>JAQHUG010000473.1:560628-584981 GCA_028555095.1 Dicrostonyx torquatus | reverse complement strand
ATGTAGAATTTTCTCTATTCTGAAGGAAATATTTATTGCAATTTTAGATTATAAGTTCATTGAAATAACGGCAGTGTGTCTTTTCAGCGTAAGTCCAGTACTCCACTATAAAGGCTGAATTATATAGTCTATATTGTGCTTAGCCTATCACTATTAAAAATTAAACTTTTTATAGCCTTATGTAGTTATGATGCTTCCCTGTAATATTTTCCATTAAAAACAAAATATAAAACTCATGGGCTCTTTCCTTCTCTTTCTCCAATGTTAAAAGAAACCAGGGAGAGAGAACTTAGCTGAATGGCCTCGACCTCATGCCTGGATGACTTGGCTGTGCAAATACACTTTGCTCTTTTGATATTTTGTTATTATTTTGGCAGTAGAGGTGGCACTGGGGTCTGAACTCAGGACCACAAGTAAGTTAGGCAAGCTCTTTACAACTGAACCTCGACCCCAAGTCCAAGACACAAACTGTGGGGGCGAGTCCTTGTTGTGCTGGTTAACAAGCTGGCCGCTGTTTCAGTTGACAAAGCCCCATATAAAATGGACAGAATAACATTTACATATCGAACTATCTATCATAAAGAAGAAATAAGGTGCCTGAACTGTGATGTGCAAAAGACAATTTGGTCATTTTTGTTGTTTTTCTTATACTAAGAATGCCCACAGAAAATAGACTATATTGCAGGCAGTACAAATATCAAATTATTTTATACAACTATAGGGTATAAAAGTTCAGAAAAATAAGAAGTGAGTAGAATGAAGAAATAAGTGAAAACTTGGGAAAGAAAGGAGTTGAGTTTCACCAAGTGGAATGCAAACTGAATAATCAGAGATTAGAAACCAGAGCACATAGCCACAATACTTTCCCACTCTGATGAGTATTTCCAAATGACTTCAGACCTGTGCCATTTCGGGCTAGTTAGGAAGAAACGCGTTTATTTTAGGAACTGGAACACTTATTAAACTCTTCCATGCACTAGCACAAGGATTTATATATTTTTTTAGATTAACTTTGTGAAATCTATGCTCTTAATAGCTAACTTTAAGCAAAATTGTTTGCACAGTCACCTGAAGTTGAACCGGGAGTATGAATTGCAGATCAAATTTGTAAAACTCAAAATCATTGCTTGTAATGGCTACTCATTCAGCAGTATTCAGTCTAGATGGGCACATGCACTATCTAAAGTTACATCCCACTCAAATACCTAGTATGCTAAGAAATCTGAGACACAGGGGTGAGTCTCCTCTGATAGAATTTATATTTAGTGAGTAAGACTTCAATACAAAAAGAAGAAAGCATAAATATTCTGGAAAATGATTCTGGAAAAACAGGATATCAAAATACATGAGTATACATCATGACTGCTATCTTTCTAGGGTTTATAAAAGCCATACATATCTTGACTCATTTACTTAGTATCTAATGCTAGTTGGAAATCACTCAGTACGCTTCCTTCATTGCCGATGAGAAGACTGGAGGATTCTCCAAAAGTAAACAAAGTAAACTCGAGAAGTTTAGCCATTATACAAAGTGGCTGACTTACACCACCACCCAGACTACCACGCACCATGTTTAGTCCCACCTGATCACCGTTCTGAAATTGTATTGTTCTGAGTGAAACTGGGATTTGAAGAGGATAGAAATTGTTTGCTAAAAGTGATCACTCTGATCGAGACACCACAGGTGCAGAGATGGGAAACAATGAGAAGCTGATAGGTCTGTGCACTATGAAGAAAGGCGAAACTGGACCGCAGTGAGGAACACCTTGATGTGAGAGTCCTGCTAAGCCACCAGAGACTGTGGTCTGCTAAGCCCTGTGCGGCCTAGAGCCATGTCTGGGTCTGTGGTCCTGATGCAGTTGGGGTCTGTATTGATGTCAATGACCCATACTACAACAGAAGACTGAGGATGGCTAGGGTCTGTACAGTTGCCAGAAAGCCTAGTTGATATTTGAGGGTTGCCCTGAGCTGACTCTGATCTGCCCCCAAATCCCAATCACCACACAGGGGGTACCAATGGTGACATGGGCTTGGGAGAGTTGGCCCCAACCACATGGGTGCAGGAGAGCTAGCCCTGCCCCTCGCATGGGTGGCACAGGAGAGCAGGCCTGGATGGCTTAGATGCTGGTGAGCTGTCCCCACTTCTCTCAGGCTGACCCACCTGGAAGAGGGGGCTTGTGCCTTGCCTGGGCAGCATGGGAAAGCAGAACTCCAGGCAGCTGGCCCCACCTCTTGTTGATGCTACTGGTGGGAGCTGGTCCTGCCCCTTGACTGGGCAGTGTGAGAGAACTGGTCTTGGAGGCAAGACACTGGAAGGCCAGCCCCTATGGCATGGGCATGGGAGAGCTAACCCTGGCTCTTGCCGGAGGGGTGCAGGTGTTGGAGAGCTGGCCCCAACCCTTGCCTGGGCAAAGGGGATGCTGGCTCTGGTAGTGTGAATAAGACCAATTCAACTACAACCCAGGCCCAGATCCAGGGTTTTGGCCCACTCCAACTTCTTCCCCATTGAGGAATCACTGGAGCATGTAAGGGGCCCTGTCTGCCAATCCATAACTGTAGCAGGATTTCTGAGAGCTTCTCTGGGGTCCAGTATTGATGTTGTAGCAGAAGCCAAAGGCCTTGAACTAGCCTAATGACTAACTGCAATGAACATTCCAAAGAAAAGCTGTTTGGGCTGACTGGGCAAAAAAGTATACTACATGACCCATGGTAACTTCGAATGCCGAAGTGGAATGGTACATGCACAGAATGCCACAGCTGATAGAGGAGCAGGTCATTGCTCAGAGGGGTGGAGATCTTTTGATTTTTCTTTTTTATTAACTTTGGTCGGGGGAGGTGACAAGGATGGAGGGCAGATATGGAAGGACTGGGAAATGAGGGGGAGTAGGGTACAGGCCATGAAATACTCAAAGATTCAACAAAAACTATGTTTTTAAAAAGTTATCACTCCATTGACTAAATCCAAGTAATGTCCAGATTCTACATTTCTCTTCTTCCCCCCCCCCCTTTTGAGCTAGGATTTCTCTGTGCAGCTCTGGCTGTCCTTTTAGACCAGACTGGCCTTGAACTCAGAGATCCACCTGCCTCTGCTGGGATTAAAGGCATGCACCACCATGGCCAGATCTATTCTACATTTCATAAGGACGCCGGTTCCTTATTTCTCAGTCTACACATGCTAAAATATTTGAATTTCTTTGGTTCATTCTGCTGTGAGGGAAAGTGCAGCCAAGCAGTTTAGTCTGTCCAGTAAAGGTCAGAAGTGACATTTGTAATGACAAGAAGCAATTACAGTCCGCTAGGGTCTGGAAACACTCTATTTTCTTTATAAACACATTTCTTTTTAAAAGAAACTATCCATAAGCATATTTAGGAAAAATTAACTGAAATCAAACTATACATTTAAAATTTTATATATATTTTATGGCAAAATTAGAAGCAACCACAACAGAGTACAAGTGTCTCAGTTTGAAATGAAAACTAGGTGCAGCTCATGTTACTTACATCTTGGGTAATAGACTTTTTTTGCTGAACCTATATAGGAAAATAATGACACAGAAATTGTGGAGTTACAAAATCAAAGTGTTCATTAAATTGTTAATGCAGCTCTGAATGTGCTTAGAATGGTTTCAGTTTTACGGTGGTGAGCATTTCCAGCATGTTCTCTAAGTGCAGACAGTTGAAGTACCACCGTATGTTACATGTGCTCATAGTGACCTGGTGAGACACCATGGTTAACAATGGTGTTGCAGTCTGCTAGTGTACACAACAGGCTTTTAGTGCTGTTTAGAAGACAGGAAACTGTTCCCGTATGTTTATGAGGGTACCTGACACCTCGCTGAGCTTCACACCTCACCCCCCCCATGCTCTACAGTTGGCCATCTGCTTCACGCCACATCCATGGGTGAGATGTGGAGGGGCCCAAACCTTCCTTCCTTCCTGTCAATTACTTTTCATAATATAAGCAAACTTAACCCACTTTCAGTTATTTTTTTAATTCCAACATAGCCCCTACAAAATCAAAAAAGAAAAATCATGAATGAAGGAGGATTGTGGCAAAAATTAAAAAGATGACTTTGAGGCGCTTTGCTTAAACCTCAGGGAACTGGGGCAAGTTTTTAAAGACTGAATTTGAGAAGACATCCACAGTATGCAAAATCAAGTCTTCCACAGACTGTGTCAGAAGGACAAAATAACTGAACCGAAAAAACTAAATCTGTCTTTTCAACAGAAAAAAAAAATGTTTAAGTAACAGCTCAGATGGATTTACTGCAAAGTCTATGTGCGTGTTAGCATATTTAATGACAACAATATCAGAACCATTTACTGGTGGTAAGTTTATTAAATCATGAGTGGAACATGGTTTGACATCCCCTCTAAGAGTAATATTTCTAAAATCTGGCTGTCTCACCAGACAGTAAACATGCAATTTGAGGAAACTGGGTGGAATGAAGGAGGAGTAGATTTTACACTTTATGCTTTCATGGTGGGTCATGACACTGATGTTACAAACACATTTCACCTTGCCATTGTATTTATGACCATCATGTTCCTGAAGAAATGCTTCTTTTGTGCTCCCAGAAGACAACCAGAACAAAAGATTTATACCAAGTAGTAAAAAATAAGTTAAAGGGATTTTTCTTTGTCCATTGCCAACATATCTGGATTAGCTACTGATAATGCCTTGGAGACAGAAGACAAAGGAGCGGGGTTGTAATGTAACAGAAGACAATACAACCACTGTCCCACATTCATGTCTGAGGAAGCATCATTGCAAAACACAACAACAAAATGTATGCACAAAATCCTTAAAGACTGATAATATCATGTGTATTGTCACCAACTTGTGAATCATTCAAGAGCCAAGGAACTAATCATAACCAATTCAAGAATTCCTCTGAAGTGTTGACGTGACTATGGAGACATCATTTACTTTTCAAAAATAAGAAGGCTAAATTAAGACCAAATGTTGAAAATATTGTATGGTTTAGGACATGTTATCAAGTTGTTTGTGGAATCAAAAGCTAAATTTGTGCCAGAACTTAATAATAAAAAGCCTGAAGATTTAATATTTTTATATTAAAATGTGTTAAATCTGTGCACTCATTATGAAAACAAACTACTCATCAATGCAATGTTTCCAATTATAATAGAAATCCTAATGAAACTGGAATTAGGACAAGCTCAAATTAAAACAAACAATTTTATGTATCTCCACACACTGGCTGAACTGTTCCGTGCTCAGGAAAACACAAACCAACATGTAGCCTTGCTTTTCAGTTTCATATAGGTTGAAAACAGAATTCAAAATTTCTGGGAAAACTGTATTTTGCTAAATTTACAACTCTATCAGCAAAGATGTTACTTGACAATTTTCAAAGGGAACACATAAAGCTTCAATATAATACTCAATTTAAGACAATTCTTCTTTGTCTAATATGACCCAGAGAAGCGAAAATGGTTGAAAACCTCCAACCTAGAGCATGAGCAAACATGGTTTCTAAATGCTACTTCCAGAGTTTCTCTCTCAGTTAGCCTAGAGTGGGGCATTACTAGGAGGATCCACACACTGTTCGCACTGCTAGCCTAGAGCTACTCATAAAAACTCATTGCTTTAGGGTGATGGACAGGAACAGATACTGGCTGAAGCTGTCAGCCATTCTTACGAGCACTGTAATGTTCAGAAAGGAAGGTCCATTCTTGGCAGCACCCTAGGGAAAGTACATCTGAGTGTATCAGCACTATTTCCAAGGCAGTGGATCCTGAGCAAACCCATGACAGTGACCGGGTCATTGCACGTCTCTTAGTTGTAAGTTAAAACACTCTTCAGTAAGATTAGTTTTGGCCTGGTACTAATAAGTGGCATTTTAAAGCTAAAACAGGTATTATTCCTCCGGTTCTTTGGTCTTTTCTTTTTATTTATTCTTTGTGTCTTTCACATCATGCATCCCCACCCATCCATCTCCAAATAAAACAAAATATAATTTAAGAGAAAAGGGGGGGGGCGGAAAGAAAGGGAAAATCTCGTCATGGAAGCTGCAGTGTGACACAGTGAGTCACCGAGTAAACCCTTATCCATGGATCTTACCATGCAGGTGCTCATCACTAAGAATCATTGGTCTGGCTTCAGGTCCCTGGTCTCTGCTTCACCATCGATTCTGGGCCCTCACTGGGACTCTTCCTGCACATCCCATTGCTACCCTGTATTGCGGGGGTCCTGCAGCCCTGGGTTCACAGGACAGGCTCCCAATCCACCCACCCCCTGTGCTCCAGCAGATGGGACAGATGTTGGGGTGGGCCAACACATAACCCTGTTTCTGATACTGGGTAGTAGGTTGGCCAACCCACCAGCTCTCCCCTGTCTTCACCACCAGGGTGAGCTCTTCAGCATTGCCCTAGCTAGTTTATCCCTTACTGGATAAGCGAGGGGCGGGACCAGTTCTCAGGGTTGGTTCTCCCACACCTACACCTTCAGGGCCAACTCGCCCAGGTAAGGTGTAGGGGCCATTCTCCCAAGTGCTGCTGCCGCTGAGGGGCAGGAACAGCTCTTCCACTCTTATGACCTCAGGGCCACCTCTCCCACCTGCCTCAGGTGTTGATCGGGGAGGGGGGGGAGGCAGACAGGATGGGGGAGGAGGACTGACTGCATTTCTCCCCACCCACGCCATCACCTGACAGATTTCAGGGCTGGCTCAGCCCACCTTCCCAACCTACTGTGCTTCCAAGGCAAGGTGCAGGAGCCACTTTCCCGAGGGCTGCCCTTGGTAGGGGGAGAGTCAGCTCCCTCGCCCACCACAGATGGCTGGGTAAATGGGGTGGGGTAGCATCTTTCCCTCACCACCACATGGCAGAGGAGGGGTATGGCCGGCTATCCCACTCTCACATGCTCAGGGCCAGCTCACTTGTGCCTCTGCCACCAGGGGCAGCTCTACTGTGCTGCCCAGGCGGGGAACAGGGCCTGCTTTCCTGACTTGCTCCAACTAGTAACAGCGAGGGTCAGCTCCCCCATCTGTCACAGGAGGTAAGCAGTGAGGTTGGAAAGTAGAGTCATCTCTCCCCGACCCACACCACTGCGTGACAGATGCGTAATTGGGGATAGCTCTCCCATGCTCGCTCACAGCTTTGGGCCTGGCTCAGCCACACCTCCACCAACAGGATTGGCTCTATTGTGCTGCCCAGGTGAGGTGCAGGGGCCTGCTCTCCTGAGTCTTGCTGGTGGGGGGCAGGTGATGTGGGAGATGTTATATGCTGTGAACATGTTTTATTGCCATTGGTTAATAAAGAAACTGCTTTCAGCCAATGGCTTAACAGAGTAAAGCCAGGCTGAAAGAGATACATAGAGAGAGTAGGCAGAGTCAGGGTGAAGCCATGTAGCCACTGCTGGAAACAAACGCCTCTGCTGGAAGCCGCTGAAACTTTGCTGATAAGCCACGACCTCGTAGTGATGCACAGATTAGTGGAGATGGGTTAGTTTAGGATATAAGAGCTAGCTAGCAATATGCTTAAGCTATTGGCCAAATAGTACTGCAAATATTATAGTTTCTGAGTGATTATTTTGGGTCTAAGCGGTTGAGAATACCAACAGGTAGAGACAGCTATCATGCTGTTATTACTTTAGGGCTAGTTCTCCCACCTACCTCAGCCGTTGATGGAGGGCATCTCTCCCTGTCCATGCCGCCTTATGGCAGATGAGGGCCCTGGCCAGGTCTCCCATGCTCACGTTCTCGAGCCAGCTCTTCTGTACCCACATCAACAGGCACAGCCCCACTGTGCTGCCCAGATGAGGTGTAGGCCCCCTTTCCCCAGTGTTGCAGCTGGTATAGGGAAAGGT
The DNA here is from genome assembly GCA_028555095.1 of Dicrostonyx torquatus. Lineage (NCBI taxonomy): Eukaryota > Metazoa > Chordata > Mammalia > Rodentia > Cricetidae > Dicrostonyx > Dicrostonyx torquatus. The sequence goes on along the minus strand of JAQHUG010000473.1, from coordinate 577,153 downwards.
CAGTTCCCTTGCCGGCCAGCTGAAGGCGGTAGGGGTAAGGGGGGAGGGCATCTTTCCCTCGACCCACCCCACCACACTGCAGACAAAGAAGGTGGTACCGTTATGATCCTCTCACACCCTCAGAAGTGGCTCACCTGCACCTCTGTCTACAGGGTCAACTCTACTGTGCTGCCCAGATGAGGTGTAGGCCCCCTTTCCCCAGTGTTGCAGCTGGTATAGGGAAAGGTCAGTTCCCTTGCCGGCCAGCTGAAGGCGGTAGGGGTAAGGGGGGAGGGCATCTTTCCCTCGACCCACCCCACCACACTGCAGACAAGAAAGATGGTACCATCTATGCCCCTCTCATGCCCTATGGACTGGCTCATCTGTGCCCCTGTCTACATGGTCAACTCTACAGGGCCCTGTGCTGCGCAGAGCCCATTCTCCTGAGTGCTACAGCTGGTGACGGGTTGGGTCAAGTTCCCCACCTGCTGCAGGTGTCGAGGGATGAGGAGAGGAGGGCATCTTTCCTTGACCCACACTACCACAGGGCACATGAGAGGGGCCTGATTTGCTCTGCCAGTCTCATACCCTCAGGGCCAGCTTGCCTACACCCCTGTGAACAGGGCCAGCTCTATTATTTTGCCTAGGTGAAGTGTAGGACCCTATTCCCTTAATGCTGGTGAGGGGCAGGACCAACTCTCCCTAATGTTACAGCCAGTGAGGGGCAGGACCAACTCTACAGCCTTACCCTCTCTGCCTTTGGTAGTTCAGGAGCCTCATCAACAGAGACAGTGGCTATGTGAGAGCCATGAACCTAGACATGGGCCCCTGCATCAGCCCAGGCCCAGACATCACTATGGCCCTGGGTGGCAATGAAGTCACCCACCTCAGTCCAAGTCCTCACCTCTTCAGATAACCTCTGTCCACAGGAAATGGTTCTCTCTCTCTCTCCCCCCATCCCCATAACACACTATACATCTGCTTACCATAATAGTGCCCTATGTTTCCTCCTCAAAGCCCAGGCAGGCCTGGATGTGGGTCTCTCGGCCCAGCTCAGTCCATCATGGCATTGAACTGAAACATGCTTCTTCCTCCTTTTCTTTAAAAAAAAAAATTAAAGTTTTTTTTGATTGTTTCACCTGCGTTTGTTATGTGCCCCTTTTGCACATGCTCGGTGCCCTCAGAGGTAATAAGACAGCATCAGATGCCCGGGAGCTTACAAGTTTGTGCTGTTGCTACCCTCTCAGCAACCTTATGATGTGTTGTCCGAAGCATCTTGGAACATGGGCTTATAATGCAGGTCTCTATATAGGTAAGGAAACTGAGCTTCAAAGAAGTAGATCACTTCGGTTAATATTGTGCATAATTCTTTAAAATGTTACACAGTCCCCATATAAAGCTAGTATCCCGTGGATCCATCATGTTATTGCTGAGTAACCTAAGTATTCATAAAAATTAGGAACTTATCTTTGTGATCCATTTCATTAATTGACTCCAAGTCCTCCCATGTGTTAATAAGGAAATTTCTTTAAATAAAAGTGGAGCTAGAAGGAAACACCCGCGTTTCTTAGTGTGGTATTCCCGTTTGCTTTTCCTGATGCTATGATAAATACCAGGGTTTGGCCAAAAGCAACTTGGTAAGGAAAAGGCTTATTTCAGTTTATAGGTCCACCATCAAGGGCACGAACTCAGAGACAGGAACTAAAGCAGGGACCATGGAAGACTGCTATTTATTGTCGAGCTCCTTGTAGCGTGCTCAGTTACCTTTCTTACATGGTCAGGCCTAACCTGCCTAGGGATGATGCTGCCCAGTGGGCCAGGCCCTTCTACAGCAATTATCAGTTTAGAAAATGACCCATAGACATGCCCCAGGCTAATCTGACCTGAACAGTTTTTCAAGTGAGGTTCCTTCTTGCCAGATGACTCCAGGTTTGTGTCAAGTTGACAGCTAAAGCCGACTATGACAGGTGGCTAGGTGGAAACTTTCTGTAGGTCTTCAGAGTCTCTGAGGTCAGAGGAAATGGATAGAGGCAGACCATTGAATAAAACTAGCCCCTCAGAGCTCAAATAAAGCACTTAGCCATGAAGAAAGTACTGCTCCAAAGTTAATTACTTTCTATAGGATGCTCATACAACTGTGACTTCTGTAATCTAGGATTCAACAGTAAAAGGAGTAGTCTCTCCACCATCTTTAATGGCTCCTCCTTGTCAGTTTAGCCCCCCTAAATTTGCTTGTGTGTATTTGTTAGGGAAGAACAATAGTTAAGGGAGAAACATCAAATGATTCTCCCTTCATGGAGTGAGTCCTTCATTGTAAAGAAAGTCTTTATCATATCATCTCATTTAATCCTTACCATAGATATAATGGTTATTAGGTAATTAACCACTAAAAAAATAGTGATTAGGATTGCTTGTATTGTAATACCACACTACTTTCCAAAGACAAAGTATGTTCCTTCATGTGGTAAGCACTCATGAAAGTTACCTGATATAATGCCAAGCTCAGATTTTGTTGGTAAACAATTGTTAAAATACAGAGACCATGTAACATATACAAGATATTAAAAGTTCAATGTCTGAGATAAGTATTCTCTAAATATTGTATATATCTCTAAATTAGATGATACAGAGTCATTTATTCCAGAAGAATATGAATCTACATTAATCTTTATGGCACACAACTTTAATCCCAGAACTGAAGTAGAGAGGCAGGTGGATCTGAGTTTGAGACCAGCCTAGTCTACACAGAGAAACCCTGTCTTAAAAGAAGAAAAAGAAGAAGAAGAAGAAGAAGAAGAAGAAGAAGAAGAAGAAGAAGAAGAGGAAGAAGAAGAAGAAATAAGAAAAATTTACCATTTAGAGAATATAAACCATGGAGTGTTTATATTCTACTCTACCTATATCCATAAATATACTGACTTGCACAGTACATTCTTATGAACCATTCAGTGTATCTTAGGTATTCAAGTTAGTAGAAATATCTCACCCTCTTTTCAACTTACTATTCTTTACTGATCTTGAGTTTTAGCCCAGATAACCCTTGACTTACACACAAACACATCCAGTTTATGGGAAGAAAGTGATACTGTTTAACTTTTTAAAATATCATGTATGATTTGCGATTCACTGAGTACTATCGTGTATAATTACTACTGGCCACATTAAATAATAAAGGAAAACTGATTTTATTAATGTATTTAGCCCTGTTCAGATGACATTCCCTGCTTAGGGTACCCATCACAATCTCTAGTTCTTCCATACATTATAAGGGTGAACAAAATAAAACATCCAACAGAGTGCCATGCCTTTATTTATCATCTTGCATATAAATGACAAGAAATACCCTCACAGTGCAGCTCTAATTGTCAGAGTACTTTCACAACTATTGTGTAATTTAAGAGGCCAGCAAGACAATCAAATCACATATTAATTTTTCCATGAAGACAAAATTTGACAAACTTGATAAAGATCAGATTATCTAAACTGTTTCTAAGAATTTAGATTAATATTGAAAATTTTTGTGAATAGTCATAACAATTCAGCATTGTTAAGACTATTGTTCTTCTAAATGCTTTTAAATAAATGAAAAACAAAGTACTTAAACTTTTCCAGTAAATAGAAATAAGTAGCATTTTACTAAATGCAGGTAAAACAGGAGCACAGTATTACCCTTTCAGCTACACCAGGTCACAAGAAGAGGAAAATAACCCAAACTTGTGCTGTAAAGCAGCACTGTGGAGGCGACATTTAAGTCATTAACTCAGAACTCCCATACACTTCCTACTGCAAGTCTGAGAAACCATTTCTCCTCACAGCACCACTGGCCAACCAGGACCTGAAAACTCTCAGTCAGCCTGGTCTTCATCTTCAGTCCAATTTTTATCTGACTTAATTTGATCCTAACCCTTTCCAGTTCACTTTTCCTGCTTAGGGTACCCATCATGATCTCTTTAGCTCTGCCGTATGTTGTAAGGAAGATCTCACCTGTTTCCATCTAGCTCCATCTCCCTGTAAGCATGTTAGAACTGCTAACCAGCTAAGGAGTCGGAAGAGGAGAGGAGGCAGCCAGAGTTCTGCAGCCTGACAGAGCATCCTCTCTGAAAAACGCTACTGGTCTAAATGGACTGCTGATCTTGCAGATGTTTCTGAGCTACTACTTTTCATTTGAAATAACAGGAGACGGTGGGGTGGGAGAGTGAGGGTGAGGAGTCTTGGCAAGCGCCAATGGAGTCTAGGCAACAGCAAGCAGTCTAGGTGGTGGTGCAGAAAAAGAATCACAAAAACCACACAGAAGGTGGCCCACTCTTGTTCTCCTACATCATTAATGCCCAGTAATTGTCTGCAAACTTGGTGCCCATACTGTCACATGCTCAACAGGTAAACAGAAAGGGCCCCCTAGACAAAGCAAAGGAAATCAAGGTGGCAGTAACCAGGTGACGGAGGGAAAACAACAGAGTCCAAGCAGTGCAAACTTCAGTGTCACGTGTTAAGCTCTGAAGGGTATGAACCATGGCCAGGAACCGGCAGATACTAATACAGATAGCATGGAGGCCATGTCAAAGCAGAAGCATGTCCATAGTCTCTTAATCTTGAGGTTGAGGCACTATCCAAAGAGAAGACGCAGAAGTCAGGAGGAAAAAAAAAAATCAAAAACACTGCATACCCATTGCATTTGCTCAAGCATAGGTGAGAAGGGACACGTTCCAGCTGTATTTTCAAAGGCAAAGGTTAGCCAGACTGGAAGCCAAAGGGCCTGGGAATCTCCACAGGCTCTCTTATTGGGCGACGCCGGGGTCTACGGATTCCATCCCGTGACAGGTAGTACTGCAGTGGATTTGGCCACAAGTCCTCTTTGATAATCTCAGCAATTCTGTCAGATTCTGGAAGGCTGTGGTCTGAAAACCAGGTGAAGAAGCTGCAGATGAGATTTTGGTTTCTGCGAATGAAGGACTGGGGCTCATGCCCCCTACGCCATACGATTGGAGTGGAAAGAGACACCACTCGACCGGAAGACCTCACTTCATATTCCTTGACGATCAGCTTGTTTCTGAAGTAGGGGTTTCTTCGAAAAAAGAACTTGAATTTGCATCCAGTCTTAGGGTGTCTGAGTTCCTTCACCTCCAGGTTGGTTACGTACCTTAACATCTCTGCATCCTGACCCCTAATCATGGCGGACAACTGAGGGTGGTTCCGGAAGGCAGTCATCCAGAAGCCTGGGATATTCTGAATGATGTAGTTCCTCCGTTCCAGATAGTGTCGCCGCATCCGCCCAAACTTCTGCTCCAGATGTTGGAAGGCCCTGTCAGCCTGAGCGTTCACAGTGTCCAGTTCCTGTTGGATGGCCTCCAGGGGGTTCATGCGGAGATTTATGCCCAAATGCCAGGGCCCTGCCTCCTCCTCCACCTCCCTCATTCCCCCACTCGCCTCCAGCATCTCCATCTCTTCACCCGGGGGCTTCTGCTCCACCTCCATCACCTCCTCCTTTCCTTCCATCACCACTCGAGACGGCTCATCTGCTGCTGCCACCGCGACATCGTCGGCCTTGGCCGTCTCTCCGTTTTCCGGAGCCACGGATGCAGCGGCCGGGGGACCCGAGGCGGGAGCCTCTTCCTGCCCGGCTGCGGTCACCCGCAGCTGAGGCTCAAACCCCACGACACCCCGTGGCGCCGGGCTCGCCACGGTCTCGGCTCGGCCCTCACCTGTCACCACGGTCGCCGAGCTACTCTCGCCGAGCAGAGGACTTCGGCCTGGGCTTCCCGGAACATTGTCAGCATCGCAGAGGCCGTGGTTGGGGGAGACAGGGGTCCCCTCGTCCCGCTCCGGGCCGCTCATACCGGGTCCGGTCGCGTCACCCTCGGAGTACACACAAGTCGCCTCCGAGTGCACGCAGCTCCCGCTACGCCCCTTCCCTGTCTCCAGGGCGGTGACGTCAGTGCCGCAGCCCGCAAAGATCGCGAGAGCTTGCTGCGCAAGGCATCTCGGTCATCCTAGGAGACTGAAGACAGTGATGGGGGTGCTTCCAGGGCTTCTGGAAGAATCTTGGCCGCAGCCGTTGTGGCTGCACAGTCTTTATACTGCCTACTGTTGGTCAAGGTCTGCCAACGAGTGCATCCGCTTTCTAGTTATGTAAGAAGGTGAAAATATCGTCTGACATTTGAAAAAGCTCGGAGCAAAAATGTCCGTATCTAACCGAGACGGATGCCATGCTGCCCCCACCCCCATTGTTAGAAATGAGAACTATGAATTCTAGCCTCGTAGGACGGGTTCTTGCCTGTCGTTTTGGAGGAGGCTAATCTGGGCTACAGAGGGAGACGCCGCCTTCTCAAAAACAATAATAAAAACGCAATTCCCTTCTAATCTCTTACTGGGGACAACGCTCTGTGGGTTTGTTTAGGAATTCCTATTTTTCTGGAAGATGCTTTATGGTTATAATTAATGATTGTTCTTACTGGTGCACCTACCTCCGTCATAAAAGCCACATCATATAGCTCTTATAAGAATCCTGTGAAGTGTTGGGACATTCATTTTACTCCCTGTGGAGCTGAGATGAGGAGAAACTGAGTCGCTTACCAAAGTAGTATAGAAAATGAAAGGAATGATCTGAGCCCAAGAGATTTGATTCTGATACTCTCTGAACAGAATGTGACGTCACTTTAACACAAACGCATAAACGCATAGTCAGTGTCAAGTTGATACATATTTTCTCCCTCATCCACAAACAAATTAATATTTAAGGACCGGTTCATTCATTTCCTTTCTGTTTTGAAAAAAAGGAAGTAGTTCTGCCTGGTCCTCAAATTCAGTATTTTGCCAAAATTAACAGAATAAATGTCATCTTTTGTATGATAAGTATTCCCAAAACATGATTTACTTCTTGCAATGAAGTTCATAGACAATATAACCTAGCAGCATACATAAATAGAAAGACTTATATTAACAATTTTACTATAAACGTTATTGTAGTAGTGGTGATTTTAGTATAGCAAACAGGCTTGCCCTGTGATGAAGGGCGTAGTTAGAAAGTTACACTTCTCTTAAGACATTGAGTTAAGCTTGACCTATATCAGGTCTTCTGAAATTGTAATCCAACTTTGGTGAAGTTCTGGGTTTAAAATAATCACACACATACACACCTTGCACTGTGTTTCTTTCACACCAAGAAACGTTACTTTCACTTTTAAATATTTGCTAGTCCTGTTATTCCCATCAGCTCTCACTAGAGGGAGTCACTTGTCCTTTAGAAAATGATGGTGAACCCATTATAGAACTGGATTCTTGTAAACTGACCCACAATCTTCTGTTAGCACTAAACTATGATTGTTAACAGATGTATCTCAGAGAGGATTAGTTTTATTTTGATTTTCCAGAAACCATCAGATTGAAGTGTCCCATTTGGTTCTGCCTAGTCTGATAAGCTCCCTGCCAGTCATGAACTTGATGCAGCAGATTCTAGCTCTAGCAATTGGACAAGTCACCTCACCTCTCTAAGTCATGGTTTCCTAATAAAAAAGGAATTATGGGCTGGCAAGATGGTGTGGCAGGGGAAGGTGCTTGCCACCTAGCCTCAGGATGACTTTAATCCCCAAGACCAACATGAAAGAAAGAAAATGATTCTAGCAAGCCGTCCTCTGATCAACACAAGTACCTCCATGTCACACACTATACACACACACACACACACACACACAAAACACTAATCAATAAATCAATGACTTTAAAGAAATGTTCATACTTGAAATAGAAATTATTCATATTTTAGAATTGTAATATGAAGATGACAAAAATGTATAAAATAAAAAATTATATATAAAGTATTTAACGTTATAAGCTTTCAATTCATAGAAAATAGTAATATAACTTTTATTTATGCCAAAGGTTACATACATTTCAGTTACATTTTTGTAGACTAACTTAATGATTTCCTTTAGAGTGTTAAGGGCATGGAGTTCAAAGACAAAGTCATTCATGCAGATGAGAGTATTCTCTATAGAGGCAATGAAATTTGACTTGGTTCCTACTATGGATAAGGGCTAACCAGCTGGAGAAATAGGTGGAGCCTGGGAACAGGAAGCATATTTGCGCACTACATCAGCTACTTAGTCGTTCATTCTACACTTGTCTAATAGAATAACCACCGTTCCCATGTGGCTATTGTTTTTATATCAATCTAAGAGAAATAAAAATTCTAGCTTAGTAGTCACATTCACTTCCTTCAAATTACTGAATGGTGACATCTGAGTAGTGACTGCTAAACTGAAGAGCACACAACATCCCATTGTGGGACAGTTTGGACATTTTTCTAGACAGCATCATGTAGGGGGAAATAGGCTTTCTGGAACTAAAATGACATACAAAGAAACAGCAGGGACATAACTTACAAATGCTTTATAGAGACAGAACAATGGAATTCATCCTTTTAGTTTCATATACATACATATATATTTATAATTGGGAAGGAACAGTATTGCTAGAAGTACTAACTGCCTCATATATCAAAAAGATGACCCAACATTTTAGGTGGATAGGTGGGATTGGGTGGAGAGACTGGGGATGAAAACAGGAGAGATCAGGTGTGGGGAAAGGCAACTAGAGTTGGGGGACATCTTGAGGACAATCTAGAAACCTAATGCAATGAAAGCTACCAGGAATGTATGAGGATGACTCTGGCTAAGACTCTTAGCAATTGGGGATAATGAGCCTGAACTGCCCATCTCTTGTAACCAGGCAAGTTTTCCAGTGGAAGGATTGGGACCCCAACCCAGCCACATAACCTCTGACCTACAGTTTGCTCTGCCTACAAGATGTGCTGGGGTAAAGGTGGTGCAGAAATTGTGTGAGTGGTCAACCAATGAGTGGTCCAGCTTGAGACCTACACAACAGGAAGGAGCTCGTCCCTGACACTGCCTGGAGGGCCAGGACCCAGAGACTGGATACCCCAGTCAGGAGAAAAAAATAGAAATGATTCCTATCGATATTCTGCTATACTCATAGATTGGTGCCTAGCACAATAGTCATCAGAGAGTCTTCATCCAGCAACCAAAAGAAACAGATGCAGAGACCCACAACCAAACATTAGGCAGAGCTTGGGGTGTCTTGTGAAAGAGGGGTGGAAGTATTGTAGGAGCGAGAGAAGTCAAGGACACCACAAGAAAAACCACAGAATCAACTAACCCGGGCTCACAGGGACTCCCAGAGATGGAACGAACAACCAGGGAGCCTGCATGGACTGACCTAGGCCTTCTGCATATATGTGACAGTTGTGTAACTTGATCTTCTTGTGAGACTCCTAACAGTGGGGGACAGGGGCTGTCTCTGACTCTTTTGCTGGCTTTTGGGACTCTTTTCTTCATACTGGATTGCCTCTACCAAACTTAATAAGAGGGAGGTGTCTAGTCTTACTGTAACTTGTTATGCCGTGTTTCGGCTGATATCCATGGGAGGCCTGCCCTTTTCTTGAGAGAAATGGAGTAGTAGTGGATGGGGGGGGGGCGCAGAAGGGAATTGGAGGGGAAACTGGGAGAAGATAAGGGGGGGGGGGAACTGCGGTCAGGATGTAAAAATATAAAAAAGATAAGATAAAGATGATCCAGATGTTATACACATCACTAAGAAATCTACAGATGTAAAATAATTACAAACTGGCTAAAGCCATCACATCTGGAAAAAAGAGGAAAGGTGATGCAGCAGTGTCCAAGTGTCACTTGCAGAATCTGAAAATTAAATTAAACAGCTGCTGACAGATACCTACCACATTATTAGTAAAGTAACAGTGTAAAGACATTGGTGCATTATATGTATTTTAAAGTCACTGTGAACCATAGAGATTTAGATGGTATATTACCTGTATTTAACAGTGAAGCCACTTCATAAATACAGCTTTTGTATTTGAAACATTTCAAATTCCTAAGGCTCAGAAATTTCATAAAAGGGGAAATATCTCTGAGTATTTTCTCTATGAGGGATGTAGATGAGTAGCCAAAGTCCTTTAAAGATTGTCCACATGAATTTGTGTTAGTTACCATTCATTAAAACTCCAGAGCTCATATATAATCTTACAAAAATATGAGCAACTTTCAAAAATAAAAGTACAGTCCCAGAGTTAAAGAACCTTTTTAGAACAACCAGACCTTTATAATTAAAACAACAACCAAATAAATAAAGAGTTCTTCTGTCTGAAAGGAAAGTTCACTGAGGTCATTCATTTTTCAAATAAATATTAATTCAATATGAAAAGCTGATATTTTGATACCTAATTTAATACCTTAGCTGTCATAGCTCTTCATTTTTAAACTGAAAACTTTGCTTTGTGTAACCATTGACACTAAGATTATATTGTAACTTTTTTTCGTTTGTAAGCAAACATTCAACACATATCTATTTTGAAAATGTGAAGGCTGATTTGGACAGAGATTGTCATTCAGTCCTTCAATTATCAGTGGAAAGGTTCATAATTGTTGAACTTTTGCCAAATGATATATACTATGCTAAGTGTATCCCTGACTAGAAGTAAATTGACTTTGTTGTAATGATTAATGTGCTTCTGTATGTTATCTTAACTAATTTGCAGTAAAACATGGATATAACCTCCTTTACCTGACGTCAGAGCTCTTCCTGCAATGCCATGTTGCTTTTCTGATTTCTTGAAATACTTAAGCAACATACAGAAACCTGAGAGTAATTGCTACTGTTTTCTATTGACATTTTCTAGGATCTATATCCTGAATAATAGCACCCCAAGGATCCCTAAGCAGTGTTGTCATCACTGACTGACTGACTGATTCTACCCCTGTCCTAATTAGGGTTTCTAGTGCTGAGATGAAATATAACTAAAAGCAAGTTGGGGAGGAAGGGTTTATTTGTCTTGTGCTTCCACTGCCTTTGTAGTCCATCATAGGATCAGGATANCCTGCTTTCTTATAGAACCAGGACCACCAACCCAGGTCCACAATAGGCTGGACCCTATCTCATCACTCATTAATCAAGAAAATACCCTACAGGCTTATCTACAGTCCTATCCTACAGAAGTTTTTTTCTCCCTTGAGGCTCCCTCTGTCAATGACTCTGCCTTGGGTCAAGTTGACATAAAAGTAGCCAGCAAAACCCTGAAGGCTAACATAAGCTAGGTGAGAAAGCCAAACTGAAAATACAGAGAAGAAGAAGGAAGAGATGTGAGCCAGTTGCTAACAAGACATGTTAGAGGATGGGTAAAGCCATGAGATTAGTAAAATTGGGTTAATTTAAGTTGTAAGAGATAGTTAATAATAAGCCTGAGCTATAGGCTAAGTATTTTGTAAATAATATAAGTTTTTGTGTGTTTATTTGAGACAGGGTGGTTGGCACACACACACAAGAAAAGCACTGTATCTGATCATAGTAAGACCCAAGACTGGAGGTACAAACCATTTGTTCTTTCTAGACACTATAAACTCAAAATATATTTGTTAATTTTTACTGCACACAGGATATAGTGTATATGATGCCATACATCCCCAGTGAACACAGACTACTGTGGAGATGATAGAAAAATAATTAAAACACCACATGATAAATGTACCAAGAGATAAGAGCAAAGGATTTTGGGTAAGCAGGGGAGAAAGTTTCTATGATTATAATTGATAGTAGAAGTGACTCAGAATTCACAGAGAAGATAAAGCTGAGATAAATCCTAATATGAACACTAAAATTATAACAGGAAAAGGAAGTCACACAAATTCTAGGCTGAGAAAACACCCTTAATATAAAAACCAAATTACAAGCAGGAGTCAAGCCAACCTGGGAGGGAAAGACAATTAATTTCTTGGGTGCAGTGCTTTTCAGCAAAATGGAATGTGACGGTCAAGAACCTCTTCTATGCTGTTCCATGTGTATATTAAATGATAGTGGGCCAAGTCTAATGATTATATGTGCCTTTATTAGTCCTGGGAGTGTTAGAGTCTTGAGGTAAGGTTTAAAATAAAGTTACATGAATTGAGTCAGGAAAAAAAAACATCATCATATGGAGGGTTGTACAATTAAAAGCTGGGATATTAGCTGTGAAATGCTCTTTAAAATCTAGGCAGCATCAAGGGGGTATCTTTAGGGATACTATGAGCAATAACAAAAGACTTAAGAAAAAATAAAACAAATGATTAAAACATCAGTATTATTTTGAACAGAGTTTAAAATAACTAGCTAAAATTCAGCCAAAATCTTATTTTATAGCAGTAGAACTCTGTGGTTTGGAGCATGTTAGTTGCGTTAATAAGTGAGTTGGACACTGCCTTTATGATAGATTTGATACTATTTCTTTTATGTAAAGTATATTTTAAAATATGCAAACTAATAATTATCTCACAATTAATAAAATGTCTGTTCTTTAGGTAAATTTAGCATAGGAAGGTCTAGTTTATATAAAAGGCCAAGGTGCTAAAATTAGCCCAAAATGTCAACTATCAGCCAAGTTAAAAATAATTTGTGGACTACATTTTTATTGCTGTCAACAGATTCTTTTTAAAATAGAAATGTCCCTATGGTCATATGTTAGTATAAATAGCTTGAATAACCTACAAAGCAGGTTTTGATTAACTCTGGGGTTTAGGTATATTAACAAAAAGGATCCAAAAGCTCTTTGTATGGCTCTTGAAAGACTGATGAGATGGGGTCTCTTGGAATAGGGAGTAAATGGTAGATATATTTGTAAAGGGATATGAAAGAAACTGTATCAGAATAGCCCTAAAATCAGAAGCTGATTACTAATCTCATCATCTCATTTTGGTTCCATCCTCCAACTGGGACTACAAAAATAAAACTTCTTGAATAACAAATTCTCCCCCTCATCCTCCTCTGAGAGATCCTAAATTCAAAGCATTTTTGGCAACTTCTTGATGAGTGCCAATGTTGGCAACTACAACATAAAGCAAGCCACTCCTGCCCTTCACAGACCCACAGAGCGTAAGAGGCTAATCAGGCTAATCACATTCCATTCCAGGAAGGGTAGGCAGAACAGAATAGTGTTCCTCTCGCCCCTCCCCCAAACAGAAGTGACCTAATCCCCATAGCCTGTGAATACATTACCTTCACAGGGAAGTAAAGTTGCAGGTAGAACTATCACCAATCAGCTGACGTTGCGGTAGGGTGGGGCTACTTCTGGAAGAACTTCACGAAGTTCTTTTCAAGTAAAAGAGGCTGGAAGAAGAGCTCTGAGTGATTTTATAGGTGAAGAATTCTACCTTCCATTGCCACCTCTGAAGAGGGAAGAAGGTGCCATTAGTCAAAGAATGTGCCATCAGCTTACTGGAGAGATCAAGGGAATAGCTTCATCTCTGGAGGCCCTGAAAAGACTGCAGCCCTGATGATGAATGCCTCCAGTTTAGAGCACTGGAACCCTCTGGACTCCTGATCTCACAGCTGTGTTTGATGAATTTGTGTTGTTCTAAGTTACTAAATTTGTTTTAACTTGTTATAGCAGTTGCAGATAACAATATGAAAAACATTTAATAAATTATTCCATTTATAATATTCATATGAACTTTTCTCTCATGCTATTTCAGGTCTCACATGAAATATTTGACCTTTCTGCATTTTGTCAAATGATCCAGAGAAAAGTGAAAGTCCTTTCCTCCTCTACCCATTCATTGAACCCCAAATCAAAACAAAACAAAACCCTGGTCTAGATATAGTCTCTGTTTTTGACCCTTAGGTATTGCTTACATATCTGTTATGTTTTATTTGATCTTGTTTTGAGTTATTCATTACTTGATTTATCCTTTCTAGTTTGGAAACAAATTGAATCTGTGAAAGATTCTCCCGAGGTTTACTCTTCCCAGGATAGCATCAATTAGCATGTGGAAGGCAGCACATGTCAAGTAATAAGTATAGAGAAGAACATAAAGCTTACAAAGTCTGTGAGCCAGGGGCAAACTTCATTTGCAAGAGAGACAGAGAAATTAGTCCTCATTATTATAGTTGTGTGCTGCTTAAACTCTCCAGGAAAGAGAGGTCTGACTCTTGAGGAGCAGTGAGAACTTTCTTCCTCTTCTGGTTTTGACAATAAACGGAGCTAATTCTCTATAATTATAGCTTTAGAAACTGTGAGCATAAAATGCCCAAAGGTATTGTAAGCTGGAAATGTAAGTCAACTCTTACCCTGAGAAGTTTCTAAGATTCAAAAAAGAAAGGAGGAAAGGAGGGAGGGAGGGAGGGAAGAAAGGAAAGAAGGAAGGAAGAAAGGAAGAAGGAAGCACAATCCAAACATGAGTATGTATAGAGTGATTAGATACATGTTAGATACAGAGAGAAATATAGGTTTGGGTCAGATAGAAATGAAGCTAGCAGTGATGATGGAGGCGAAGAGTGGGGGTTGTGACAAAGTGAACAGGGAGCTTCTTCCATGTTCAACTTCACCCAATAATAGCTCCAAAACTTCAAAGAAACTATGGTGTCCTTTTATTTCTTACCCAACAGGGATAAACTAATCTTGGCATGCTTATTATTAAGTTACTATAATTAAATCTGGTGAGACAACCTAGAAGGTAAACACATTTGCCTCTCAAGCCTTCTGATCTTTGTTGAGTCCCTGAAATCCGTGTGGAGGTGGAAGTCCAAAGTTGTCCTCAGGTCTTCATGTGCACACCATGGTACGCATCCTGCATTCACACATCATGCACACACAATAACCACTAAAATAAAAGAAATCCAAGCTTTGTACATATATTTTCTTTTATGAGTGTTTTGCCTGCATACATATATTGAACCGCATGCATGGCTGGTGCCTACATAGTTCAAAAGAGGCATTGCATCCCATAGAACTGCAGTTATAGATGATTGTGAGCCACCATGTGGGTACTGAACCCAGGTTTTTTGCAAGAACAACAAATACTTCTAACTGCTAAATCATCTCTTCAACCCAAACCCAATCCCCCTAAAATTAATATTAAAGTGGTTAATTCTAGACTGTGAATTGAACTTGGGAAAATAAATTAAGTATAGGATAATCTAAAACATTGCCCTGTATTCTATGATTACTAGTGTTTTGGCCAAGGATAATTTGAAGTATTAAATAGAAATAAAGTTTTGAAATTTTAATAAGCTGATGATCTGCTGATAATTTATTATTATTCAAGTAATTTTTAAATTTAGAAATTATTCATAAAGTCCTCTAGAAATATGTGTAGATGTTTAGGAAATTTCCTGCCATAGAAGAGAGAAAACAAGGACAGACTTCCTAGAGAGGACAGACCTCCTGGTCTTGCACAGAGCCTTTCTTCTCTTAGCATTTAGTTCTGAGCACCAAGCTTGTACTTTCAGAGTATACCATAGCACTGCAAGATCCAAAGTCACAATAACAGTATAAGAGAGTCATATTGAATAGCGTGTTTCTAATAGTACATTTTGCATGGGTGTTACTATTTTTGGAATATGAAATGATCTCTAGGAATGTGATACTCATTTCCTACCATATTTGGGCATTCATATAAATGTGAAAATTAAAGAAACAAGTCTGTGTCAACTGTGCAATTTACTTTAACTTCTGAGTATATAATTCCATTGCCTTTATTGATAATACTTCACAATAGAGAGGAGTTGATAATTTTTAGAATTTGGGAGATATGCACTTGGCAATGTCCTGATGTGCTTCATGACACATTGTTACCTTCTCCGCCTGCTGAAGATCTGCTTTGCATAATTATTTTCCTGACTATTCTAGCTCGGACCATGAAGTCAAGTGAGGATTGTTTAGCCTTTAACCAACTAGTGTAAAGAACTATTGTATTCCTTCCCTCCTCCCAGTCTGTGCATCTAAGTCCAAAATAAATGAATGGGAGCAAGTTTCCTTTACAGTTTTGAGCATAGAATTTCAGTCAGGAAAAATTCTGCTCAAGAATGAATCCCGTCAGTGTTCCTGGTGCCAGCAGGCAGCAGAGAGCCTTGGAGTATGGAAGAAAGCCAAGATAAATTCTGCTGTATGCTAGTGGAGTCGTTTATATACAATAACATATGATTACAGTTTTCATACAATTTCACAGTAATCTTTTCCTTCAGCTTAATTGATAGCATTTGTAGGCAACAATCTTATAGGTGAAATCATCCCTGATGTGATTTTAATTTGGATATTAGTCAGATATAAAACATAAAGAAACATCAAAGACTCCTGGTTCAGCCATTCAACCGGGAGGGTAAGTGACTCCCAGCCCAGCCATCTAGGTGTCTGGCCCCAGAGAGGACTAAGGACACCCGCCCATCCCCCAAACCTTCGGGCCATTAAGGCAGCTTCTCCCACCTATTGGCTTTTCTGATTAGTACACCTTAGCTCACTTCCAAGCATCTGTCCTCATCAGAGGCGGGGTACTCGATTCCCAAAAGGAACTCAGCCTGTTCCCGGGCTGGGGCCTTGAGGGAAAGGGGTACCTGTACAAAGCCACAGGGCTTTGTGGAGCACAGAAGCCCGCCCTTCTGACTGCGGCGGACCCTTGGAGAGGGCTCCTGATTCAGCCATTCCACCAGAAGGGTAAGTGAGTCCCAGCCCAGTCATCTAGGTGTCTGGCCCCAGAGGGGACTAAGGACACCC
>JAQHUG010000473.1:502070-518956 GCA_028555095.1 Dicrostonyx torquatus | reverse complement strand
AAAAAAAAACAAAAACAAAACAAACAAACAAACAAAAAAAGAGGTGTGTTTGATCCAGAAAGCTCCATTCCTCTCCCTCTTCAAAGCCTGCTCTCTCAGAGAATCTCCAAAAAAGAAATGATGCCAAAGCCCAGGTCAGCATTCTTGGTGGCTGGGGCAGCTTCTCTCCTGAAATTTGCAGCAGCCCAAGTCCCTGCATAAAGTGCTCAGTTTGTGACCATACTTGGGCACAAACCCAGCTTGTGGCAGACACATGTCATTCCTCACTTACAGGCTATATAAGCTTCCTGCTTTAGTAAGGATGAGTGACTTCTCCTGCCTTTATCTCTGGGGCTGGAGAACTCACCTGGGAGTTGCTTTGCTCAAATAAACCTCCTCTTTTACTTTTTCAGTTGGATTTGATCTGGCTTACTGTGTTGTTGGAGAAACTTATTATTGAGATACAGAAAACCTGTTAGAAATAACCTATTCCCAGCACAGGGATTTTTATTCATTAGCCTGTGCTATCTAATGGGGGCATTGTTGCCCAATTATATTATGTTAACTACATTATCTCTCCCCCCACTCTGTCTCTGTCTCTCCTTCTCTCTCTCTCTCTCTCTCTCTCTCTCTCTCTGTGTGTGTGTGTGTGTGTGTGTTTTTGGAACTTCTACAATAGTAGGTTTCCATAAACTTCTTCAAAAGGTCTTTAGTGTTGTTTATCCCTCCTCATATTCCCTCCTCTATCTATCTTGGATCAAGGACCTCAACATAATTTTTGATACCCTGAATCTGTTAGAGGAGAAAGGAGGGGGTAAACTTGGATTCATTGCCACAGAAAGGACTTTCTGAACAGGAACTGTTAGCACGGCCATTAAGACCAACTATTACATGGACACTCGTGAAACACAAAAGGTTCTGTACAGCAAACGGCACCATCAATCCAGTGAAGACACAGCCCACAGAACGAGAAAAAAATCCTTTACCAGCTACACACCCCACAGAGAATTAGTATCTATAATATATGAAGAATTTTAAAAAACTAAACATTGCTGGGTGGTGGTGGCATGTCCCTTTAATCCCAGCACTCGAGAGGCAGAGGCAGGTGGATTCTTGTAAGTTCGAGGCCAGCCTGGTCTACAGAATGAGCTACAGGATAGCCAAGGCTACACAATGAAACCTTCTCTCAAAAGAGAAAAGAAAGGAAAAAAATCTAAACTAAACATCAAGATAACAAATAACCCAACTTAAAAAAAAAATGGGACATGGAACTAAAACAGAGACGTATCAAGAGATGCAACACAAATGGCCAAAAATACTATATTATATTATTTATTTATCTTGGGTTTTTGAGATAGGTTTCTCTGTGTAACAGCCCTGGGCTATACTGGAACTCACTCTGGCTGGCCTTGAACTCACAGAGATCCACATGCCTCTGTCTTCCGAGTACTAGGATTAAAGGCATGACACCACTGCCCAGCCAAGAAATATTTTTGAACTTTTTCAACATCCTGAGACATCAGGGAAATGTAAATTATAACTACTTTACTATTTCATCTTTCCTCAGTCTGAATGACTAAGACAGAAAAAAAATAAGTGACAGAACATGCTGACATAGATGTACAGAAAGAGGAACAATTTTTTCAATGCTGGTAGAAGTGCAAAACAATGCAGCCACTATGGAAATCAGTGTGGCAGTTCCCAAAAAAACTAGAAACAGGCCTACTACAAGATCCAGCTGTGCTACACTTGGTAATAAATATTTCTTCACTATAAATGTAGCCAAGAAGCTACAGCATTGTGCTATGCTTTAACTATCTCTACGCTTGTTTTTAAATGTTTTTACTCAAGCTGTGCAGATACTAAGAAATGCTTGCTGTAAACTTGAGCACTGAGTGTAATCTTTAAAATTCATTTAAAGAGAAAAAGTGGGAGTGTTCTCCACCTTTTCATATTACAATCTAAATAGAAAGAAAATTTCCACTGACTTTTTAAAAAATACACCACCTGTATTTTGTATTACTCTTATTGGTTGAATAAAGAGCTGCCTGGCTTATAAGATGGGTCAGCCCTTAGGTGGGCGGAGTAGACAGAACGGAAGTTCTGGGAGGAGAAGAAAGGAAGTGAGCCAGACGCCACGAGCCACCGTCGCAGATGGATGCAGGTTAGACCTTTCCGGTATGTCACCACGTGGTGACTTACAGACTTTTATAATGGGTTAGTTTATGAGGTGAGGGCTAGCTGGGAAAAGACTAGTGATAATAAGCCAGGCAGAGTTTAAATGAATACCGTCCTCATGTGGTTATTTCGGGTGCAGGCAACCAGCGGCGGCTGGGGAACATACAACACGCACCCCTCTCCCCAATTTACAACAGCTAAGCATGGGACTGTAGAAATTGATCAGTAGTTAAGAGCACCGGCCACTCTTCCAGATGACCCAGACTTGATTCCCTGCATTTACATGGGAGCTCACAATCATCTGTAACACCAGCTCCACCAGAGCTGATGCCCTCTTCTGGCCTCCACAGGCATTGGCATGGTGCACGGACACACATGCAGACAAAGCACCTGTGCACATAAATAAAATAATAGTGCGCACAGAAAACTCCAGCTTTGGGAGGGTAGAGAGGCAGGCAAATACCTGGTGTGCACTGTCCAGCCTAGTCTGCGTGGTGTGCTTCAGTCCAAGGAGAGACACTGTCTCAAAGAACAAGGTGCAGAACTAGAGATATAGCTCAGCAGGTAAAGGTTCTTGCCACCAAGCCTGACAATCTGAGTTCAGATCGGGACCCACAGAGTGGTTAGAAAGAACCTACTTCTTCAGAATGTGTTCTGACCTGCATACATGTACTGTGTCACATGCATTCACATGAATACATACACACAAAATAAATAGATAATATGTAATTTAAAAACCAGAGAAATTAGCAAGTGAGATGGCTCAGTGTGTGCTGGTGATGGCTGCCAATCCTGACTACCTGAGTTCAGTCGTCAGGACCCACATGATCGGAGAGAAGTAACTTCTGCAATTTGTACAAAATGTACTTATTTTTATATCAAGTTTCTAAAACTTACATTATTATAATGTATTCCATTCCTTTTGATTCTAAACATAATGACATTTCACAGCATTTCATTTGTAGTGAACAGTACAAAATATCAAAATATTCTGAAGCATTAAAATATTCCGAAAACAATTTTAGTCTATTGGGAAACTTACAAAAAAATATTGGGAAACTTACAAAAAAGCACGGCCTTCAAGTTGATATAACTCATCCACAAAGAGAAGTGGAGGCTGATGGTAAGCTGTGGTTCATTTTGTGTGAGTTTTCCATGAGGGGAAATATAACTCTGACCTCTGCTGGATAATGTGTGACTATAATGCCTTCTTCCTTGTGACTTGTCTCTTCATCTTCTCTGCCTCTCAAATCCCACCCCTCTGTCCCAGGTTTACTTCCATGAGCCTCTTTGATGAGTAGCAATTTCCAGTGGCTGATTTGTCTGACTTAGTCCTTCTCTCTGGGCTCTACGTTGTTTCAATGGCCAGTACAGCAAAGCTGTATTCAGTAATAATTCTCAGAAGCAAACCATGAAGCCAAAGGCTTACCCGCTGTGGGAGTCTGGCCTCAGCAGTTGTGAGAGCTCTCCTCCCTGTCGCTCTCAGAACTCAGTGAATTTCTTCCCAATGACACATGAAACACAGATCTCAGAGCTCTGTGCTGTCACCCTTTCCTGCTAATTCTGGGATCACTTCGATGTGACTTTAATACATTACTTTGTCATTCTGTCGTTGACTGGTAGACAGATTTTCTTTAATTTTGGGCTTGAAGCCAAGACACATGCAACAGCATGCAGGATCCAGAGACAAAAATATTTTTGCTTACTTTCCCTCTTCTGTCTTAATAGCTAATGGCAGCTGGCAGTTTAGACTGGTTACAACAAAGCCGAGTAGGCTCAGGCGGAACCCTCACTTCACCCCCTTTTATAGCTACTGGAATCAAGTCTGTGACTTCTGAGCCATACCCAAAAGGCAGGGTAAACACAGCTGCCTCCACGTAGCAGGGTGGGAAGAGGTCACATGGTTCTGGCCTATGTGAGGGTCTGAGGATTGTGACCAATGATGTGTGTGAAACACAAAGAGGACTTGGCATGGGAAACTGCCCCTAGGAGACCACCACTAGGTGGGCCCTAACCCATGGTCCCTCCTCATTCATATTCAACCAGCCTGAAGAAAGCAAGCTGTGAGTTCAACTGCTTCCTCCCATTTCACGGATCCTCATTGCCCTTATATCTTCCTTATGGGTGTTTAACTACCCTTCTGGGGGTCTGAGCTGCCCATTCATTTTGCCAAAATTGTTGCGTACACTCTGCTACTTGCCTGCTTTTACTTTACCCTCCCAATTTATATTTGCACTACAGGACATGAATGAAGAATAATCATGTCTCCTCCGCATGGTGGTTGGAGAACAAATAGAGAAGCATGCCACCTGCTCTAATGCTGTGTGAGTTTGGAGAAGAGACTGAGACCAGGCTTCTGCTAGCCCAGGATTGTGTTTGGTAGTATCAGAGGGGCCTCCAGATGTCAAAGTCCTCACTATGAAGAGATTTTGTATTTTCTACAAAGTCCAGTTGGGTAAGGCTACCAGGTGCCTTTCGCAATTTCCAAGGCCTCGCTTTCAGACATTGTTTCAGCAGATGAGGGCCATAGTCAGGATGATTTCAATGTACCCCACAAGTACACCGCTTTCACACCAAGTACACCACCACAAGTACAAGTGCGCGACACGTACAAGTGCATCTTCCTTATGGACTGGGCCAGTGCTTTTGCAAATGGTATTCTGAAGTGCTCACTATCTCCATAGTCCAGGGACAGGCTTCAGTCAAAGGCTTAGTCCCTTTCTTGTAGATTAGAGCAACTACATAAAGCAATGTGCCTTTTATCTTTTTGTACTTTTCATCTGCTGTTTTTTTTTTTTTTTTTTTTTTACACAAACTTGGTATTCTGTGTAGGGTGTCTAGCTGGTCTCTTGCAACGTTCAAATCTTCAGACTTGTTCACACTGATTCATGTTGTGAAATTGCCTTCTGCCTAAGGACAACTGCTCGCTATTTCATAACACTGCTTCCTCAATATATAATCCATTTATACTTTTATGGCAAATTTTTAAATAATTTTCTGGGGTTATCACCATGGTAACTGGGAGACAGGCCTCATCCTAGAGATTTGAGATGAGGAAGACAGGAAGCCCAAGAAGTCAGAGACTGTGGAAAAAAGAGAAGGAAATGAGTAAGTGTCTCCACGCCCTCCTTTCTCCTTTGAGAACACACACACACACACACACACACACACACACACACACACACACACACACCTAATGGCTAATGTATAGGTTGCTTGTACCAACAATGTTACAGTGCCCTGCCAATAAAAATTAAAAGGCGCCATCATGCCACTGTTGGCCATCTGCCTCTGTACTGCCTGTGCCTTCATTTAGTGTCGTGGCATGCTGTGTCTTCAGGGTGGATGCTAAGGCAGCCAAGTACTGACTCACTTTAGTCAGTCTCCATGCCTCTTTCATTTGGCCAAGAATCTGTGAGGTTCTCTCTTTATTTGTCAAATGGAAGCCTATTGGACGGTCCCTGAAAAAGTACTGAGCTACAAAGCAAGAATTTAGGTGAAGACTTAATGGAAAGAAAAGTAAAATGTGTCAGAGTCTAAATGGGGAAAAGAGTGTGTGAGGGGAAAAAGAAGTTTAAGAGAAGCCGAAGTAAAAATATAGCCCTAAATAAACTCTTCAAAAAGGTGGTTAGTCATGCTTTAGATTTTCATGATGTTCACACAGATGATATTGGGAGTCATCTACATGGTCCTCAAATATACAGGCCTCCTGCATAGGCCTTCTACCTCCAACAACAACAACAAAAAGATGAGTTTCCATAAAGAAAAAAATGTATAGTCTAAAGATTCTGATACATGTAGTAAACACAAGGAAAGCAGACAAGAAGAAACAGAAAAATGTGCAGGCTTCTGTAGCTTGTGCAGCTCCATCCATCCCAGGGAAGACTTGTTTATCTCCATCGCTCAGTACATAGCACATCTCAGAGTAAGCTGTTGGCCCTTGAGGCACAAACAGCAGCGAGCCGAGGCTTAACCAGGCTACATCACAGCAGAAAACTCAAGATAATTTGTAGATTCCTCCCTCTTTGCTGTTACCAGGTGAACCAGAATGGAAAGGGAGGTTAAGTTAAAGAACAGCATTAGATTGAACTTCAGTGACCTCATCTGTGACCTCGGAGACCCTAACTTTAGCTCTAGACAGTCTTTCTACCTTCAAGGGAAGGTGGGTCGGCAAGATGGGGCATGTCAGGACTCTGAGTAAAGGGCATGCTGGAAGCAGACCTGGTTTCCAGGGAACACTCTGGATTGCAGGGTATGTAGAGTGCAGACTACAAAGCCTTCTCGTAATACTTGGTTGACTCCACAATGCAGTTTCTCATCAATGTGCTCATTATTGCTGCCCAGCCTCATTGGTCTTCTACTTAGTTTTCACAAAATCTATCACAACATACTTCATTCCCTAATTTTGAACAGCTTGAGCCTGTCATGGATGTTAGTACAGAATTTGTTCTTTGATCATGCAAGCAAAGTTACAGGCAACAAGCGCTAAGTAGCTATCTCTCCACTCACGTTTTTACTGCTCGTGGTGTGAGTTCAGATGTTCCTCTGAGCACTGAACATCTGCATGGAGGCCAGAGCAGCACATCAAAAACCCAGCAAGGCTTTAAAGTTCAGGCTCTTTCCTGCTTCCCTACAGAGAGGGTCAAGAATCCAAACATCCTCGATTGCTGCAGCAGGAGGGAACATCACTCCCGTCGACAAAACCAAACAGGAAGCAGCAAATGGCCAATTCTCCTATTTACTTTGTGGTTGTTAAGAGAGGCATAACTCCATTCCTTCAACTGGATTGTCCATGGGCACAGGGAGTACATAGGGTACCACCATTTCAGCTTGAGGAAAGTCTGATTTTAGAGGTACTTGAGATATTTCCCCAATAATTTCACTTGTTACAACTTGTTATATAACAAGTCATATGAATGCTGGAACTTTGAAATAACTGACTGTAGATTGTTTTTGATTTTTAAAAATGATTAACCAGAAATTCAACATGTGGTGTAATGTGCTAACCATCATGTTGTGAATCACTTCAATCTTAATTAAATGTCTGAACTATTTCCTTTCTAGACTGAAGAGGATGTACACACAGTGAGCAAGCTGATATTTCAGCTCCCAGTATGTTCTTCGAGTGGTGCAGCTGAGATGTGTAAGGCTAGCCAAGATCTGAAAACTTAGCTAGTCAGTGGCCATCCCTCTGACTCTGTCAGAGTGAGCTGCAGCACTCCACTGGCCCCATCCACAGGTCAAAAATGCAGGGCTTGTAAGGATTCAAGTAAACCTGGGGAAAGCAGCGGGGGATGTCATTTGTCTGTTTGATGAGTGTTTCCAGAAACAGATCAACAAACCATTTATCATTCTTAAAATGACTTGGACAGACTTTTCTTGATTTCAGAAAATAACTGGGCCTACTGCTTGGAAGGGAGTGGAGTTTGCTTGATTCCTCTTGTCGCCCAGCAAGTGGTGTGCCAAGGATGGGATGGTAGGAGTCACTCCTGGAACGGGCAGAGGGGAGCGTTGTGAATGTATAAAAAAAACCTGAAAAGTAGCAGGGGATATAATTCAGTGGCAGAGCACTTGTCATGCATGAAAAATCCCTCACACCCTGTCCCTAAAAGTGATAATAATAATAAAAGGTAGTTTGTTAGTCTGGGTTTTTTACACCACTACACACTAACAGTTCTGTAATTGCAACGGGGCTACTCCACTTTGAAAAAGAGGCAAAAGCAAAACTTTTGTCGGTGTCAGTGATGAATGACTGAGGCAGTAACTAAAGTTGGCAATTATATTCAGTATGAACACCACTATTTTTAAAATCAGTGCCCATTATATAATAAATATTATGTTCTAGATGGAAATAGAGTTCAGTCACAGATATACTTGTTTATTTCAAGAATAAACAATTAAGTCATTTCACCTTGGCCATCACCTCACCATAACTGTTTATTTTGAGTCTATATTTAAAGACAGGAACTATACAGAGGCACAAGGATTGCAGATGTGAAATAAGCCTGGAATAAACTTAAATAATTTGCAGCTGTTACAAGATCTGGAGAATTTTACCAGACACTACAGAAATTTGCAATGAAATTTTGGTGACATTATGTGGTAGTTTGAATGTAATTGGCCCTATAATCTCATAGGGAGAGGCACTATTAGGAGATGTGGCTTTGTTGGACTGGGAATGGCCTTGTTGGAGGAAGTGTGTCACTATGGGGGTGGGCTTTGAGGTTTCCTATGCTCAGGGTACCACCCAGTGTCTCAGTTGACTTCCTTTTGCCTGCGAGATGTAGAACTCTCAGCTTTTCCTCCAGCACCACGTCTGCCTGCATGCCAGCATGCTCCCCGCAATGATGATAATGGACTGAACTTCTGAAACTGTAAGTGAGCCATCCCAATTAAAGGTTTACTTTATAAACATTTCTGTGGCCATGGTATCTATTCACAGCAATAAAAACCTTAACTAAGACATATTAGTGGAAAATAATTCCATAGCAGAAATATTTAAAAGCTGTTAGAACTGACCCTAAAGACACAAAGTACTGGACACTATTGCAATTTGTGGCAGTTGTGATTAACTGGGATTGATGTGACTCTCCAGTACACTTATTTTAAAGGTTTTTCTATCTCTTTGTGTAAAAGAAACTTGAAATTAAAAGAAACAAAAATTCTTTATTTATTTATGAGTAGAATATAACATGTTGACTATATAGATTCCTATGAGAATGTAAAATTCACCTTGACCAATTCATCAACTAATTTGTAGAAGTTAACAAAAGCAGAAACCATAATGGAATTATTGACCACAATGTGCCAATACAGAAGTATTTTTATCCCCTTTCCAAAAATTATAAAAAGGTATTAAACCTCATTTTTTTTATTTTCAAGTAAAATATGTAAATAAAATTTTTTATTATGATTACATTAGGGATAGGTGTCTCTCCTTCCCTCAAACAGAGCTTTTTGAACACCAGCAGGTTCAAACCCTGAGAGCAAATAAGTCACTAAAAATCAAACTGAAAACCCCTAGCAAAATAAAGCCCAAAACTCCAAGCTGAACAACATTAGCTCCAGGAGAGACAGGACTGTTCAAAAGTTCAGTAGCT
Source organism: Dicrostonyx torquatus (assembly GCA_028555095.1). Lineage (NCBI taxonomy): Eukaryota > Metazoa > Chordata > Mammalia > Rodentia > Cricetidae > Dicrostonyx > Dicrostonyx torquatus. The sequence goes on along the minus strand of JAQHUG010000473.1, from coordinate 509,699 downwards.
ATTCTTACCACTGCAGAGGCAGAGATCTGTGGAGCCAATTTCAAATTTTTGCCACATTTTGGTAGGCCTGGGGTTCTTCCCTTCTTCTCTAAGTTTGGCATCTATTCTCTGATTGGTCCCATTTTTCCCTGTTTTGGGGGTAGTAGGGTGGGGATTTTCTTTGTGTAGCCCTGGCTGTCTTGCAACTCACTCTGTAGACCAGATTGGCCTTGAACTCAGAGATCCACCTGCCTCTGTGTTGTAGGGGGGTCCTTCTGACTATGTGTTGCTCTCATTGGTTGAATAAAGAAACTGCCTTGGCCTTTTGATAGGGCAGAACTTAGATAGGTGGAGTAGACTGAACTGGATGCTGGGAAGAAGGGCAGTGTGGCAGACGCCATGAAACTCCTGCCTGAGACTGACGCTGGTTAGACTCTCTCCCTGTACGCCATGATCTTGTGGTGTTACACAGATTGGTAGAAATGGGTTAGATCAGGATGTGAGAGTTGGCCAAGAAGAGGCTAGATATAATGGGCCAGGCAATAATTTAATTAATCAATTTCTGTGTGATTATTTCGAGTGTAAGCTAGCTGGGCAGCCGGGATGAACAAAAGCAGGCCCGTGTTCTCCTGTTACACCTCTGCCTCTGAGTGCATTAAAGGTGTGTGCCATCACTGCCTAGTGGCCCCATTTTCTACTATATGTGCATGCTCGTATTCAGCTGATCAAAGCCAAGCTGGTTTCCATCAATATAGGCATCCTGGGCTGCATCAGTCAGGGTTCTCTGGAGGAACACAATTGGATTAGACTAGACTAAATCTTTCTGTAATCTTTCTGTATATAAAGGGGATATACAGCTTATAAAAAATGTATATAAAGCTTAAAGGCTATGGTCCAACTAGTCCAACAATGTCTGCCTTCCGGCAGAAAGTTTAAGAATTCATACTTACTCAGGCCATGAGGCTGGATGTCTCAGATGGTTTTCAGCAAGTACCAGAATCCTGAAGAAGTAGGCTCTAATACCAGCGAGGGAATGGACCTGCCAATCAGAGTTAGGGCATGCAGGCAAAGAACAAAAGATCCTTTTTCTATGTCCTTTACATAGGCGGTTAGCAGAAGGTGTGACCTAGATTTAGGGTGGATCTTCCTACCTCACAAGATTCAAATTTAAGGTAGGTCTTTCCATTTCTAGAGATCTGAATTTAAGGTGGGTCTTCGTACCTCAAATGATACAATTAACTAAAAATCTTTCACAAATGTACCCAGGAACTTGGGTTGCTTAGTTAATACCACAAGTAGTCAAGATGACAACCAAGAATAGCCATCACAAGCCCACCCTTATCAACCTGACACACAATTGTTTCTTCTTCCATCATGCTTATTTTCCAAATGAAAACATTAAGTAGGTCATAATTACACTTAACATGATATAACTATCCCAAATACAACCACAAACACATTATATATTTTAGAATAGGTGGCAGTGTCCTTTGAGGGACATTTTTAGTGTCTCAAAACTTAAATATGATAAACACTGATATCTCAATTGATGTAACATTGTGTGATAAAAAATTGAGAAAAGAGAACACAAATATCTGTCTGAACACACCCTTAACAAAATACGACAGAAACCCTTGTCAATTATAATCCACATTTTTGCAGCTGGTCACATGCCTTAGTGGGTCTTTATAACTACTTTTTCCTATTGCCTACTGTATAAATCCTCCACCCTCAAAAAGCACCACAACTCGTCTTGGTTCTTTTCCTGGAAGAGTTACCCATACCTTCACACTTGTGCCCTTTGTCATCCACCCTGCCTGAGTTAGGTTGTTGTAGTTTCTGATTGACTTTAGTCATAAGTCATGGTGGCAGAGAGAGACCCCCTAAAGGACTCCCTGCACCCCAGACATAATCCTTCTTTGCCTCCACTGTGAAGAAGTCATTTAATTTTCCATTGGTAATCTCAATCAATTACCTTCTTATCATTGGTATTCCTTTCTTAGCCTGTTAGTTTAAGGACAGCAGGAGTGGCCGAGAGGATGTCTGGGCTTTCAGTTTCGTGGAAAGTTTGTGGTATCTCCTGGCAGGAGAACTGAGTACTCTGGAACCAAAACTTAGAGTCCAGCAGAACTTAACGTCCTGGGAATAGGAAGCAAAATTTTTCCTAGTGGGTCTCTAGGAGCAACAGTGAGTGGAACCATCCCCCTTTTCACTTCTTGACTCCTGGACCCATGTATCTTGGCTGTGGGAGAAAAAGTACCATATTTTGATTACTGAATCAAAGCATACACTATCTCTGCAGAACCCTTCCCCAGCCCTGCAGGCTATTGCCACCTAATTGGCATTATAACTATATCTTCGGGAGGCCATTCCATTGTTCTATCAGACCAGCTGCTAAAGGAGAGTGGAAAACATGGTAAACCCAGCGGATTCCATGATTATAGGCCCATTGTCAGATGCCTTTGGCTCTAGAGAAAGTTCCTTTATCAGAAGCAATGCTATGTGGAATACTATGATGGTGGATAAGGCTCTCTGTCAGTGGTTGGATGGTGGTTTTGGCAGAAACATTACATGTAGGAAAGGTGAATCCATAACCAGAATAAGTACATGCTCCAGTAAGGACAAAGCATCACTGTCTTTCCCACAGAGGAAATGGTCCAATGTAGTCAACCTTCCACCAGGTTGCTGGTTGGTCACCCTGGGGAACGGTACCATATCTGGGGCTTAGTGCTGGTCTCAGCAGATCTGGTGCTCAGCAGCAGCTGTAACCGGGCTGGCCCTAGTGAGTGGAAGTCCATGTTGTCCTGCTCACCTATGCCCACCAGGGCCACTTTGTTTATGTGTCCATTGAGCAATGACAGGGATGGCTGGGGAAGAGACTGGCTTTCCCCAGAATGGGTCATCCCATCTATTTGATTACTGAACTCCTCCTGGGCTGAAGCCACCTTTGGATGAGCATTTACATGAGACACAAGTATTGCAGCTGCAATCCATTATCAAAAAAAGTATCTTTGACCTATGAAAAAGATCTATCCACACACTTCTTCCCCAAATGTCTTTCTGATTTTCTTACTTTTGAAGTCCCTGACCGTCCAGACAACCCATTGACTGCAGCCCATGAATCAGTTAAAAACCACACATCTGGCTATTTTGCCTTCCAAGCAAAATGTAGCACCCAGTATACTGATGAAGTTCTGCCCCTGTGAGATTTCCATCATTGGTGTCTTTCAGGGTTTCCACAGAAAGGCCCTGTAATGCTGCAGCTGTCCACTTCTGGGTGGTGCTTGCATAACGTGCAGAACCACCAGTAAACCAGGCCCTAGTCTTCTCTTCCTCAGTTCATCTATTATGGGGCACACCCCATGGGAGCAGACAATGTTGTAACAGGAGTAGAAACCATAGGCATTTGGGCAACTTCTTCATGTAGCTTGCTTGCTCCCTCAGGGCCTTCTTGGGCTCAATCACATACATACCACTTCCATTTGATAATGGATTGCAGCTGCACACATCCTACTTTATGACTTGGTGGGTCAGATCACATCCCAGCTCATAATGAACAGTTCAGGCCATGTAGTAGCTTGGTGAGCCTTCGACAAATGTTCAGTTTCCACTAAGGCCTGATAGCAGGCCAAGAGCTGTCGCTCAAAGGGAGAATAATTGTCTGCAGATGATGGCAGAGTCTTGCTCCAAAATCCCATGGATCTCCTCTGTGATTCACCCATAGGAGCCTGCCAAAGGCTTCAAACAGCATCACTACCTGCCCCTGAACGTGCCAGGAACCAGCAGATTTGCTGGATCATGTGGTCCAAGTGGTAGAGTAGCTTGCACAGCAGTCTGGACCTGTTAAAGAGCCTTTTCCTGTTCCAGGCCCCACCTAAAGCTGGCAACTTTTTCATCACTTGGTACATGGGCTGAAACAACACACCCAAGTGTGGAATGCACTATTCCAGAATCCAAACAGGCCCACTAAGCATTATGCTTTTCTTCTTGGTGGTCAGAGGGGCCAGGCTCAATAACTTATCCTTCACCTTAGAAGGAATATCTCTGTATTCCCCACACCACTGGACTCCTAGAAATTTCACTGAAATAGAAGGCCTTTGAATTTTGGTTGGATTTATTTCCCATCCTCTGATGTACATGTGTTAACGACGAGTCCAAACTTGTTGCTACTTCCTGATCACTTGGTTCAATCAGCATAATGTCATCCATATAGTGTGATATTTCGTGAAAGAGACAGATGTTCAAGATTCCTTTGAATTAAGTTATGTTATGACCCTGGGCTGGAGAGTTCCTATAACCTTGAGCTAAAACTGTAAAACTATACTCCTGGCCCTGTCAAATGAAAGCAATTTGCTTCTGGAGGTCCTCATGGACAGATACCAAGAAAAAGGCCTTTTTGTAGGTCAATAGCTGCCTATCAAGTACCAGGAGATGTATTAATCTTCTCAAGCAAGGGCACTACACATGCTACAGGGGTTGCAATTGGAATTACTACTTGATTAAGTCTACAATAGTCAACTGTCATTCTACTGGCTAGATAGGAGAGCTGAAGGGTGACACGGTGGAAACTACCATCCCTGTATCCTTCAAGTCCCTGATGCTGGCACTAATATCTGCAGTTGCTCCAGGGATGTGATATTGTTTTTGATTCACAATTTTCTCTGGCAGAGGCAACCCTAATGGCTTCTATTTAGCCTTTCCAACCACAACAGCCCTCACACCACAGGTCGGGGAACAACTTTGGGAGTTCTGCCAACTTCTAGGTATATCTATCCTTGTTTCACATTCCAGGACCAGGGAATAACCACAGGATGAGTTTGGGGACCCACTGTACCCAGTGTGAGATGGACTTCAGCCAAAACTGCATTAATTACCTGGCCTCCATAAGCCCTTGCTTTAACTTCAGGGCCAACATGTTCTTGGGGTCTCCTAGAATCAGCATCAATTTAGAGCCTGTATCCAACAGACCCTGGAAAGTCTGATTGTTTCCATCACCCCCCTCCACCCCGTGTACAGTTACCCTTGTAAAAGGCTGTAGGTACCTATAGGGGAGGAGTGGAGAAAATCCAACAGCAAAATTCTTAGGTATTTATTCAAGGTTCTTCCTCAAGGAAATCTAGTTCTCCTTCATTCTAGGAATCTTGATCTACAAACTGGTTCAAGTCTGGAAATTGGTCCATGGGCCAAGATTCCCTTTTTCCGTGATCCAATGTAGCCTTTCTTTCATTTGTACGAGATTTTTTTCTGCTTATGCAGATCAAACAGAAATACAGTAGATTTCTAATTCATTTCATGCCTGGAGATACTACGACTCATTAGGCAGTACCAATGGTCCGGATAAGTCATACCACCATAAAATTCACTTGGCTTGTGCTGAGCATTACGGAAACATTGCTTGCTTATACTGCCCGTTGTGATAACCACAACCACCTTAAGTTTGGTTATTCAGCACTGTCACCTGGCCCTTCTTCTCTAGGATCCAGTTAAGTCCATTGCATTTAGTTCATCTAAATTAAATGAAGCATCTCCAACCCTCGAGTCTGGCACAGGTAAAGAGTGCTGACAAAGTTCTTCGAATATGCTGGTGCCCCCCCCTGCCCCCACCGTCTTACAGGATTTGTGAAGGGCATGTCTTCTAGGCCTTCCTGCCATGAGAATGAGGTGTTATACAGTGTACCTTTCCAGCACTGAAATTTCCCTGAGCCTTGAAGCACTTCATCACCACTAAGCCAAGAAATATCTGACATCTCCAGTTCCTGTAAGTAGGCCATCTTTTGATAAATGTTTTAGTCAGCCAATTAACACACTTTTAACATTGTGTTTAACTGTTCACAATTCTATATTAACTTATACCCTCCTCTCAGCTGGCCCATATCAATAAACTCAGCCTGATACAGTTTTATGTTTCTTCCACCGTTATCCATTTTTTATAAATGCCCTAGTCTTATACCTTTTCACAAAGAGATTACTATAGAAAAATTTCCACCCTAATTTATGAAGCCAACCTAACAGTGATAGCAAAACATTAACAGCAACATATAAGAAAAACCACCTCAGGGCAGCTTAAACCATGAGCAAATGCCTAGCCGAACAATAGTGCAAATGACAGCATGTCACAAGCAAGTTGAATTGCTTGTTGCACTAACAAAATAAGAAAAAAAATCTTGTTGTTATTAAATGTAGAAAAGCAATACGTTCAAAATATATTTGATTAATAGACATTTTGGTAAACTAAGAATAGAAGATAACATCCTTCTTCATTTAATTATTTAGGGTGTTTCACGGCCCGTGTATGGAGCTCTGAGGACAACTTGCAGAAGTCGTTCCTTTCCTTCTGTCATGTGGGTCCCAGGGATTGAATTTAGGTCATCAGACTTGGCCGCAAGTGCCCTTACTGGCTGAGCATCTTCTTCAGTCTAATACAGGATAGTTACAAAATACCAACCACAGACAAGAGAAATAGTCAGAGTTTCCTTTTCTGATCAAAAATAAGAGAAACATGATATTCAACAGCACTAGGGCCCTTTCACTCAACGTCCCTGTTAGTGTTGTAAGAAAATAATAAAAGAGCAAATAAAAGCCTGATATGGCAATGCGTATAGATATTATCCGAAGTCTTACACATAGGTATTTGTGCTGATTTAGTAAGGTTGTTTCCAGTAACTTTGTCTATTACCTCAATTCTAATATCAACTGTGGACTTTTTTTCTACATGTTCTTTGTGTATATGTCTGTATGAACATATGATATACGTGTGAAAAAACCCTTGAAAGACAGAAGGAGGTATCAGATCCCCCAGAACTTGAATTTCAGGTGATTATTAGTCACCTGATGTGGTGTTAGGAACTGAACTTCGGTCTTCTGGAAGACCAGTGAGCACTTTTAACCATTTTAAGCCACTTCTTCAGCTTCTATGTGTAGATTTTAAAATTTAATTTCTATGATGATGTAAAAATAAGGTGGAAAATTTTAAAGAAGGAAAACTATTTAAAACGAGGAACAAATGTGTTCAAGTTGTGAAAGAAACAGAAAACATTCTGGAGAAACATTTAATGAACAAATAAATGAAAGTCTGTATCATGTTGGTCCATTGGAAGAACTGAAATTTTTTAAAATGTTAATTTCCTGAAAGTAAGTTTTAAAAATAATACAATTCAAATTCTAGTTGTCTTATTTATGCATATATTTGTGGGGTGTGTGTGTTTGTAGAGAAGGGGAGAAAAAGCATAACCTTTTGAAAAATATTGAAGATGCATAAAAAATCTAGTAAATTAGATATAAACAATGTACCCTTTATAGGAAGTAAACAGTAAAATTAATTTACTGTGTTACATATTATTTGCTGTGTCTTTCATCCTGGAGATTAAAGACTGTAGCACTGGGGTGAGAATAGAGAAAAAGGTCAGAGCAACCAAAATTCATAACAAGGTGGACTTAGAGCTAGATCATGTTCACATGATGCAAAATACAGACATGACCAAGAACAAAGCTGTAACATGAGGGTTGGTTTGTTCGTTGGGGTTTCTGTCCCAACCAGTACCCCCGCAGCCGGCAAGCCCCAAAGAAAATCACACAGAGAGTCTACATTAGGTTATAAACTGATTGGCCCATTAGCTCAGTCTTCTTACTAGCTCTTATAATTTATATTAA
>JAQHUG010000473.1:486691-500435 GCA_028555095.1 Dicrostonyx torquatus | reverse complement strand
GTTTTTTGAGTTCTTTATATATTTTGGAGATCAGGCCTTTGATGCACGCTTGGTGAAGCTCTTCTCCCATTCAGGTTGCTCTTTTGTATTAATGACAGTGTCTTTTCCTTTACAGAAGCTTCTCAGTTTCAGGAGGTCCCATTTATTCAGTGTTGCTCTTATTGTCTGTGCTACTGGGGTTATACATAGGAAGTGGTCTCCTGTGCCCATGTGTTGCAGACTACTTATCACTTTCTCTTCTATCAGGTTCAGTGTGGTCAGATTTATATTGAGGTCTTTAATCCATTTGGACTTGATTTTTGTGCATGGTGATAGATATGGATCTATTTTCATTCTTCTACAGGTTGAAATCCAGTTATGCCAGCACCATTTGTTAAAGATGCTTTCTTTCTTCTATTGAATAATTTTAGTTCCTTTGTCGAAAATCAGGTGTTCATAGGTTGTAGATATCTTAATTAAGGAAGCCATTTTAGGGTTGGCAAGAGACTTGCTCTAGAGGAGTTCCCAGGTGTCCAACGAGGATGTCCCCAGCTAGGCCTTGGGCAGTAGAGGAGAGGGTGCCTGAACTGGCCTTGTCCTATAGCTACACTGATGAATATCTTGAATATCACCATAGAACCTTCGTCCAGCGATGGATGGAGATAGAGACAGAGACCCACATTGGAGCACTGGAATGAGCTCCCAAGGTCCAGTTGAAGAGCAGAAGGAGGGAGAAGATGAGCAAGGAAGTCAGGACCATGAGGGGTTGGTTGGTCCACCCACTGAGACAGTGTGACCAATCTAATAGGAGCTCACCAAGGCCAGCTGGACTGGGACTGAATGAGCATGTGATCAAACCAGACCCTCTGAATGTGGCTGACAATGGGGGCAGACTGAGAAGCCAATGATAATGGCACTGGGATTTGTCTCTACTGCATGTATTAGCTTTTTGGGATCCTAGTCTATTTGGATGCACACCTTCCTAGGCCTGGATGGAGGGGGGAGGGCGTTGGACTTCCCATAGGGCAGGGTTCCCTGTCCTATCTTAGGACTGGAGGGGGAGAGGGGAGGGTGAGTGGGAGAGCAGGAGGGAAATGGGTGGAGGGGAGGAGATGGAAATTTTGAACGGTATTATTTATAAAGCAATAAAAACTATGCATTTAGATAAAAAATAAAATGGGGTTGAACTCTTAGTAGCAGCAGAAGGATGCAGAGAGCTGTCACAGCTCTGAGAAGCACTCAGCAACAAAAGCTATCAGAGAGCTTTGGAGTGGTGACCAAGAACAGCAGGTCTCTAGTGTCCAGCAGAACAGGTAGTCTTAAGCCAATGGTCTCAGATGTGGTTCTGAGAGGGCAGAAAGAGCTGTAGGTTTGGATTCCCTTCAGACCCACCACGGAAGCCTTAGAGGCTGAAGTAGGAAGGAATCCTACTGCTGGTGAGTCCTGGAGGCTGATGCAGCCTGTTCAGGGAGAGGGAACCTCAGTCTTGCCTGTCCTTAGAAGTTTTGAAGGCAGTTAGTCTTCCCTGGTAATTGAGCAAGCCAGCTGGCAGGTGGGCTCTGACTCTTCACACTTCTTGGAGGAGAGCAGAGGGAGCTCCTGCATCTGAACTGTAGGGTTTGAAGCCTTCTTTTTCTGCTGCCTCCACTGGTCCTGCAGCAGTCCTGACTCCTTAGCCTAGGAACTCTGAATCAACAGGGGTGAGGTGACAACTGAATGATGAATATGTGTATGCAAATAAGGTGAAGAACAAGACCAATCAGGGAAGAGCTGTCAAATCTGGGGGAAGGTGATATTTTCTCTGTGTTTTAACAAAACTTGTCTGGAGATCAGAATGGGGAGCTAGCTAGTAGTTAACCATAGAGGCTGGACAGTGGTGGCACACACCTTTAATTCCAGCACTTGGGATCTCATGCCTTTGATCCCATTACTTGGGAGTCACATGCCTTTGAACCCAGTGGTAGGGAGGAGGAAACAGGAAATGACATGACTGGACAGAGAGAGGAATATAAAACGGGTGGAGACAGGAGCTCACTGTCCCCCATTCAATCTGAGGATTTTGTAGAGGTAAGAACTCTAGTGACTGGCTGTTTTGCTTCTCTGATCTTCCAGCTTTCACCCTCTTATATCTCACTCTGGCTTCTCATTATTAAGACCAATTAGAATTTGCAGTACACCTGTACCTGTTAAAAGTTGCTAGAAGTTCACAGTTAGGTCTGCAGTTCTGCCTCTGCTAAGTAGGGCAACATCAGAAAGTGTTGGTTCCTGGTTGCTATGGAGACCTTTGCAGGTTACCTTCTGTTTCCCATTGCTTCTGCAGGGATTTCCTTCTGCTGTGTTATTTGTTCCTGTTATTCCCACATCATGAGCCCCCCAGAGCCCACCAGGAGTCCAAATTCATATACAAAAGCAAAGAACCTTTATTACAAGCTTGAGTTTGGACTTTCTGGTCCAACACAGCGGTTGAATCAGAGAGCATTGAGCTCAGATATGGGTTTGTAAGGAGGAAAGGATGCGGGTTGGGGTGAGGGGGAGAGGAGTAGGGGAATTCTGAATGCAGATGTGGCTTGAACTCTTGATTGGGCAGGAGTGGGACAACAGAAGGGATTGGTACTGGTGTTGCTGTAAGGAAATTGGCGACCTATAACTTATAATCAAGTTAAGTAGGCTCTTTTTAATGTTCTGAGTGTCTAGTACTTGTCTCAGTTCTGATTGGTCCCCTGCAGGGTACAATCTGTGGTTTTTCCTGGTTATTGTAAGGGTGAGGCCTAGTTCCGGTATTGTTAGTCTGCAGCCTGTCATGGCTGCACTGATGTTAAGTTAGGCCTATTCAGTTTCTTCAGTTTGCAGCTGTTGCTTCTGCACCAACAGCTCTTAGTGATACAAACACTTTCTAGTTCACAAAAAAAGGAGAGCAAGGCTCTAAAAAGGTAAAATCTTTACTAATTCCAGGGTCGCCTAAAGCAGAAAACCCAGCTAAGGTAGGTTCTTCTCATTCTCAACCCTTTATCTTTTCCCCACCTAATTTATAAAATTGTATTCTTTAAAGATACACCCTATTTTAGTTTATAACTTTATCTTTCTATACATTTGTAAATATCAGTGGAACTGCATTTCTTGATTCTTTGCCTCTTAAGTAAGATATGCAATTTACAAAATACTTCCTCTTTCCTTCATCTGCCTGGATCTCCGCTGCCTTGTGTTCATGTATTCTGTTTCTTATCATTGTTGTCACTGCACATTTGCCCCCATTAGTAGATTCTAATGTTCTGTAGCCTCGTATTTTCAGCCTCGCACGTGGTTGTGGGCTGGTTGAGTTCTCACACCAACCAACGAAAGAAAGCGTCGAATCTCTCGCTGCTACTTTCCAGTAAATTAAAGCCAATTGGTAAGGAATGCTAGCTACCTCCACATGGAGGCAGGCTTTTGTTAAGGGTCAATCTGGGCACAGTAGAGATGGAAGACGTCAGGAACCTGGGTAGGGCTCCACACTAGAAGGAAGACTCACCTTACCATAATGTACTTTGCCTTTTCAGAATCTCTCAGAGCCTGTGTGGGGTTTGACTGGATCTGCCTACTCTTCTGAGGCCTGACTCAGAAAGGAATAACTACTGCTCTTTCCCCTCTTCTCTTGTTTTCTTTCTGGTGCTGGCCAGAGCATAGCTATGCTTTTAAACTCCCTGGTTAATGCATTGAGGTCTTTACTCTTTCTCTGAAAGTCTGAATTCCTCTCTGCATAGTGGCCGCCTGCCTCAGGGGGATGACCTCCTTGCTGCTTTATCTTTGTCAGAGCTTTTGCTCCTTGTCTGCTCTCTTCTCCTCCCTCCCTGGCAGCTGTGAGATTTACAGCTGGCCTGCCTTGAGTTTTCCCTTTAAACTCTAATAAATTGCCCTCAAGCTTCAGTTTATGTCCGTTCTTAAAAATCTCTTATTAATGGGACCAAGAATCCTAAAGAGGACCCCAGTGTCTAAGGTATCATACAATGGCTCTCCTGGGATACCCCAAAATTTCTAGTAACATTTCCTTCCTGCCATTTAATTATTTAATGGGCAGAGAAAACAAACCCGTCCTGCACCCCTACAATTGGGCTTTGGTTTTTCCATCTGAGGTTATTCCCATTGCTCTCTTAATGTGCACACTGCTCAGACATCACAAGAAGACATTGCTCTTGGGGGAAGCAATTGGTTTCTTTCCTTCTGCCTGCTTGTAATGTCAGAAGTGGCCATTTCTAATAAGTTTAATCAGTTTTTCGTGACTCCAGAAAGGGGCACTACCTTGTTCTTTAAAATGGAATGGTGTTAAGTGGGCACAACAGAATGTTTGGCTTTTGTGAGGTGGAAACAAGGAATCATCGTAATAATATTTTTAAAGAAGCAAATTGGCTAGGATTGGGCTCCCTAAGATCATGAAGGTCATAGCATCAGGGTGTCTTTACTGGGCACCTGTAGAAGGCTGAGCTCTTTCTGGTTGTTTGCTGTGAATCTACTTTTTGATAAATCCCAACTGCCTGAGGATCTGCTTGCTTCCTTGAAACATCAAGTGTGATCCTTTGAGCACTTACCATGGATGGCTATGGGTTTAGTCTGGTCTGCATAACCTAAATGCAGGGCCAATCTAAAATATTGTCTTCTGTAAACTTTAACAATCTCCAGTTGTGTCACTGTGCTTCCCATTTTAATGTCTTTATTATGTACTCAGAATCAGGAAAGAATTTTATTCTGGTTATAATTAACCATAGTGTAAAATAAAACTCTTTTAAAAAGGAAGTTTAAGAGTTACATCTTGTAATACATTTTCTCTTGAAAATGTTTTCTCTGACCTAGAGAGTCTAAAGTTTAGCGAGAGAATGATCTACGAACCATAGTGTTAAACAATATGATGGAGTGGGTTTTTTGCAAGTCTTGCTTATCTAAATGCGACAGTCATAATTTTGAAAGGTTATACAACAAATAAGCATTAGTTTAAGAAACTAGTGCTATTGCATTACTACCCGAGCAATACTTGTGTTTCGCTGATACATTTTACAGAAAAAAAAAACCATCAAATTCAGTTCATGTAATTGTTATGGAATCTATCACTCAAAACTTTGGCAAAACGTCTAGCCACCCCAAATTCTGGCACCTCTGGTTCACAGGGCTGTGCATACGCCATCAAGCACTCAGGCAATTTACATAGCCACCTGGGACCCTCAAATCCTACACGATGTATGTGCAGCATGGTCATGTGATCTACCCATGACACAGCTACAACTACATAAGCCCCTGTGAACATGTGCCAGGCAGCCTTTAAAAGCAGGAAACGCCTGCTCTACACTCTTCTTTCTATCCCTCTTCTGAAGAGGTAACTACTACCCCCCCCACTGTCTCTCTTTATCTCCCTCTCACTCCCTCCGTTCCTCTCTCTCTCTCTCTGTCTCTCTCTCTCTCTTTTCTCTCTCTGTCTCTCTCTCCCTCCCTGCACCAACTTTCTCAGGCCTGCACAACTTTCTCAGGCCTGCACACATGTCTTTCTCTCTCTTAATAAACTCTTAAAATAGATTTTGTTGTGTGTTTCATGATCCATTCTTGCTCATGCCTGGTAATTTCATTAGTGCTGAGACTCCATAGGTTCTCCCACTCCCCCTCTCCCGGGGCTGAGACCCTGGACTGGGTTTCTCCACAGCAACCTGTATTTCATCTGCCTGGCTGCTGACTCCTCCGCACACCAGTAGCTTTGGTCAGTGAGTTTTTTTCTTCTGGTCAGCTTAACCGTTTCTCTTAACCTAAGGACTAGACTGTTGAGCTCTCAGCATTCCCTCTTGTGTTCCTAGAAACAGGGGAGGGGGATTCCCCCAACCACCCATGGCCTTTGCTGCCATTCACCTCTGTTTGTTCCCCATGGCTAAAGACTGAGATTTGACACCGCCACTGCTGTTTGGATTTTTTGTCCTTTTTCTGACCACTCGGAAGTGGGTCCTATCATCAATGTTCAGACTTTTTGTCTTTTTTTTTAGGCCACACAGAAGTGGTCCTATTGCCACTGTTTGGTCCTTTCCAGCCCCCAATTTCTGTACCGATGGGTCTCCAATTGACTTGGCCTAGCTCTCAACCCTCACACTATTCCAGAGACGTTCTGGGTCTTTGTCTTTATTCCATTTTTAGTTATGGAAAACAAACCCTCAAAACTACCAGTCTAACCTCCGCCCTTGGATGTCTTTTAGAGACCCTAAAACCACAAACCTTAATGTCTTACTTACAAATTCCCATGTTTGTTCACCTTTGTTCTAAAAAATGGCCCAAGTATCCTTTAGATAATAGCCTAAAATGGCCACCTAAAGGCACCTTAGATACCGATATTCTGCAGGAACTTTCTAACTATTGTCAGCACACAGGCAGATGGAAGAAGTTTCCTTATATCTAAGCCCTTTTTTATCTAAGTTCTAAGCCCTCTGTCCTTACAAGCTGTCACCTGCTCACATATTCCTGACTATGCCATCTAAGATGGAGGAACACCCTGCTTCCGCTGTGGACCCTGCTAACAAACCTCCACCTTCCTGACCTCAGCAGAGAGCTACTTCTACCTCTTCAGTTCTCCCCTCTACCCAGCTACTCTGTCGGCCCCTCTGGATCCTCCTATCTGGTTCCAGGCCATAGCAGTCGCCCAATTCTAGCACCCACCTTTACCCTCCTCTCACGCACTCACGCGCTGGTATGGAACCCAACCATGACCAAACCAAGCCAGCTACAGTTCTTCCATTGTGAGAGGTAGCTGGTGTGGAGGGGCTGGTCAAGGTACACATCCCTTTCTGGCTCTCAGAACTGTCTCATACAGAACAAAAACTGGGGTCCTATTATACATCTAATTCTACCTCTTTCATAAAGCAATTCCAACATGTTACCCAATCTTACAGTAACACCTGTCATGATATTTGTATGATCCTATCGAATAACTTATCCTGAGGAGTGCAGGTGAGTTTGGGAGCAAGCCAGAGTACATGCAGATGGGGTTCACCAGACTAATGCAGCAACACCCCCACCCCAGGGCAGAGGTGGTCCCCAAGCAGGATCCACACTGGAATTATAACATCCCTGGTGGTATTTTAGCTAGAGACCGGTTTATGACTTGCCTTCTTGCAGGTCTCTGTAAGGCTGCCCTCAAGCCAGTAAACTATGATAAACTCTTAGAGGTTATTCAGGATACAAAGGAAAATCCATCTGAATTTTTAGAACACCTTACTAAGCTCTGTTACAATTTACCAACCTAGATCTAGAGACCCCAGAGGGCAGAGAGTTCCTCATGACCCATATTTTTCCCCCAGAGCTTCCCCAACATTAAGACTAAACTTAAGCATTTGGAGAAAGGTCCCTTGACCTCACAGGCAGAAGTCTTAGAGTTGGAAGGAATGATAAACCTGTAATCACAAATGCCATGCTAGCCACAACCGTCTGACCTGCTGAAGTGACTGATAATCTGTTCATGCTGTGTGTGCCATTCCCTTGACCCTAGGGCTCAAAAGGCCCACATTTCAAATTTCGTAAAACTGGGAAAAGAAATGGGCTGAGAAAGAAATCAGAGAAACATCACCCTTCACAGTAGTCTCTTAATAAACTCTTAAAGTGGGTTTCGTTGTGTGTTTTGTGATCTGTTCTCACTCACACCCAGCAATTTCAGTAATTACACTATGTTCAAACATCTGACTTTTTATTTTAGATTAAGTTTATGTCCTTTCTTGCAGAAACATTAATCTTGCTGTGATTAGGTACTGTGAAAAGGTACCTTTGTCAGGTTAGGGGCCAAGGTGCACTGCTAAAAGAGGCAACAGATCTAAAGCAAGAGGTTTTGGGGGGTAAGAGAGAGAAAGAAAGATTGTCTCAGAGTTGGGACATGAGAAACAGAGACGAAAGATGAGAGATAGAGACAGAGACAGACAGACCCAGAGACAGAGAGAATAAATGTAATGATTTCAGCCACAATAAGGCTGATACTTCTGGATTCTAGAGGCCATGCATGTGCAGACAAGCCCTCAGGCAGAAGTACCTAATGGCCCCCGAGGATATTAAAGGCTACCATATGACCCACGTGCAACATGAATTACATCATCCACGTATGACTCATCTAAACCCTTGCATGCATGCATGAGCCCTGTTATCTGCATCTGACATAGCCACACCAACCCCCTGTGCACATGCATTTGGCAGTTTTTAAAAGCTGGTCGTGCCATTTTCCCCTCTCTCTCTGTACACTGACTTCCCCTGGCCTATACACACCACCACTAATAAACTCCTAAGCGGGTTTGTTGTGTATTCTGTGTTTCCTTCTCATTCGTGCCAGGTAATTTCAATGAACAGGACAGAGGGAGAGAGAATGAGAGCTGTGATGTCCAGAGGAACCTGTTACTCACTTATTTATATTTATTTATTAATTCATTTATTTATATGTATACCAGGTTGGCCTCTAACTCACAGAGATCTGTCGGCCTCTGCCTCCTGAGTGCCGGGATTAAAGGCATGCACCACCACTGTCTGGCCAGAGGAGCCTTTTAAAGGGTGGACATGTCACTATATATATATATGTATATATATATATATATATATATATATATGTGTGTGTGTGTGTGTGTGTGTGTGTGTGTGTGTTTGTATATATACATACATACATACACACACACACATACACACAACTCATAGCAACAGAGGGAATGTGCCACACCTGTAGGCAACGGCTGATGATGTAAGCTGCTGCTGAGTCTTTAAAGGACAGGTCAGCAAAACGCCTATTTACAATACTTAGCATATCCTGTTTCTAACAGTCATATTAAACAGTAATTTTATTAAGTTAGATATAGGTAAGAACATCCTTCATGACCAAAGATACAAAGAAATAAAAACAATGAAACTAGCGACAGCAATGTAGGACCCAGCCATGACAAGCTCAATAGAGACCCAATCTCAGTCATTTACCCTAAGGCAATACCTGGTTCCAAGAAAGACTGCAAACTGAGACCACCCAGGAATAGACCATTCAAAGCGAATTCCTAACGTTCTAACTATTGTAGATAGGATCACCTGCCAGCACACACCTATTGCTTTTTCCAGGACACCCCTAAACAAATGTCAGCCCATCAGGGGTCCTACACTTTAGAAATCCCTCACCCCAAACTCTGCTATTATACAAATCCCACCCCAACTGAGGTCGGGGCTCTCCAATGCATTAATACATTGGACACATGGAGAGTCCAAGTTTGAACTGAAATACGAGTAAAGGCTCTTTGCTTTTACACTCAGTACTTGGTCTCTTAGTTGCTTTTTAGGTGACTCCGTGATCTGGTATAGAAAGCAAATGCTTGTGACTTCTCCACAATGCTGGTGTTGGTATCTTTTGAAACTCTATGAGCTCTAAGTACTACATTGCAGATTAAAAACAAAACAAAACCCTGAGGTCCAGGGAGTAGTAATTGTTCAGTGTCATAGCTGATGAATGCAGACACATCAATGTAAGACGTCAGTGCCTCACCACCAGCTTCCAGAACCTTCTGTGTAAGAGGAAAGCATATAACGTGCTTTGTGCAGAACTTCCGTTGGGAATTTCACTAGAACCATTAGTTTCATTTAAAATTTAGAACACTTTGATTACAGAATCCATCCAGGGAAAAGCAATGGTATTACTGATAAACATAGAGTCTTTAGGTAAAATAAAAGCTAATGACCTATAAAACCAATAATAAAAACTATCTTTCAGATAGAGTAAGTAAAATTATTTTATGTACTTCTTATGAGAAATACTCATGAGATGTTTTGTTTTTGAAATGGCTTGAGAATATTGAGGCTAAAGCCAGTTTGTGCTGATTTATTTACCTAGATTTTTCATTTCTGCATATAATAATCCCCTTGGCAGGTTTGGAGGAGGGGGACGTAATATAAAATTTGGTATACCTAAATAGACATCTTCAGCAGATAGGACAGAAGTCTCAGTGGCTTTGCTTCTAACTGGTACCGAAAATGGCAACAGAGAGAAGAAACTTGGTGAGCTCTGTGCTGGAATCAGAGGTTTCTGTTTGCACGACTCTTATTCCCTGTTCGGATTAGTTCCTGTTCCTGCTCTTCTTCTTCAGTTGCTATCATACATCCTTCACGAATTTGAGTGCTATGTATTCAAACCTCCTTCCACTCAGAGAGGAAGGCTAAGCTACACAATTTGACCCACATCCACCCAGCTGCAGAGTTCTTGTTCCCCAATTTGCAAGTTCCACATGACTTATTCCAGCAGCAACACTGCCGAATGTCAGGGGTGCTTTCCATTCTCTAGCAAAGCTCTCTACCGGCAATGGCATGTGTATGCATACAAAGCCAGCACCTGAGAATCTATCCGGATTCTCTGGATTCCTGCCGTCGGGGTCCCCAGACCTCCGAGGGCTTGTCTAGACAGCCTGGGGGGACTGCAAGCTCTTCCATGGCTTCAAACAACTAAATGAAACATGCCTGCACTCCTGTCTCAGACTGCTGGCCTCCTGCAAGTAAGCTAGAAGCCCTGCTCGTCTGTGTCCATCTGTGGGTAACAGGCTCTCGTTCGGAAGATATATCAATTCATCTTCTAGTCTTGCACTGCCGCAGCTGCTCCACCCCAGGCCTGTCTGTCTGCTCGCCATGTTCCATGGCCACGTGCCCTGAACTTTTCTCCCCTGGAGCTGATGTGGCCACTCTAGGCTTCCAAAAACTTACATAATGTTAACTCTTAGACCATTTACAAGTTGTTAGGGAGACAACAAGAAAAAGCCTCCTCTTGGCCATTTTTTTCCCTATACCTTGTGGTTTACTTCAGTTGAATTGAAAAAAAAAAGTCTCCAGTTTTCTTTCACAACTGAAATTTGTGCTGGTGAAGGAAAATGGAAAATACAGTTGGGGAGGACTCTTTTCCTAAGAAATTCAGGTTTTATTTTTTATCAGCCATACAAAGCTATGAAACCTTTTTTCATTGTTGTTTTCTTAGTAGTAAAATAATCAGTACTGTGCTTAGAAGTGTTAAAACTGTGTTATGGTGCTTTCTGGGAACCTATTCCTCCTGCTGGGTCGCCTTGCCCAGCTTTAATACAAGGGGAGGCACTTAGTCCTAAGTTAGCTTGATATAGCATGCTTTGTTGGTACCCATGGGAGCCTATCTGTCCCCTTCTGAACCAGAACAGAGAGGGAGTAGATGGGCAGGGGGCAGAGGGGAGGTGGTAGGGAGGAATTGGGAGAAGAAAAGGGACGGAAAACTTTGGTTAGGATGCAAAATAAATGAATAAATTTAATTATTAAAAATGGAAAAAAACTGTTATGAATGGATTAAAAGAAGGAAATCACAAAAGCTACTCACTGCTCTCGGATCCGTCAGGTAAGCAGGTCATGAAATCTCAGAAACGAACAGGAAGGAGACACTGATCTGCAGAACTGGCAGGCCCCACTGCAGAGGAACATCACAGAGTTATTAGTCAGGTAGCGGAAGTACAGAAGCCACACTGTAAACTGTGAGTCCCTTCACTGATGGCGTATGGAAGTGCCTTAAATCTCTACCTGGGACTGTGGCATATCGGAAGATTTGAGTTACATGGTATTTGAAAACACACCAAGAAAATATTTTCCCTCTCTTTGAGGAATGAAATCACAGACTAGCCAAAGAGGTGAGGGGACCAATGAAAGACACATTCACAAAATGGGGGGGGGGGAGTTTTCAGGAGATTCAGTTAGCTACCTGCTGCCCTTTGAGTTTCTCAGATGTGCAAATTAATGTTTCTAATCAAAGCTGTTAATTTTTCCATTATATTTCTTATACTATTTTTTCTGCTCTCTTCACTCTCTTGACTCCCCTTGAACTCCCACAGTGTATCCATGATGTGTGTATATCAGCACACACAATGTCCCACAGGTCCCTCTGTTCTTCAGTCTGTGCACTTCCTACTGCTCTACATCTGAGTTCCTCACTTATTTTTTCTGTCATCTTGAATTTGTTATTGAGCCCTTCTGGTGCTTTTCGTTTGTTTTAAAATTCAAAATGTGCTTATAGTTCTTCCCTGTCCACACTGCAACATCTGTCCCCTTACTGAGAATTCCTACTGGTTGGTTCTTAGTGTCACAGTTTTGTAAAATCCTTTAAATATAGTATCTTTAGTTCTTTAAATAATTTTTAAAGCATATGCTTTATATATTTTTATCTGCAGACGCTAAGACTTGGGGGCAAATAGTGTTTCTATTGAGTACCTTCTCCATCCGATATGGACTGAATAGTCTTAGTTCTTTGTAAATATCATAGTTATTTTGATAAATATTAAACAAAGCTGGGGAGTTGGCTCAGTCATAAGGTGCTGCAGAACATTTAACTCAAGCATGGTGCCTTGAGTTAAATCCCAGACACTTAAAGAGTCAGGCCTAGTGCTGAACATCTGTGACCGTGGATCAGTGAACCAGTGCTCACTGGCCAATCAGTCTAGTCAGCTGGGGTTCAGTGAGCAACTCTTTCCATGGATTCTCCTACCCAGGAGTTCACGACTGAGTAATTGTACAAAGTTTGCGCTCAGTCACTGTGATGGATCTCCGTGTCAGTCAGGAAGGTGGCTCGAAGTCCAGTTTCTCTCCTTGGATGTGTTTCAGCCCCAGAGCACACAGCTCTGGGGTTGAACAGGAAATGACTGACAGCCCTTGTCTTCTTCAGTATCTTCTGGTTGTGTTCTCTGCTCACCACCTCAGAGATTATCGCTTCCATCAATGAAGCTGTGGGAAAGGAAGTCGCGGCCTCTCACACTTAGGGAAGAGAGGCTGCCAGCCCCAGCTTCCTCTGCCTCTGCAAAACCTCTGTCCTTACTGAGGTAGTGGGAAGAGGGTGAGAGTAGTTTTTGGCCAGAATGTCATAGATTCTCATTTTTAATAAGTTTGTTCCGCAGTTTTTCCAACCTAAATACTTCTCGGATTGTTGCATGCTATTTCTTTTCAGAGTGATAAAATTATTCTTGCCAGTTTTAGTCAGCCTTAAGCGTGCTATATAAAGACAATTTCTCATCTTCTTCACCTGCCTATAACCAAAAGCTCTATACTAACCTATCATTCATTTCATGCAGAATGGATTTTACACTGAATATGTCTCAGGATTTTATGTATCATTTGAATATTTTTTTAATTTCTGTGATTGTATAGTGTAAGTGTATGTGTGCCCTGTGTTAGGGGATGCGATTGCCCCTGGGTGGGCATATGGAGGCCAGAGGCCAATCGCAGGTGTCTTCATCACTCTTTCACTTTCCTTTGGGGAATGGGGCTGTCCTTGAACCCAGAACACACCGTACTGCTAGGCTGATTGTCCTGGGAGGCCCTAGGATGTGCCAGTCTATGCCCCACACTTCCCAGGACTGGTGTTTCAGACACCATTCAGCTTTCATGTGGTCAGGACTCAGTCTTCCTGCTTCTGCAGCAAGTACTCTCCCCCACTTAGCCATCTCCCCAGCCCTGTTACCTAAACGGGGCTAAGGATATGGCTCTGTTGACAGTGCTTGCCTCGCATGCAGGAGACTCGGGGTTAGATCCTAGTACCACACAGTTGGGAGGAGGGCAAGAACTAAAGATGCTTTCCAGGCTTGTCATTTCCCTTACCCTGCAGGTCTTTTGCTTATATGATTTTAGGGGATTTCCGTGTGTCAGTGTGTGTCTCTCTGTCTATACATATTTCAGTGTGTCATTGTGTGTCTCTCTGTCTATACATATTTCCGTGTGTCATTGTGTGTCTCTCTGTCTATACATATTTCCGTGTGTCAGTGTGTGTCTC
>JAQHUG010000473.1:471697-485665 GCA_028555095.1 Dicrostonyx torquatus | reverse complement strand
ACTCAAAATAATGTTTTCTAGCTCTATCCATTTTCCTGCAAAATTCAAGATATCATTATTTTTTTTTCTGCTGTGTAATACTCCATTGTGTAAATGTACCACATTTTCCTTATCTATTCTTAGGTCGAGGGACATTTGGGTTGTTAAGGTTCTGCCTATGACAAACAAAGCTTCTATGAACATAGTTGAGCACGATTGAGCATCCTTTGGATATATATACCCCAAAATGGTATTACTGGATCTTGAGGAAGGTTGTTTCCTAATTTTCTGAGAAATCGCCACACTGACATCGGCCTACCTTCTTATAGAACCCAGGACCTACAGCAATGAGATGGCACCATCCACCATTTGCTGGGCCCTCCCCCATTGATCACTAAATCATGGGATCTTAGTTCAAAATAACAAACGGCCCTAATAGAGTCTTTAAACTTCCCTCTGAAACTTTTCAAGCCACCCTCCATCCTCTGTACTTCTCTCAATATTCTTATCCTTCAAGTTCCCATAGAACATTGCACTGAGGTCTCAACACTCAATACATTTTCTAGCCCACAGTTCTAAAGTCCTCCCACAATCCTCCCTAAAACACCCCAGTACTCTGTCATAGGTTTTCTGCCCCTCACAATAGGTTTCTTTGCCGACTCAGTGAGCCAGAACAAGCCAAATTGAAAAGTTTAATTACAGATTTATTTGAGCAGTGTAACTACTGGATAGGATCTCTAGTCTCAGAGATTGGGGTCAGAGAAACTAGGCCCACAAACAAAAGCAAGGAGACTTTATAGGATCTGGGTGAGGGGTGATGACATGTCTGCCACAAGCTGGGTGTGTGCCCAAGTATGGTTAAAAGGCAAGCACTTTAGGCAGGGACTTGGGTGGCTGGCAAATTCAACAGAGGAGCTGCAGCAGCCATCAAGAATGTGAAACTGGGCTTTTTGGTGCCTTCCCTTTGTTCGGAGACCTTCTGAGTGGGCAGAATTTGGAGAAAGAGATAGGAATGGGGATTTCTGGATCATATAGGGGCGATCTGGGTGTTCCAAGTGAACAACATGCTTGTCACAGTTTGTCTTAACTAGGGTTTTTATGGCTGCAATGAAACACCATGATGAAAAAGCAAGTTGGGGAGGAAAGGGTTTATTACGCTTACACTTCAGCATTGCAGGTCATCTCTGCAGGAGGTCAGAACTCAAAAGGGGCAGGATCCCAGAGGCTTGACTGATCCAGAGGCCAGGAAGGAAAGCAGCTTACTGGCTTGTTTCCCATGGCTTGCTCAGCCCACCTTCTTATAGAACCCAGGACCAACAACACAGGGATGGCACCATCCACCATGGCTGGGGTCCTCCCCCACTGATCACTACATGATAAAATGTCTTACGGCTGGATCTCATGGAGGCATTTCCTCAACTGAGGCTCCTTCCTCTGATGACCAGCTTGTGTCAATTTGACACACAAAACTAGCCAATACAGGACAGGGAGAGAAAAAAATACCAGAGGACCACTGTATCAAAAAAAGAATCTACTTTCAAATTTTAAAAGAGAGTAGTTAACCCAGATCAAAAATTAATTCTCTAATTTTGCATTTTCTCTATTTCATAAAGTGATTTCTGTTTTCAGGGAATAGGATAGTAAGACAATTGGAAACTGGTGAGACACTGTGTATTCCTTTTAAAAATAAGATGTGGTGAAGGATAGCATAAAGGCCGTTGCAATACGGCCTGCATTTTCTAGGACCTGTGTACTTCCTTGGGTGTAAACCTTATAAATAAGCACCATGCAAAAAGTCATTCTCTTTAGATTACAAATTCTGACTTGAGAAAACTCTGTATAAATCAACCTTGAAAATCAATATAGAGTTTGCTGGATCATGATAGTCTGCCAAAATATTCTCCAAAAATGTTCTAAGTAGGAAGTATTCACCTATGAATAAAGAAAGAGTCATTGATGCAGTATCTATTCACTGAGTGAACCAAGAACCCGAGTCAAGCACTGGGGGAATATGATGTTTAATAGAGTTCCTTGAACAGCAGAGGATATGACTCTCTACATCTCAAACCGTCACTGCATAATCTCAAGATAAGCTATGCCTATAAATATATGGTCATTAATGTAAATACTAAATAAACCATGGTAGCCTGTTCCTACAATCCTCAAACTCAGGAAGCAGAGTCAGGAGATCACCACAAGTTTAGGGTCACTCTGGTTCACAGAGTGAGCTCCTGGCCAACCCTGGGGACAGGGTGAAGCCTGGGCTCACGAATAGCTCTTAAGTCATGACTTTAGAGAGGGCGATATCCCTAGCATATCATCTGGTTTTGGAGGGGGGCTGAGTCCTGCTTTAGGAAACATTCCAGTCTCTGTTCTGAATTGTGACGTTTTATGTAAAATGTGTAGACTCAGAAAAGAATGTTCATCTGTGAACAGCTACCTGAATGAATTTATGTTAATACTGCATCTACCTGGGGTTTAGTAGGACACTTTGATTTACCAGGACTTTGTTTCTCGTCTCTCTCTCTCTCTCTCTCTCTCCCTCCCATAGTCAGTACCATTCAGAACTTCCTAGAACAGAAATGCAAAATGTTTTCCTCGCCCTGAAGCTCAGAGCTCTTTAGCAGAAGTCATCTGGTGTGGCTGGCCCACACCCAGCTCTCTTGGCAGCAATGGATTAACCCTTGCAATACCGGAGAGCAAAGAAACAAGGGGTGTGTTTCCAGTGTGATAAAAGTGAAAACAAGCCTGCTGTTCCACCCTTATACCCTCAAACGCCTGCTCTTCGTTTAATAAATGTGATAATAATCCAGAAACCTTGCATTTGAATTCTTTTTTTAAAAAATATTTTATGGCTTATTTATCTTTATTTTATGTGCATCGGTGTAAGGGTGTCAGATCCCCTGCAACTGGATCTTCAAACAGTTGTGAACTGCCATGTGGGTGCTGGGAATTGAACCCGGGTCCTCTGGAAAAACAGTCAGTGCTCTTAACCGCTGAGCCATCTCTCCAGCCCCGCATTTGAATTCTTAAGAGCTATTTTTGTAGCTGACTATAATGTACTTTAGCCACTAAATATATCACAATGACATCATGCTATATATTATGTTAATTTCTAAGGTATTAACAACTTCATTATTTTTACCTCCTTATAGAACAGTAAGGTGCATTCTGAAATGTTTAGTAGTGTTCACCAAAGGGAGGGAAGCATGAAAGAAAAGAGGCTGTCACTAGGGGCAGAAATCTACTGTTGCTTTGCTGAATGGATGTGTAGGCAAACCACCTTCTACATAACTTATGTTTGTAGACAACTGCTACTCTCAGCCTTGCTCAGAGAGCTTTTCCTGCAGATGGTGACTAATGCAGAGACTCTTACCTGGTCAAAATGCTGAGGATAAATGACTGTTTAGTGCTCAGCTTTAAACAGGGCATCTATACCACACTCCAAAGACCCAGAAACATTGTAGAAGAGGCGTTGGAGAGAATGTAAGAGCCAGAGGATGGGGAGGAATGCTAGCTTCTGTTTATGACATGGTCATTGCAATTACGAATGCTCTAGCAGCTATGGATAACTACATAAGACCTACTCTAAATTGGGCTCTTTACATTCCATCATGGATGGGTTGAGGGTTTATGAGGCCACACCCTTCCTCCAGGAGCTTCTGGAAGTTAATGACTGCCAGGGGAAGGGTTTGATTTTTTTCTGTGATGTAGCCTCATGCTCCAGTAGAATAACCTTTTCCACACTCATACAAGAAACCCTAATTAAATTCAGCATGAAAACAACAATGAAAGTAGAAGGAATTGTTAAGGACCAGTAGGGAGTCATCAGGAATGGGAGGTGGGTAAGAACATATGATATCAAAATGATAGCAAATTAAAAAATTTTTTTGGTTTTTCAAAAATTTAATTTTTTTTTTGAGACAGGGTTTCTCTGTATGTCCTAGCTGTCCAGGAACTCACTTTGTAGACAAAGCTGGCCTCAAACTTACAGAGATCCGCCTGCCTCTGCCTCTGAAGTTTTGTGATTAAAGGCATGCATCACAACCGCCCAGATTAAAATTTTAAAAGAAAGAAAAGGATGTTCAGCCTTCTTAGATTATTCTTAGTAAGTCCAAAGTCCTTGTCTATGCATTTAGACATTCAGCTTTATGTGAATTTAGGAACTTGATTTCGTAATTACAGTGCTTCCTCATCAGCTGTGAATGGTGATGAGGTCTTGGTCTCCACCCTGCTTGAACCTGGGGATTGTCATTGCCTATTATCATGCTTATTAGGTCTCCTGATCCCGACTGGCACTCTGTAGTTGTGGGAACTTTAAGTCTCATCATCAGGTGTTTACCGATAAGTATAATCTCCTCGTTACTCCGAGTTTCTATTGGCCTCCAAAGTCCATCTCAGTCTTGATCCCAGCACTTGGGAGGCAAAGTCAGGTTATGGATCTCAGTGAGTTTGAGGCCAGCCCGGTCTACAGAGCAAGTTCCAGGACAGCTAGGATGGTTACACAGAGAAACCCTGTCTCAAAAATCCAAAGAAAGAAAACAAACAGAAAACAAAAAGAGAGAGAAGATAAAATCTTCATGCTCAATAATCTCTTTCTCCCTTTCCCCCTTTCTCCTTTCTCTTTCCTCCCTTCTTCCTGAGAAGGTGTGTGTGAATGTGTGTGTGTGTGTGTGAATGTGTGTGTGTGTGTGAATGTGTGTGTGTGAATGTGTGTGTGTGAATGTGTGTGTGTGTGTGAATGTGTGTGTGTGTGAATGTGTGTGTGTGAATGTGTGTGTGTGAATGTGTGTGTGTGTGTGAATGTGTGTGTGTGTGAATGTGTGTGTGTGGTCTCACATCCTTTCAATCTACAACCCTCCTGCCTCAGTATTTTGAGTGCTGAGATTACAGTTGTGTGCCTGGAAATACATTTCCTGATTTTAGTAGTTTCTGCATCTGTGTAGGCAGAACTGATAAAGTGTGTTGCCTCACCAAATGACACTTCCTGCTGGTCAGCTATGAACTATCTACACACAGCACAACCATTCAGGCTGTAACTGGTCTGACTTTTAGGGGCCAGTTCATCTGAAATGACTCCTGGGCACTATGTCCTCTCTTGGACACAGCCCAAACACAAGGCTGTCTGCGGTGATGAGAAGCCTGCCTCGGAAGATTCTTTCAGTGTGGCCCTAATTCCCATGCTCTGCACAAAGCTATCAATGTGCTTGAACAGTGGTTCTAAAAGATCTAAAGATTTAAAAAATGCACTCTTAGCGCTAAATGGAGCAGAGGGCAACAGCACTTGAGCTTGGTAGTGAACATCAAGAATTGAGAAATAAGAAACAATTCAATATAGAAGTAGAACAACCAGGAATTTTCAGATACCTTGAGGCGCTTGCTCAAACCACCAGAACCTCAGATGTTTGTGCTAAAGAAGTAAAAGGGCCAAGAAGAAAATATTAGTCAGGCCTGGGACTCCACTCCCTCCAATATTATGCCTGGCAGAGCAGTCATTACCCTGAGGGGAAGTCTGGGTGAGTGCTGGGCAGACAAAAATTGGCTGCACCAAACTGACTCAGCTTGCCAGTCCACGTCATACACACATCATTCATGGCCTCTCAAGTTGAATCCCCCCACCGCCAACCTCCGTGTGTGGTGTGTGTGTGTGTGTGTGTGTGTGTGTGTGTGTGTGTGTATGTCTGTGAATTCTATACAGTATGGCACATGTCTCTCAGGCAAGTCTATCAGGAAGTGAAGTTAAGCATTAACAGGAAGAATGGTCCTCATAAATGGCTGTTTCTCCACTATGTCATTCATTTATGTTTTCTACATGCTGAAATCAAAGTTTGTACTAATGCATAGTCAAATGCACATTGATATGTGTGTGCCCTTGTGTTTTGCATGTAAATGTGTATGTGGTCATGCATATATAGGTGTGGGTCTGTGTATATAAACAATGATGGAGGTTTTTTTTTTTTTCCAAATGAACTGACAGTGACCTCGGAATTGTGGTTCAGAAGAAACTTTATGTTCTGCTTTCTCTCAGGAGAAATGAGAGGGCTGCTCGGGGTGGTGGGGTGTTAGGTAACAGTGGGTGGAAAATTTGGGGATATTTTCCTTTGTAGTCTTCCAAATAAAACTGTGTCATGGAGAGTTCCTTGGAATAAACATCATCAGGAGGATGCACTTGACTTTCAGGACATTTTATGAATGTTTCTTGCAAAGATATTTAAATAAACCTCATTTTCATTATAACAGCTGCAATTGGGTATTTATTCCGTTTGGCATCATGCCCGATGATACACTCTTCATCTCCCATCCACATAATCTTAAAACATGGATATTAATAGTCCTTCGGAAGCTGAAACAAGTGAGGCTAAATACTCTTCCTGGAGTTATAATACACTACCCAAATACTTTGAACATAGATCTAACTGGCACTA
This sequence comes from Dicrostonyx torquatus, assembly GCA_028555095.1. Classification (NCBI taxonomy): domain Eukaryota; kingdom Metazoa; phylum Chordata; class Mammalia; order Rodentia; family Cricetidae; genus Dicrostonyx; species Dicrostonyx torquatus. The sequence goes on along the minus strand of JAQHUG010000473.1, from coordinate 479,261 downwards.
TGGTGGTTTGAATAAGAGTGGCCCCCATAGGCTCATAGTTTTGAATGGTTAGTTGCCAGTTGGTGGAGCTATTTGGGAATGATTAGGAGTTGTGGCCTTGTTGAAGGAGCTGTGTTGCTAAAGATGTGCTTTAAGGTTTCAAAAGTCCTTGCTGTTGCCAGTTAGCTTTCTCTCTCTCTGCCGGGTGCCTGTGTATCAGGGTGGAAGTTCTCAGCTTTTACTGCAGAGCCATGCCTGCCTGACTGCTGCTATATTCCTTACCATGATGGTCATTGACGTCTTCTTTGAAACTATAAACCCAAATAAGCTCTTTATGCTTTAAATTGCCTTGGTCATGGTGTTTTAGCACAGCAATAGGAAAGGAAGGCAGGCTCCACCCAATTGACCCTTGTCATTGCAACATAAAGGAACTGGGGGATATGAGGTTGATTTTGTAATTGTTCTCTTTTGATAAGACCTTATCTGTAGAAATGGAGGTCTGTGTGGGAATTTTAATGACTGAGGCAAAATAATTTGGTAATTGTTTTAAATTTTAGGAAGTATTAACCACACTCTAAATATGTTTCTATGGTATGAACTGAGATTCATAGAATATCCCAATTCTCACATCTGTAAAACAGATATTGCATTATATTATCTTTCTTCTTCTGAGTGATGTAGCACCATTTTCTAAACTAGAACAAACACTTATATCTATGGTGTTAATGATACTGGGATATAGTATTTCCTGAAATGCAGCCTTCCTCTTCAGTAAGGAAAACAACACTTAGTGTACGCTACTCAGGATTGAATCCTTCCTACACTTGTCCCTGATAGGAAACTCAAGGACTTGCCAAACAAATTACTTTACAAAAGTTCATTTAGAACTCTCAGAATGAGAAGGAGGCCTAGGAACTACCCTCCTATCTCAAGGATGACTAGTATTTTTCTCACTTTGGACAAGAAGAAATTTTGCAGGGGATTGAGGGAGGGTTCCTCTGTGTAACCCTTCTTGTTCTGGAACTTACTCTGTAGACCAGGCTGGCCTCAAACTCAAGAGATCTGCCTGCCTCTGCCTCCTGAGTGCTAGGATTAAAAGTGTGCAATACTAGTGCTTGGCGAAGAAGAATTCTTCTTTTTTGAAGAATTTCTTTAAGAGTGGGTCCACTCTGAAAGCAGATATCACTGAGTAAACACAGGAAGTACATTATTCATAATTATATAAATGAAATTTAATTTACTTGTCTTTTCACAACACTTATGTGAAAATTATACTTTCCTGTTCTGTAACTGACAATTAGTTTAATATATTTTTCATGGATCTACTCCATATTTGATGCCATTAATGTCTAATTTCATCAACACATTTATTTATGTATATACATAAATATATGAGCCACAATTCATTCAACTACTCTTCTATGGACAATTGGGTTGTCCCTAGTAGTTCTCTAATTTGATGTGGAATTCCCCTCTGTATGCTGTGACTACCAGAGGTTAATAAAGAAACTGTCTTAGGCCTGAGCAGGTCAGAATATAGGTAGGCGGAGAAAACTAAACTGAATGCTGGGGGAAAGAAGGCGAAGTCAGGGAGAAACTATGGAGCCGTTGCCAGAGACAGACATGCCAAAAGTTTGTCAGTAAGGCACAGCCGCATGGCAATACACAGACTAATGGAGTGGGTTAGTTTAGGATATAAGAGTTAGCCAGAAATACACTTAAGCTATTGGCCAAATAGTATTATGTGTAGTTATTCAGGGCTGAGCAGCCGGGAACAAACAAGTGGCCTCCTACTACACTAATTTAAACAATACCATGTTGACTATTGCTGCATGCATAGAGTTTAACACATTGTACACATATTCCAGGGAGTAGAATTGCTGCATGCAATTACACAGCTATAGGTTTGTTATATGTTTACCTTTGCACTGAATTGTACCTAATCACACTTCCACTAACACTTTATGATAGTGACTACTTCCTCATACCCTCATCTAACAACCATACTTGTCTGAGAGCTCTCGGTCTAACTCTGGTGTAGAGTTGGATTATTGCTTGTTCATCTATTCATTTCTGCTTAGCTGACCCTATCAATCTTCTGATCCAGTTAGGCCACAGATACCCTTAACTACATTTAAGATTCATTCCCTTTGTAACATTTTTGGAGCAAACTCATTCAGACAATATAATTTGGTTTACCTTTATCTTTAGAATACTCTGCTATCCTTTGTGTAAAAAGAGTAAGTAAATTATAGAATTTACAGAATTCTAGAATGGAGAATTTTAATAAATATAATATAGACATTTCTTCCATGTCCATAAAATAAAAGTATTTGCGACTCCTCACATTGAAAATCCATAGAACTCAGTCCGCAGTTAAACTGAAAATATTTCATGTGAGAATCAGCTCTAGGAAGCTAGATTTGCCTGCCTCTGCCTCCCAGGTGCTGGAATAAAAGGCATGCCCTACCTCCGGGTTGTTAACTTCTACTAAAGAGTAGTAGTCAACATGAAAAAATTTAATTTTTCTTTGCCAGAAACATCCTTGTGCCAACTTGAGGAGACGTAGCTCCTGGGAGGCAAAGGCAGGCAGGTCTCTCAGTTAACTTGAAAATGTTTAACTGCCTTTATTGACCGAAAGTACTCCGATGTCATAGGAACAGCCCTCAAAATTCCTACCACACAAACAGAGAAATGCCTCCTGCTAACTCTCTGAAGAACCCCTGGGGATGTGAACAACCATAGCACTCATCCATGCTTCCCTTCCCTTCCCATCTCCACAGCGAGCTGAAAGTATGGTCAGTTCAGTAAAGAGGATGTTTTGTTTTTGTTTTTGTGTGGGTTTTTGTTTGTTTGTTTGAGACAGGGTCTTTCTATATAATTCTAGCTGTCCTGGAACTCACTATGTAGACCAAGCTGTCCTCAAATTCACAGAAATTTGCTTGTCTCCCAAGTGCTGGAGTGGAAAAGTGTTCAAACATTTCCATGGCATGGATAGGCTGCACATCTATTTTCTTGGAAAGATTTTTTTTCTAGGATATGACTAATATATAAGAAGTGAGGGACAATATCATTTAAAGTTTCTGTAGTATTTTGATGATTAGCTAGTCTTTGGATAACTCTTCCCCGAGAATCAAAGAGAAATGTCACTCCTGTTCCCGTCCCATTAAATGTACAAATCTTTTTAGATCTGCACTGTATAATACAGCAGACACTAACCATTAGAGATAAGTGGCTGTCCAGCACTTGAATATACAGATAGTCTAGATTTCAAAAACTCATGCTGAAATAGCATTTTACAATATTAGATTAGTTTTACTCTATAACTAATAGTATTATAAAAACTTTAAATATGTGCCCACTATGGAATATCCCTCTACTTTGTATGAATATATATCACTATGGTTGGCTTAATAAAGAAGCTGACTGGTGAGCAGGATAATGTTGGCAGGGTAAAACAAGACTAAGGACACTGGGAAGAAGAAGGATGGAGTCAGGGGGTTCACCAGGAGATGCAGAGGGAGCAAGACATACTGGAGAATAAGTAAAGCCATGAGCCATGTGGCAGTACATAGATTAATAGAAAAGGGTTAATTCAAGTTGTAAGAGCTAGGTGGTAATAAGCCTGAGTTACTGGTCAAGCATTTATGATTAATATTAAGTGTTTATGTCAGTTATTTGGGAACTGGGGTAGGAAAGAAAAGTTCACCTATAGTCTGGTTTCTTTTGATGTGCATTAACATAGCGATAAAATAGTTAAAAAATTACATGTAAATAAAATGACTTAATTCAAGTCATCTGGGTTGATGATAGTGAAGAATGCCCCTGAATAGCCTTGGCTCCTTTTCCTGAGCTAGCCTCTCTCTAGCCCATGGTTGGTTATAGCAGCCACACAGTGTTTAGGGTTCCCACAATCCTGGTTAATGAAAGACTCACTACTGACAGTCCCTATGCAAGTGTCTGCCCACCCGATTCTGATTGCACAGCAAGAGCTTCGAAATTCTTCACCAAACAACCATGTGCTAGTGCTTCGGCAGATGCCTCCCCCTTTCACCACCTCACACTAATTAATTACTAGTTTTGACTCCACAAGGCATGTCTTGCTTTTAAAGCAAGATTTAAAAATAATTCTACTTAATTGAACAGTGTGAACTTAGGAAGTTCACTAATTCCCTCCTGTTTACTGCTACCTTGTTTGCTCTGGCACCCAAAGAGCAATGTCCCTGCTCCTCTTTCTCCTTCATTCTTCAAAAACATCAAACTACTCCCACTCCCTGGCTTCTGCAGCCATAAAAACAAGTCATTATTTTGTTTTGTTTTGTTTTATTTTATTTATTTTTTCTTAAATGTCATCAACACAGTCTTGCTTATTTTAGAACATTTTAAGCCTTTAGCCAAAAAATTTATGTCTCCGTCATCCTTTAAATAAAACAACTATTTTTATTTGCTTGTCATACGTGTGTGCACACGCACATACATGTATGTATGCAGAGGACAACTTTGATGAATCTACCTCTTTTTTGAAACGGGGTCTCTCATTACCCTGGAACTCATCAAGTGGGCTGGACTGGATGGCAGGCTAGCACACATATCCCACCCCCACACCTCCTTACCCCTATTCCCGGGAACCTCCTGTCTGCCTCCCCAGTGTTGGGGTTTCAAGTATGTGCCACCATGCCCAGCTTTTTTTATGTGTAATCTGGGGATAAGACTTTAAGCCCTCATGCCACATGCTTTACTGACAGAGACTTCTCCCCAGCCCAACAACGGAGACTTTAAAGAAAGTAGTATTGTTGGTAACATCCAAATTGTTTAACGGATACTTCTCTCAGCTGTACTTAGTCATGCATTCCTGGAACCCACTTTTTATGAGTCAGTGCCTGCTAAGATCCATGCATACATGTCTAAAGATGCATTAAAATCCACCCTCAGGGTGTAAGTGTGTGTATGTGTGTGTGTGTGTGTGTGTGTGTGAGAGAGAGAGAGACAGAGAGAGAGAGACAGACAGACAGAGAGAGAGAGAGAGAGAGAGAGAGAGAAACAGACAGACAAAGACAGAGAGAGGAGGAACAGAGAAGGGAGAGAGGGAAGGAGTCAGTGAAGACAGAGAGTAACACACCATTGACTGCTTTCTCAGGTTTGATACATTTTCTTCTGTATGTAAAAAATACATACAGGGTAAGGCTGAGCTGTCCAAAGAATTTACAGAGTAATTAAGTTAATGCAAGTTACTGATAAACTGCAATTCTCTGAGGCAAATAAAAATAAGTGAGCAAATCTATTATCAAAATTTCATAGGATCAGGTTGTAAGAATGCTTTCCATCATTTACTGTCTTGCTGAACCTTCACTGTGACATAAGAGTCCTTGCCCGGCCTCAAAGCCTGTATCCACAGCAGCAAAATGTCTCCCACGTGGGTCTTGTTTACTTACTGCTGTTGATTGTTTCTCACTATTCATCTCCAGGGTGACAATGTTCGTTCTTCCAAAAGAAATTAATAAAGATTAAAGAGTAGCCTGCACCCCAAGCTGCCATGCACACCACAGTGCTGTCTTTTGGTTTTTGGTTTTTGTTTTTATAAATGGAGAGAAAAGGTCTTCTTTCATCATTAAAAATCCAAGATGAGCTGGGAATGAACTGCAGTGGACATGACCTTGAAAGTGCAGTTTGGGGGACATGCTTTCCTTCCCAGAGGCAGAAGATAGCATCTTTTACAATTACTCATCCATCCCTCCATTCACTCATGTGCATATACATACATACACATCTGTGCACTCAAGCCATGTGTCATGCATAGTACATGACTAAAACTCAGAGATGCTGACTTCCCACCAATCAGATAGGTCTTCTTTGTTTTGTTTTACAAGACAGGGTTTCTCTGTGTAACAGCTCTGGCTCTTCTGGATCTCACTCTGTAGACCTAGAGACCAAACTGGCTCCAAACTCATGGAGATCTGCCTGCCTCTGTCTCCTGAGTGCTAGGATTAAAGGTGTGTGCTACCCCCCCCCTGCCCAATGACCTGGTTCACGACCCAGCTCAGATAGGCATCTGAGCTGATGAGTTGATGGTGAGTGTACCCTGTGCATTATCACACCGACAACTGTAAAACTCTTAGTCTATCTTCTGAACATATGATCTTTGTGGTAGAATATGTGTGTGGCCTGGGAAAAGTACAGCACATCTAGGTTTTAATTTTTTTTAAATTTTATGTAATGAATGTTTTGCCTGCATATATGTCTACATACTACATGTATGCCTGGTGCTCTATGAGACTAGAGGCTACCATAAGCTTGGAGTTACAAATGACTGTGAGCCACCATATAGGTGCTCACACAAAACCCAGGAACTGAATCCGGGTTTTCTAGAAGAAAAGCCAGTGCTCTCTAGGCCCCTAGATTTTAAATTATGTCTATTCTCTGTCTCTTTCTGAAAGTCTTATTATGCCTTTAGATGTTACAGAGTTTGGTTTTAGGCACAGTCTTCTCTGCTTTGGCTCAAAAGCATCAAGAAATCTTTCACACTTCTCAGAGGTCAACACCTTGAACTTTAACAGTAAACACAGAGACTTCCCTCAACATATATAATAGCAACATCAAACTGCTTCTCTAAGTGCCAGGGTGCAATTTATTTGTGGGGTTTGAAATTAGTGTAGTTGATCATAATCTTTCTTTTTAAAGACATAGACTACAGTAGAAAATATAGACTGAAACCTTGGTTTTGAAACTTTATTAAAGGTGTGTGTGTGTGTGTGTGTGTGTTTGTGTATTGTGTATGTTTGATCTACCCAGCCATATTAGTTTTTAGGTTAACAGAGTCCTGAAAGACATCTGTCATGAAGAACATCAGAAATGAACTAGGTTATTAGATAATGTAATAGTTGTTTGGTTTGTGGTAGACTGGACAACACTTTATATACAAGCATTTGTGTAGAACTTCCCCTTCCCACAGCTTACAACTTAGTTTGGTGCTTTGCTTCTTTTAATTTTTTGTTTTAGTTTGTTTGTTTTTTGAGGCAGGGTCTCCTTATATAGCCCTGGCTGTCCTGAACTCACTCTGTAGACCAGGCTGGCCTCAAACTCACAGATATCTAACTGCCTTTACGTCCTGAGTGTTGAGATTAAAGATGCGTCCCACCACCACCCAGATGCTTGCTTTAATTTTTAATTTTAATATATTTAATTAAACTTTATTCTAAATAACTTGGAGTTAAAGATATTACACAGTGGTTAGCCAGACCCTGCTCATCACCTGTGTTTACTCATTTTTGTTCTCTGCTCTATGTGTTGTACTGTTGCCCCACATGTGCGTGTGTTCACATATGTGTACTGATATATAAATACAGACATTACAGGATGGGATCCCCACATAAGTGAGAACATGTAGTTTGTTTCTTTCTGAGAATGTGTGGCCTAGCTTTTGTTTGAACTGTGTTCTACAGACTATATAAAGGTTAGTGATATGAAATCTTATGGCTTTTACGAAGTGTTGCCAGTCATTATAAAAAAAAACCTAAACATTAGGGCTGAGGAGATGGATCACTAAGAGTCTTAACCACAAAAGGATAAGGACCTTACTTCATATTCC
>JAQHUG010000473.1:428234-456609 GCA_028555095.1 Dicrostonyx torquatus | reverse complement strand
ATAAAGTTTCCACAGTGAGCTGCGAACTCCAAGTGGTCTGCCCCAACCCTTTATCTTTGCTGATTAAAATCAGTTCATTTTGCTGGATTCTGTGCGGTAGGATTCCCTGTATTTCGTTCCTCCACTCTAGGCGACAACTGCTTCGGATTAGATGATCCCCCCCCCCCCTTCTCTTTGAGAGTAAAAATTCAGGAAAGAGGGGAGGGGGAAGGCAACTGGAGTGTAACTATTTTGGAGTCTCGGGAGGGGATTGGGCACTAGCGTCGGGAGTGGGATTCTTTAAATTCTCAGCTTTCCTCTTCCAGCTCTTTACAGACGCATCGGCCCCTCCCCCGCGGGCCTCCAGAAGTTATCTTTTCTTTGGGTGCTATTCCAGAGTGGAACCTGAGATTTCTCTCAGGTCCCAAGAAACCAGAGTAGGAGCCAAAGCGGCTGGGCAGGGCAGGGTGCGTGGGGTCTCGATCTCGGCAGCGGGAAGGCTGAACCGAGTCCTGGGACGGCGGTGGGGAGCGTGGGCTGAGGTCGAGATTGGGCCGCCCGGGGGTCCTGTTCTCCCCTTTCCCAACGTCGCTTCCCCAGCTCTGCTGACGTTGCGGCTTCCTCCGCCCCAGGCCGAGCCCTGCCGCGGCCCGCCCTCTGCCGACGATCCCCGCCCCGTCCGCACGGCAGCCGGAGGCTGCAGCGGAGCAACCCGGGCGCGGCGCCCAGGGCTTGGATGGCTCGGCGTGCGCTCTGAGGGCCGGACTCCAGGGGTCCGGAGTCTGGGCGCCCCGCGGGGACGCGGCCAGAAGACGCCCCGGAGGACCGAGCGGTGAGGGGGTGAGTACGGGGGGGGGAGGAGATCGGGGGACGGGGGCGCCGTGGACCTAGAGTAGAAAAGCTTCTCTCCTGTGAGGGACGGGTCCCTGCCAGGCAGCTAGAGCCACGTCTCTCGCTGTGTGCGGATTCCCCGTGGGCTGTGCACCCGGGCCCGCTCGCCTGACTCCACGGTCTCCCAACCAAGAGCCCACCACCGAGCTCGGTTCCACAGCAGCACGGAGATCAGTAGCGGATAGTGGGGACTGGACGGGCCCCCGGACTCCGGTGCTCGCGCGGGATTGGGTGGCACAGCCGCGTGTCCCTTCCTCTTGTACACCAATTATCCAGGGATGGTGGTGGTCGTGTGCGCCCTTGCTGGCTCTGCCTGTGCGACCTCAGGACCGCAGAAGCCCGGAAAGCCCGTACTGAGCCACCCCCAGCTGCAGAATTCCAGCGCCCCTGCACTTCATCAATACCCCGGGGAGGCTGGGTAACCTCAGCCAGAAGCCGCCTGGGCCCGGCCCCGCGGGTGGGTCGTGTGTGTGTGTGTGTGTGTGTGTGTGTGTGTGTGTGTGTGTGTGTGTCTGTGTGTGTGTGTCTGTGTGTGTCTGTGTTTCGGAGGCGGAGGGGCTTGACTTGGGCTGGGGAGCGCTGTAAGTGATGCCACATGGGCACAGAATTTGTCTGGGACTGGATCTGAACTAAGTTGTGACCTGACAAGTTTCTCATCTCTCCTTTGAGGCAGCAGTGTCAGTTTAGGCCAGCTGGCTTTCATAATGAAACCCAATCCCTTGCTTCCAAACCAAAAAGTCAGCCTCATTTACCTGGAATTCTTTAAGTCAGGAATTGACACGTTGGTTTCTAGGGATTTCTTAGTTGATTCTTGAAATCATTTGGTGTTTATTGTTGCTTAGTCAACGATATATTAAGGAAGTAAGAACCTCTCCCTAGAAATATGTTCATTATCTTTCATGTTACAGAGTTTACACCTTTAATAATTTTGTTTTCTTCAATTTTCTTAATAACAGTATTCATGAGGTGAAATTTTTAAAAAATATTTATGATTATCATTTTTACATGATGTCTCTGGGAGGATGTGCATGTGTGTCTGAGTGCTCGCAGAGGTCAGAGGAGGACGTCAGATCTGCTGGAAGTGGACTTAAAGGCTGTTAGGAGCTTCCTAATACGGGAGCTGGGAACTGAACCCTGGTCCTGTGCAAAAGTAGTACCAGTTCTTGAGATGAAAATTTGGGCTAGATATTTGTAGAAGCTTTCACACTATACTACTAAAGAGATTTACAGAACGTAAAATGCGTGAAAAAAATAAAACGGGCTCACCGGACTGTTTGCTCATGCATGCTGTTTTCCTGCACAGACGTGGTCACCCCCTCCCTCCTGCCTATTTTTTTTTTTTAAGTGTAGTGAAGTCTATCTTAGTCAAAAAGAGAGGAAAAAATCGGATCTAATATGTGATGTTACTAATGCCTCAGAATGGGCTTAGCCAAAGCACCAGCTACTAGGGGGACAGGCAGGGGTGCACCCAAGAGATAGCCCCGGCTTTCTTGGAATTTCTACAGCTGTAGTACAGGGAAATACATGACTAAGCAGCCTAGAGAACTTGCCTTTTGGAAGAGTCGTTTTACTCACTGACCGGGCTATGTAATCATTTTCAGTTTCAATAATTAAGTGGAAACATTGGCCTACAGTGTACATTTTAATACCCAGACTAAAAAGAGATAATGAAAACACCCAGTAAAAGAATTTTTTTTTTTTCAAGACAAAGTATCTTGAAGAGGAGGGAAATTGGCAAAAGGATACAACCTAGGTCTTTGCATGCTGGGGATTTTTAGGTTCTCATTCTGGTCCTGCTGGGTGGAGATGGGTTAGGGCCTGGTGAAGAGAGAGAAAACACACAGTAAGAGCTAGGTTTGCCAGGTGAAGTCGGTATCGTCTTAGGGAGCAATACTTGTGTATGTGCCTACTTTAGTATTCCGGAGCAGTCATTCACAAATCTGCTAGTATGGCCCATTTCGGTGAGATAAGTGGTGTCCCTGATGCAGAAGGTTCAAGCGCCGTCCTGGAGGGACCTGGCTTTATCCCTGAGACGAAGTTCTTCACTTCACAGGATTTTTTTTACTACCTCATTATAGAAAATTATTTCAGTCTCTGAGACAGTTTTAAGACCTGTGAAAATGCATTCTGGGATGAAACAAAGCTTTATTGTTTTCTTATTTCTTTATATTATTTGTGATAGACTATTTTGCTACTTATTTCTTCTCGTCTTGGTTCCTTTGTGCTACATGAAAGAAAGCACATGATTCTTAATATTTTAACAAGTGGAGGAAAAGGAGGGGAATGATTTGGGTTAATGCATCGATAAACTTTGTTTTCAAAACCGTTAAAGAAATCATCGGAAGGCTGATTACAGCCTAATTTAAGCATATTTTTTCAATCATTAGGATGTCTCAGTCCTAACATGTCCTCCCCTTCCATTGTCCTTGGTTGTGTTTGGGGCAGGCCTTTCTGGGGAACCTGGGCCTATGATGGTGGGAATTGCACCAATGGGAGCTTCACTCCATCCTGAGAGGGGCCTGGTGTTTGCCATTCTGAAGGAGGTAAAGGCACCTGAGAAGTTTCTGACAACCCTATTGAAAGAATGTCCGACACGGGGCAAGACTGTTCCTATTCTATAGTTAGTGCCTTGAGATTTTCCCATGCTGGAATTCCATTATCTCTTCCTATTGTGATTTGTAGACTAAACCCCCTGGAGGTCACTAAATTACTAGCAGATGTTTGGCCTGCACAACCCAAATCTGTGTACCTGTAGACATGGTGGACATGGGAATGGAGCCGGTGTCTACACCCAGGGTACTCACAAGGGAAATTATCTTCCCATAAACTTCATGTGATGAATTAGAGTCAGAGTGGGAAGCCAGGGTCAGAATGCCACACTCCCGAGACATTTTACGCAGCTGTTTGCTGGTAGCAAGGATTGGAAATGAATGTTTCCCAAATCCTTCTCCACTGTCCCATTCTAAGTGGAAATTCTCTTTGAAAATTAGACCCATTTTTCAAAGAAAATATTTCCACACGTATGATAAATCAATGTAGCACACAAGCCATTTCTTGATGCTCTTTGGTGTTTCAGAGCTCATCGTTATGTGGAAGGGTGATTTGATTAGCTGATGGTGAAACATTTCAGAAATAGAAGAAAATCAGAAAGTGTTGGGCAATGAAATAAAATTGGGCCATTACTTTAACTGCGTTAATTAAACTCTCCTCTCAAATTCACAAGCATTTCTCGTCAGCTGAAGGACAGGCAATGTCCTTGATAGATCAGACAGCTTCCTGCATATTTAACGTTTTCAAATAGCCAAATACCTCTCGCATTTTGCTCAATGTGTCCTAATTCACATTTTAGCCTCGTGGAGATGGAGCGTGAGGTAGGGCGTGTATCTTGTCTTCAGTTTAGTGGAGTGGAAATCCTGAAGGTAGGAAACTCAGTCGGTTGTTTTATGGGTCATCTGTGACATACCTTTAAGTTGAAAGAGACAAGCACAACTCTCACACATAATGCTCCTTCGTCCTCGGTACCTCCCAGTTCACATGCTAAAGGCTCACATTTCAGTTATCTATAAAACTACTTTATTATATTTTGTAGTTACTGCCCATGAACTGTCAGCTCCTGGAATGCTCCTGGACTTCTCAGGCTTCTGCAAGTGTTTAGAGATCCACTTTTGTCCTCAAGCCCTCCTCTTCCACCCCCCTCCCCACCCCCATCTCAGCTTGGTAAGGACCTCACTGCCAGGCCTCTTCTCCTGCCTGCAGCTCCCCCGCCCCCCCAGCTTCATTCTCGACTCTTGTGATCTAGCTTTGGTCTCCAGCTGGCCTTGATGTGCTATCAGTGGTGGTGTTGTTAATTGCCACAGGGAGACAGGCCGCAGCCTGTTGAAAGGTTGAACTCTGGATTCTTTTTCAGATGCCCACAGAAATATAAACCTGCCGGAGAAGACAGATTCTCAGAGTCTGTTAGGGTCAGAAAGAAAGTGGGTGGTTTTAGTTTGGAAAGAGAAGAAAAGATGCTGAGGCCATCTGTTTATTTCTTGAACGGAGGCATCCGTTCAGTTCTTAACTCAAGAATAACACTGAATTTTAATGTGGGTTAAGATTGTCCCTGGGTTTCCTTCTGCGTGTTTCAGTGCTCTGGGAATCATCTAGAAACATGATCTCGGGAGAAATGTGAAGCTGTTCTGAAAGGAGCCGAATTCCTATGTTCAGTATCGTGTAAGTTCTGGTAATGAGCACGGTACGCTTCAGTGTTTTGTACTTGAGAATATTTGTTAGATGAGTCATTATTAGGCAAGTGAAAATCTTGTTATAAAATGTAACAAATAAATGGGTTACTAGCTGTCTACATGGGTGCTGGGAAATCTGAACTTGGGTCCTTTTGCTTGTGTGGACATTATGCTGAATCCTCTCCCCAGACCTCATTAGCTTTAATTAGACATATAACATGTCTGCTGTGGGCTGTTTGCATCAGCTTTGTCCTGGACAGAGTCAGGAGGAGTTTGCCACTAATGTATATATCTGCATAGCAAAACAAACCTTTTGGGGGCTTATTGGTAGAATTAATAGTTTCTGTCCTACTCAATTATTGTGGGATATACTGAGCAGAATGAAATATGCTAACAAAAATGAAAACCTTTTGGCATAGTAATGATGCAGAGGCAGGAGAATTGCCTTGAGTTCCAGGCCTAAGCATGCAGTGAGCGCAGATTCTTCCGGGGCTACATAGCAAGAACCCATCTCAAAAAATCAAAACTAAACACAAAGATAAAAGACTTAAAATAAAATGAATCGGCCCCAGTCAATTTAAACAGCTATCTATCATTTGACTCTTTCTGCTTGAGACAGTCACCGCATACACACATGCCATAGGGTTGTAAAGCTGTATTTGTTGATCAAATCTGGTGTTTACATTTTTTTCATGTGCGAGAACAGTGGGTGTGTAATGCAGAGGATACTAATAGGCATGTAGCACACTAGCACATATGGAAGCTACTCTGGCAAAGTTGAACCAGCATCTTATAAATCCTAAAAAGAATTTGTGACAGGATTGTTCGTGCTCACCAATTTGTATGTCTCCATGAGGTCTCAGGGGATGGTACTGGCTTTCCTGTTCCTGTGGCTGCTATGACAACTCCGGGGTTCGGAAGCAATTTTCAGATTATGTCTTTAATGCAATAGAGATTGCTCCCTTTGGGAATGACCGAGTGAACTGGCAGAGTTCTATTCTAGACTGGGCTATAGAAAGAGAGGCTACAATTCTAAAGCTACTTATGTTCGGAGGTGGCCAGTGACAAGAAACCCAGGAGCAGAAGTCACTGATGTAGGTCAGAAATAGTCTGTGCCAAGCTTCACTCCAAACCAACACGCACACATCAGATCCTGAGTGAAATCAGATCCCAGGGCACAATGCTGACCGCAAGTTGCTTTTATTGTTTGACTGTATCTATCGGTGGATTTCTAGAATTCCACACATTCTCTGGAGAACCTTTCTTCTAGCAGGTTAGTGACATCATTGCAGGAGGTGTTAAGGGGGCTCCAGCTGCAGGGACAAATCAGGCAGGGGCCAGCCAGCCTCTGAAATCACCTGCTGTGTTTCTACTTCTCTTAAGCTATGGGACAGGCCAGGCAGGAAGGAAAAAGGAGTTTGAGGGAAACTGGACAGCTGTTTTCTGTCTTCCCCTAGGAAAGAGAAGGGGAAATAACCATGAGGTCAGCAGGAGGGGTTTCTGCTGACCACAGCAAGGCTTGCTTAGTGCTTTTTATCCTTTAGCATGACTTCTGGAGGCCTTTGAGATCCCTGGAAAGGTTTACAGCCTGAACAGATGTGTGCTGTGGTGCTCTGGGGCTGTGACTTCTTGAAAATCAGAGAAAATAAAAATAAATAAATAAAAATTATTTATAGGAATGTAAGAGAAATGGTCAGTTTCACTATTTTAAGTGAATAGTTTTTGCCACTGCAGTTTTTCCGTAGCATTTTTGCTAGAGCCTAGTATCAACTGGCTGGTTGAATTAATTCTGGTTGTGTAAGGTTCTAGAACCTTCTTCATTCAGGCAGATGCTGCAGAACCCATGCTTTATTTTCTTCCTCAAAGAGACCATTTTTCTTCATATTTAAAAGAAGTTAAAGTAACATTATTAACAAACATTAACTGGTAGACACATTGAATAATTACTGCCACAGTCAAATTGTCTTTGTATTCATCTTTATCATAGTATATCTCAGCTCTCTTAATTTCTTGTGTTTTTTTTTCCCCAGCCGTTTTTTAATAGTCTTAGCACCAGACTCTACTGTTTCAGTGGACTTTTGTTTACAGTTTATACCTTTCCCTACTCCATTTCTAACTGGAGACGTTTGTCTTTGATGGTTGTTGGGTTTTAATAGATAGGCCTGGAAGTTGCTGGGAAGCAGAGGATGCCCTTGAATGTCTGAACCTCTTGCTCCAGCTCCCAAGTGCTTGGGTCATAGGCACATGCCAGCATGCCAGGTTTGTCCCCACCGTTGCTCTGGTAGGACTCAGATTGGCAGAGGGAAATAATCTCAGCGGTCACATGAGCATGTGAGGCCTTCACCATTCTTGTGGTCGCAAGAGGGAAGTTGCCAACGCCAGAAAGAGCTCTGGAAATTTCACATAGGAATGTTCTCTTAAGGCCAGAAGAGGGGGTCAGATCCTCCAGAACTTAGGTACAGATGGCTGTGAGCTGCCGTGTCATTTTGGGAATTGAACCCAGGTCCTCTGGAAAAGCTAGTACTCTTTCCCTGGAGCCATCTTTCCAGCCTCCGTTGAAGGGTTCTTATAGCAGTCTTTATGGTTAAAACCAAACAAAAACCCAATAATAATAGTTTTAGAAACAATGTGAAGTTTTTTCATTTTGTTTAAGAAGATAATTTCAAAAATATTGATTCCATGGCTTCTGGGTGGTTCTTCAGTTAAGATGTGATTTTTTTTTATGTGTGTGTGTGTTTTTTTTTTTTTTTCCCTACAGAAAGTGGAAAATATGCAGTCAGCTGAGATGAGTCCAGTTTGGGGATGCTGTGGGCTAAAGGAGGTCCTTGTCTTAGGCAGTTGCTCTAAGTGCTGACACAGTGTTAGAGCCTGTGTGTGCCACAGTTTCACTTCTCAAGGGATTCGTGGAATCACTGAAGGCCCTCAGTTATCTTACTTAAGAATGTCTTCTTTTGGTCTCTCCAGTTTTATTTCTTTTTGTCTTTCTCTGCTTACCTGATGTCTTTCAGAACTTAAAGTGTGTTCCCAGCAGACTCTAAAGACTGACCTGACTTTATTCAACTGTCCCATTATTCTTTCTTATATATTAGTTTGAAATGTCCAGATCTGCCTTCCCCACCCAAAGAAATTAGTATTTTGGGGGCCACATTCTGATCCATTTGTTATCTTTAGATCCTAAAGCTTTTCAGTATGAAAATGTGTGATTTAATGTGATTTACATACAATAACTCTATAGATGTTAATGAAAAGTAGCTGAGTTTTAAGAGTACAGTTGCATTTCAACACGTTAAATTTCATTTTTGAAGTTTGAGGTCATTGGCCCTCTTCCAATATCTCTCTGTTGGGGACTGTGTGTAGGCAGTGAGTATTTGAGTATTTACCTTACTGAATTGCCCAGGAGTGAGACGCCCCTCTCCTCAGGGCAGCCGGACCAGCAGCGCTGGAAGGAGGTCATAAAGTAGATCCTCTTTTGTGGGACTGCGCTTTTTTATTTTCTGTGATTGGTAAAGCCTCTTTCTGTTGGTTCAGTGACTGCAAAGTTTAGAAGAGATGGATTTGTGTCGTTTGGGAACAAACACTTGATGGTTAACTTTGTCCAGTGAGCCTCTGAACTTGGACAATCAGATGAAAGAGCATCGGAAGGACTTAGTTCCTAGCAAGTATTTGCCAGGTTCTTTTGTGCTTGAGGGCATGTCTGGGTGGCAGCAACAGGGGAGGCATGCCAAATAGATATGATGTGGCTTTGGCCTTGAGGAATTTAAAATCTACTTGGCATTGAGACTGACTCTGAAGCTTAATGAGACCAACTAAACACTGAGCCGAACACCAGGGCCACAGGAAGGAAGAGACTGGAGAAGATGACGGGGCAGAGGGATAACAGCTGTGAAGGGAGAAGGAATTGGGCCTGGAAGGGTTTTTCGCAACAAAGGGAGGGGGTAGTCCGCTATTGCAGCCCGGCAGGCGAAGGAGCAAAGGTATAGGAAAAGGAGGGAGCGGAAATGGAATGGCTGAGTTGCAGCTTCCTGGCTCCCTGTATGTCTTTCTGCCTTTTCCCTTCCCCTCAGTTGTTTTTCAGTTTTTCCATACATATGTTGTGTGTGTGTGATATGTGTGTGTGTGTGTGTGTGTGTACATGTGTGTGTATATGTGTGCTCCACAGTGCGCATATGGAGGAGGTCGGAGTGCGGTCCTTCCCTACAGTTTGGAGCCACTGCGCATGCCTGCACTTTTCCTGGCTCCAGCTCCCGGCTTGTTGGTGGAGCACTGGGAATGTAAGTGATTGCTGCAGGCCTGGCTTTTTATGCGATACAGATTCAGGACCTCAAACTTGGGGAGCAAGTTGAGCCATTTTCCCAATCCTGCTGCACATACTTGACTCTGTAGGAGGGATAGCTGACTAAGCCTTTGAATCCTAGCAGTTTGTCCCTGAATAGGTGAGATCTGCTTCACATTCCTTTGGGATCCAGAGAGGACCAAGGTACAATGTGAGGAGAAGAGATGACTATAGATGTTAAAAATACTCCATATGCATAAAATTAATCATCAGTTAACTCTGTGCATTCTTACTTAACCCCTTTAGGGCCCAGTTCAGGTACCACTCCCTCATTGTGTCTGTCCTTCCTCACCCCTGCTGAGTGCCAGTGTCTCCCGCTTGCCTGAACCTGTCTGTACCATTCTGCACACTCTCATAGAGACAGTCAGGCCACAGAAGACCTTTAGGTATAGGGGTGCTCCCCATTTCCCGAAAGGATCTTGTACCATTCCTCTTCTTAGTGTGCCTTCTTTCTATTTGAGGTTGGAGAGAACAATGGAGTCTTAGAGTTTTTATTGCTGTGACAAAACACCAGGACCAAAACTAAACAGACAAACAAAAAACCAAAAAAAAAAAAAAAAAACCCAAAAAAACGTGTGGGGAGGAAAGGGCTTATTTTCTTTTGCAGCTTGTAGTCTATCATCCAGGGAAGTCAGGGTAGGTTAGGAACTTGTAGGCAGGAGCTGATGCAGAGGCCATGGAGGGGTGCTGCTTACTGACTTGTTCCCAATGGCTCTTACTGACTTGTTCCCAATGGCTTGCTCCACCTGCTTTCTTATCGCACCCAGGATTACCAACCCAAGGGTGGCATTGCCCACAGTGAACTGGGGCCTCCCCCATCAATCTTCAGTCAAGAAAATGGACTACAGGCTTGCCCACAGGTCAACCTGGTGAAACATTTTTTTAACTGAAGTTTGATTTCTGAAAAAATAACTAACTTGTGTCAAGTCGTCAGAGATCTAGCCAGCACAGATAGGAAGATAGCTTTATTGGTAGTATACCTGCACTGGATATTCTAATATGTCCCTGTCCACTTTATAGGTGGCAAAGAGAGGGCTGAATGCTTTGGGGAATTGGCAAAACGTGAAGTGTCAATGATAAGGGTTTACTAAGGAGTAAACCCAGTAGGAGATAAATGAGCAGAGAGGTCTGCAGCTGCTCAGTTAGAGACATTGCTGTCTCCTGGATTATGACTAAAGATTGAGGCTCCTTAAGCCACTGAGGAAGATGGAAATACCCCTCAAACAATGCAAGTTACTAGTGAAGATTAATGAGAAGGTGTCGACAAAAGGCAGTTTCAAATGATGAAAGTGCCCCTTCCCCCCAAGTCACTTAGAAAACCAGTGTCCTCATGGATGGAAGTGGCTGGTTCTGGCTTGCTTGTGGAGTGGGAGAATGTGACATTTGTCTTTCATGCAAGAGCAGGACAGGGAGTAGGTGTCACCGAAAGAGTCAGGTACCTCAAAAAGCTTTCAACTTGGAAGGATCCCAATGGTCCTTTGTCCGCTTACCTCTCTTCATGTAACTGAGGCAGTTTTCTGGCCTCATATACATTTGAGACAAGACATGAGAAGAGTGCTTGAAAAGGAGTCTTCTCCAACACAGGCAAAGAGAATTTCATCAGGTTTGATCAAAAGAAGTAGCTGGGGGAAGCCAGCTGTGAGTAGAGATGGGATGGAAAGGAGAGCATGGAGACTTAGGCAGAAAAGCTTACAGAAGAGATTAGGGTTAGGAGGAACAAATATTAATGCTAACATTGTCAGCATAGGATGCTAAACACATCTCAAAGGACAACTGACACATGAAAATGAGGACACAGACACCGAGTCCAACATTCCTGACCTTGTACATTGACATAAATATTCAACATTTGGCTGTTCCACTCTGAATTGGACTGTTTCTTCTCCTCTTCCTCTTCTTTTGGCCCTCTCTCTACTTCCTTCTTCTAGTCAGAACTTTTGGGTAGCTACCTGCTGCTGTATGCAGTCACAGCTCCAGGAACCTTGCTCATATTATCACACACCTTTTGTATGACCCTGTGGCATGTATATGTTTACCCCTTCCTTCTAGGTAGGGAACTGAATTTTAATATGTCTGTGGGAGCTCATTTTTATCTTGGACATCTAGGTCATTCATTCATCCTGTCTTCGTTATTCCTTTGTGGCCTCAAAAACGTGTTTCCCAATAGCAACTTAGCTATAAATATCACAATAGCTTTCTTAGCAATGTAACAGCAAGGCAGAAGTGGTAGTATAGTTCTTTAGATGAAAAAGCTAGTTCTTCTTTAATTTAACTCTTAAAAATAGTAATACTAACAAAGCCTCTATACTAAACAATTAAAAATGGCAGTTATCACTGGAAATAGGGCTAAAGGGACCGACTTTAAATTTAAAAATAGAATGATGTAAATAAAAGCAATTATGCCAAGATCATCCAGCAGAGAGCCCGTTGCCTCTGCGCTATATTAAACCTATATAATGGGCCAGGTGTTTTAGTGTTTTTTAAAAAGGACCCAAGGAGACTCATGAAAACCCTCTGTAGGATGTGGGGAAATGAGGGCATTCTGGCAGTGCTCTGTGATCATGAGCACACCAGCTTGGTGGTGGTGTGGAGAGGCGTATGGGTAAAGCTAGTTCAGCCACAAGGCGGCCTGGGATGGTACTTAGAGGGACTCTTGGGAGGACACTGCTTATGCACAGTTCTAGTGAAGTCTGGTGATGACACCGCCGAGCATCCCTGGAGATTCCAGCATTGTGGTACATTTTACCCCCAAGTGGTTTGTTTTGATAGTCAAAGAAAGATTTTTTATTGCTTCTTTCTGTAGAGTTCTATTTAGGTAGAGTTATATAAATAGTTATCTCTGAGTATTTAAAGGCTTACATCTTGACACACAATTAAATTCATCCATTCAGTAAATCCTTGCTGAGTGTTTCCTGAATATTAAGCACTCTCTCCCCCAATTCCCCATGCTGGCCTCCTGGCTGTCTCTGATGTACTTCTCCCACCTCTGTGATATTCTAATAACATGTGAAGATGCCCTGGGAGGTTTTCAATAGTGCAAGGCTTGATCCGAATTGTGATTGCAGGATCCAGCATCTATGTTGAGAATAACTATGGGAGGGAAGAATTGAAGCCTGGGTGACTGTTTTGAAAGCTCTTGCCGGTAAAGCTTGGTATGGGCTGGGCTGTTACAGCAGTGTTCGAACTGGGAAGACTTGAAGAAGGAGCCAACATTTGCTGACAGTTTAGTTGCAAAAAGAAAGATATGAACAGTGAGAAAGGGAGTTTGGCCTGAATTCGCCACAGGGTTGGTTGGAATAGGAGGTAGGGTATGTCTGAGCAGGCAGTTCTATGTCTTTGGGTTAATTACATGGATGGACCACTGTTTTTCAAAGAGAATCTGTGGTATTTTGAGTTTGATTATGATTCACAGGAGGATGTTTGCAAAGTACTGAGGGAATTTTGAGGGAACTATAATCTGGAAGAAAAACAATCTAAAAAATAAAAAATAAATACATGTAAAGATATTTAAGAATATGAAAAGGCAGCAGAGGAGACAAATTTATTATTGATAACTATTTGAGGACTAGGGGTGGGGGGAAGGGTTGCTTGAGATGGCTGAAAGGATGAAGGTGCTTACCTCTAAGCCTGCCAGTCTGGGGCCCACATGCTGGAAGGAGAGAACTGATTCCTGCAGGGTGTCCTCTGACCACCACACTCACACTGTGGAATGTGCATGCTCCCCCAATAGATAAACTTTAATGTTTCTAATGGCCAAAATATTGGGACACGATGCTCATAATTCTAGTGAGACTGTAAATGATTCCACCAAAGTGGTAAAAAAGAACAGGATGTGATTTTGGAAGTCCCTATAACACCATTCAAGTCAGCGACTCTTTGGATGGACAGTGAAATTTATCATAATCATAGTTTTGTTGAACATAATCAATAGGTAGAGGTACTGGGGTGGAGGAAAGGCATGGGAAGCAAATTTCCAGAGATGCCAAGGACAAACTTCCAGGTATTCCCTCCACTGTGGGGCAATGTGCAGTGGACATTGGCTGGGTAAGTGCACCCGAGCCTTGTTGCCTAGGTTTCTTACTCAAGTCATCTATGCATGCCACACTTGTATGCCACACTTGTACTCAAGCCCCACCCCACCCCACACCCACCCTTACAGTGCAGATAACTGATTAAACTAGTATCATATGGCTAACAAACCTATACAAAAACAAACCTTATCAGGGAGAATAATCCAGGATCACGGAGCTGTCTCCCGTGGGCTGCTCCCAGGTCAGGCCTGAAGTCTGGTTTCTCTCCTGATTGTGTGAGGATGAAGTAGCTGGGGCCTGGGGAGGTAACCCTTTTCTGAATGGTCTGCTAGGCCATTTTGTTTTGTTTTGTTAGAGGATAAACTTGCAGGACCCAATCTCAGAAGTGACACACTGTACATATCCCAGTTTTGCATCGTTTCAAAACATATGCAGCAAAATTTATGAGTAACCAGAGATGCAAAATTCATGAGTGATGCAAGAGAGGTTAGATGTGTTTCACAACAGTTCCCCGAAAATCTGCGATAGACTCTGACTCATCCATAGGGTTTTGCAAATTCTGGTCTAGAAGAAGAGAGAGCTGACCTACAAATATGTGTGGCATTGGCAGGGTTCAGGGAAGAGACCAGAAGATAGAAATGGAGTCTGGAAATTGGTTAGTCCTAGAGCCATCTTCATCAGGACTCTGTTTTGACAAAGCAGAGCAGTGTGGGATGTGAAACTGGGTGTAGAAGACCCAAGAAAGGAATGCACTGAGGGTGATTTCAAATACCCAGAATGAGGAAGTGTGGAATGGAAGATGAATTTAGGTTTAGCTAATGCATGTTTATAATAATGTCATTGATAGGAAGTGGAAATTTTATTTTCATTAAATGTCCCATCTCTAAAAAGTAAAATTTCATACACATACACACCCTCTCTTTAAGACAGTCTCCCTACATAGCCCAGACTAGCCTCGAACTCACAGAGGTCTTCCTGCCTCAACATCTGACTGGGACTACAGTTTCCTCATTTAGGGTCTTGTTCTGTGTAGGTGCAAACATTTCAGCTTTCTTTTCTTATAAGCTACAATTGATGAAATAACATTAGATTTGAAAGCTTCTTTTTTCTGTAGTCCCAAGGTTGTCATCATGCAGTTGAAGAGGAAGTACTGTCTTGGAATCAACTGTCTGCTTTATATTTGTCAAAATATTTGGCTGTTAGGGCCTTGAAGAAACTGAAGATTTTTTAATAAACAGTGCGCTGTACCTATTTTGGGAGTAAACTTCTCTGGTTTTGTGATGGCCCATTTCCTCATGGGGTCATGGTGCACTTCCTCCCATTGGGCTGACTTTGACATTCTCCTCGAGAAGATAATGGTGGGAGCTAGCAGTCTCTGAGCTCTTTCTGACTCCTGCACATCCTTTGAATGTTCAAGTGTATCATCCAATTAAAGCATCACAGAACCCCTGTGGGCGAGATGCTGTTACTTTAAACAGGAGCACAGCTGAGGATATGGTGATGTGAGGATTCGAGTCCGAACAGATCCTCTGCCCCTCTGACTTAGGCGTTACGTTAAAACACCACAGAACAAGCATTTTATAGATATAAGTCCATTTACCTTCACATCAGCAAGGTGAAGAGTCAAGATAGCATTTTTTAGCACATTTTAAATGAAGTGGGTCTAGATAGTTTGAAACAAACTATGTTGGCCCCATGATGGGGCTCTCTTAGCTTCTTTTCTGCCTTCATAAATCTATGGGAAGAAGGGAGTTTTTCCTGTGGTTTTCTTGAACATTTCGTGGCTTAATTAAACTGGTGTTTGAAACTGTAAGATTAAAATTTAGCCCTTGACTTCCTTATTGCTGTCTTTTCTGACCTTTATTTTCAGTCCACAATGCTGTAAGATTGTGCATGGACGCAGCTCTTGCTGAGAAATCCAGAGCTGGTCTTTTGAACTCTTCTACAAAATCTTTGGTTGTCATTTACAGAACCTTGAAAAAAATAGATTGTGACTTTTCTTCTGTGGCTAGAAATGATAGTTAAAGAAGTTGCTTTGGACTGGGGGAGAACGCCTATTCATCTTGATTTCCAGACAGTCATGCAGGTACTGCAATTTACAAAACCCCACAGGACCCTATTTCTCTGCTTTCTATCCTGTAGGTGTGTGGGATAGGGTGTTATTGATCAGTTTTCAGTACCTGATGAAGACTGCTTAATGAAGGAAGGGTTCACTGTGGTTTGTAGTCTAAAGGTGAGGCCAGTTCGCCATGAAGGGGAGACGTGGCAGCCAGGGAACAGCTGTGGCTGCAGTGGTAGGAGTGTGAGCCAGCTCTTCACATGGTTTGCACGTTTGGGAAGCGGGGAGAGATGGATGCTGGTGGTATTGAGCTCTCTCTCCTCTTTTCTCCTTTTTCTTCCATCTAGGACCCATGGAAGATACTGATGTCATTCTGACTTACTTGGTTCTTACCTCCTCCCTTAAACCTTTTTGAAACACCTTATAGACAGATCCAGGAGTGCTTTTTATGGCTATTTAAAATCTAGGCATGTGAGATTAACTATATCACAATAGGTACAGTTTCCTGTTCACTTGTGCACATGATGCCAAGCATGGAATTCTGAGTTTAGCAGCTGCTTGGTATGCAGCAGAATAAACTCACTTATGTAGCATCCTTATTCCCATCACGGAAAGGGAGGTGATCTCTCAGATCTGGGTAACAGTGCATTGAAATGTATAATATCCATCAATTGTGACATTTAAAAAATTCAGGATATAAACATACACTGAATTATACATAATTTTAATTTACTCTGCATGGAATATTGTAACTAAATGACAAAATACCTTCAGGTCTTCTGTTGCAAGGCCATTACTAAGAAAGGCATTAAAACTGCAGAGTGCACCAGTCAGAAGACCATGTTAGACTGCTGAACACACTACAATTTACTCGTAGTGTTCCTGGGAAGGTGTAATCCCTATAATTTTACTTCTGCCTACTTTATAAGTAAATTCAATGCTCAGCAGTGTCCTTACCAAGTGTGTTCTTCTACCTCTGCCTTGAGCTCTTTGCCACCACAAAAGTGATAAAGATTTTGCTTTCTTTTCACATTTTAAGCAGTAATCACTCTTTCAAAGGCTGTCTTTAATTTTATGTAATTAGTAATATTAGTTAATTAATGGGTGTGTATGTACACGTGGGAGAGCATAAATGAATGTGCTCATTTATGTGTGCACATGTAGAAGCTAGAGTTTTCCCTTGGGGATTTTTTTTCTTCTTTCTCCATTTTATTTATTCATTTGTTTGCTTTTTTGTGTGTTGAGACAGGGTTGCTCACTGAACCTGGAGTGTCCCATTTTGTTAGAGCATCTAGCCAGGGAGTCCTGAAATTTCTGGGTCTACATCCTGTTAGTGCTGGGGTTATAGGAACACACTACCCTGGGTACTGGGGATTCAAGCTTAACTTCATGTGTGCAGAGTAAACCCTTACACATTGAACCATCTTTCCAGTTCCCAGATCTGGGTCCTGTTTTTTTTTTTTTCTTCAATTTTTTAATTTTACATACTAGTCCCAATTCCCTCTCCCTCCCCATCTCCTGCCCTCCTCTTCCCACACCACCCTCCTTCTGCTCCTCAAAGGAGGTAAGGCCTCCCTTGGGGAGTCAACAAAGTCTGGTACACCAAGGTGAGGCAGGACCAAGCTCCTCCCTCTTGTATAAAGGCTGAGCAAGGTATGTCATGGTAGGCAATAGGCTCAAAAAAAAAAAACCCAATTTTTATGTGCCCAGGATAAGTCCTGGTCCCACTGCCAGGCTCCCCCACAACAGATCAAGCCACATAACTGTCACCCACATTCAGAGGGCTTAGTTTGGTCCCATGCAGGATCCTTAGCTGTCAGTCCAGAGTCCATAAACTCCCACTGGCTTGGGTCAGCTGTCTCTGGTTTTTCCCAGTTATGACCAGATCTGGATCTTAACAGTTCTCAGTTTTACAGCCGTATGTGTCATGCGGACTTCTTCAACTAAACCTTATGTACAGGGTGGTAGCTACTGAATCACCTATTCAGCGGGTCTCTGGTAAGTAAATGGGTGCTGGAGGCTTCAGATTTACATTACAAAATCATTTTTAGACATAATTTAGAAGAATGACTAGTCTCTCCAAAGAGAGTTATAGAGGAAAGTGGACTTCAAGTTATCGTACGAAAACCTGTGCTACCTGCTCGAGATCCTACCAGGAGGCAGGGGTCGGAATGCATTTTGATTGCAAAAGGCTACACTTAAAACCCAAACTGAAGCGTTGCTAGTGTGTGATGATGTCAGACACCATTATTACCTTCCGTGTGGTTTTGCTGTGTGGGTCCAGGGTTACAATTACTCCTTTAGGAACGTGTCTGACTCTAGAGGGTTCCACATGTGGTCATTTCGTATTGTGGAGTTTCGTGTGAAAACAGCTCCGAGGGGAGGTGGCGTTCACTTTACCCTAAAATAAGAAATAGTAAGTTCGCTCAGTGAATGAAGCTTTCAGGTTTGGCTAAGAGCGCATGGCTTTTCTTTTTCTGTTTGACTGCAGGGGCTCCACACACTGGGGAACATAACAGCAGGGATGATTATATGGTACCCAAACCATGTTTTCTTAGGATTTGACATAGTTAAGAGGAAGGGTAGATTTATTTCACTACAAAAATTTATGAGACATTTAAGGTTTTACTGGATGTTGGAGATTTGTTTTTCAGAGATTATTTTAATTATCTATTTACTAAAGCTGAAATTTAGAAAAAAAAGTAATAAGAACTTAAAAAAAAATACATTCCCTTAATTAAACTAAGTGTGAAGAAGTACACAGGGATGGCAGCAAGATGTCCCCCAGGCATGTGGAAGGAGGTCTCTCTCTCTGAGGCTCACGCCCAAAATGGAAGGCAAAAGAATGTGTATCTCTGCTTGACATGTTAGGGCTCTCCGTCTGGTCCATCACGGTTGGCCTAGAAGCTTATTGGAGATGTATCAAGTGAGGGAACTGGAGTAGATGGACATGTGATCGAGGCAGGTGCTCAGCACTGACCTCCCCAGTGCTCATGTTTCTAGGCAAGAGGATGTCAATAGCCAAGGCCTTCTGCCCATGGTCTGGCTAATTTGTGCCTCCTATGGAAATGGGCAGACCAGCCTGGCATGCACTAAAGTGCTCTGGTCATGAACCAGTTCCCCGGCCCAGGGCAAACCAGAGCAGCTGCTGTGGGCAGAGAGTGGTGCATCTGGATACCAGGAGCTGTCAAGGGAATGTTCATGTGGCTCATTTCAGTTTTAAAAACTGTTATTGATGCTGGGCAGTGGTGGAGCACACTTTTAATCCCAACACTAGAGAAGCAGAGGCAGGCAAATCTCTGAGTTCGAGGCCAGCCTGGTCTATAGAGTGAGTTCCAGGACAGCCAAGGCTACACAGAGAAACCCTGTCTTGAAAAACAAAAATTGTTCTTAAAGACCAGGAAGGCATCTGGGATGGATGCTGACAGTGTAACCTCCTCCCAAGTGCAGTAAAGATCTTGACTGGACAAGTTGGCCCAGACCCTGGGCCCTTCCTGTTGTTTTTGTTCTGTTGAATTCTTTAATTGCCAGGCAAGCATCTTATCATTTTACTACACATTCATTTTCTGTGGAGCCGGAAACATTTCCCAATCTGCTAGAAGGTCAGCACATTCATTTACTTAAATACATTTGTGGTATTGCTAAAACAGTAGGTACTATCTCATTTCCCAGAATTGTCAGCTGAGATTCACGTGATAGTGACTGAGTCAAGGCTTCATCCTCCACGGAGGACTGTCACTGGCTGTGGCACTGACAGCAATTGTCACCCCAGCCGACACGTACCCCTTCCATGTTCTAAACGTGTTACTGGAAAACAGCTTCCCAGCCCCTGTTCCATCACAGAGCCTGAACATTAGCTGTATGTCCACTAAGGCTGACTTGCCTTGGGAAGTAAGCAGACTCCGGTTATGGACTACTTATCTGCTACTCTTTTTGGAGGCAAGAAACAACCCAAGATGAACACAGAAGAGATGATGATTGTGGTATCTGTCATTGTGGGACCTTAGTGAACACTTTGGGAGACACTGAGAATGCTCAGTGAGACAATGGCTTAGGGAAAGCATTAATGTGTTGAGAATCTTCCCTCTGAGTGATGTGCTTAGTATCCGTGATGCATGGAAGACGTGGGAGCACATTATGCTACATTTTAGGTAAGTGGCTGATGGGCCTGGTGGTCTTGCCATGGCCAGTTGACAACTTTGATTTTCAGTTTTTGCCTGTGAAATATGCAGTTTCTTTCCTATCTTTTGCTGATAAGTTAATATAGTCCTAAGTGAGTGAAAGTTTTCATCTTTTATTAAAAATAAGTACTTACTGAGCTCTCCCTCCCTGTCAGGTTCTAAGCTAAGGGCATCACCTATACTAAATCACCTCATCAAATAGGTATCACCCTGTAAAGGAGGGAATGGGGGCTTTGAGAATCAAGTCAGCTGATCAAAACCAGCAGACAGCACAGCTGGCGTTTGCACTGGTGTCTACACAAGTCCCCAGTCTGCACAGTTAATCGTTGTGCTCTGCTCCTGAGAGATTTGGCACATAAGAGGGTTTTTAATCCATTTTCACTTTCTTCAGGGCCATTTTTCTGTTCTATCAACTCTACTCGGCCTTTTCCAAAGCATGATAAGTTGAAAGGGCTTTTGTGGCACCATGTGCTTCATTCTATATACATAGTCCCAGTTGCTCCCTGCTTTGGGTCTCAGTTCTTCAAGACATTCCTTCCATGCTTTATGTAAAGGTAGCAGAAGTGAAGCTTCTGATTTAAAACGCTTTGAAAAATCTGTTCCGTTAAAAAAAAAAAAGCAGCAAAAAGCCATGGTTTAGGGTTTAAATTCTAGTTCTGCTTCTGGAATGTATTCAGTTATGGAGGCAAACAATGCTTCTTTGCCACATTGTTATTGTAATGTTAAAAATCCAATATGGGAAAGTCATTTAGATCCCGGCACCACAGTTTCTGTGTTAGCAGTCACAGCAGCTGTGGTGGATTATTGGAACCAGAATTCAGCAGAATGATTTGGACTGTGTGGCATTGTGAAGATCTCCTTAAGGTAATTATAACTAGCTGGGCTTGAGCATGATACTGAACTGGGCTGCAGCTGGCGGCTGGCATCCCAGCGCTATCTGAAGTATCTTGTAGCAGCAATGATTCTTAAATTACTACAGTGTATCTACTGAGTAAGCAAAGACAAAGGAATGTTTTAGTGATGTGTGTTGTGTGGGAAGAAAAGAATGAGGAAGACAGCTGAATTCTGCAAGTTAGTGGACTTTGAGGAGAAGAGGAAAGAAAAGCAGGAAAATTATGCTTATGTGACCCTTCAAAAGCACCCTGAGGATGGAATTCTGGATAAGCGATGCAGTAACAGGCTCAGCTGCTAAGTGTGTCTAGTCATTTTGCCAAATTAAAATGCTATGTTCTTGAACTAGGCCAGAGGTTCCAGTAACCGTCAGAGCTCCACTGTCTGCAACAGTGAGCTAGGGTGGGGATCTCTTGAGAGATCATCTCTAGATGTCTCCAAGTCCAGATGTGTTTCTGTGCATTGGAGGATAGGGGATGGGGTGATGGGAGAGTGAAGGTTCTAAACGCATTAATGCTTTTCCTGAGCCATTGTCTCACTGAGCATTCTCAGTGTCTCCCAAACTGCTCATTAAGGTGCCACAATGACACACACCACAATCAACATCTCCTCTGTGTTCTTCTCGGGTTGTTTTGTTTTTAAACTCTGAGACTTGAATTTGTAGCCCAGATGTGCTGTGGTAGCTGCAGCCTTTCCTAATGTCTATTGAAATAAGTACATGAAATTGGTCTAAACATGCCTGCTTTGGGTCCACTGTAAATGATCTTGGAAAGCACGCCTTTCTTTTAGTTTTAAAGTGTTCACACAGGGTGGCTAGGGTGGACCACTGATGGAAAAATCCAAAGACTGGAAATGGGATTTTGTCTGCTAGAATTTGCTAGACATTTACAACTGATGAATGGGAACCAGGTGTCCTGTAGGTTAAAGCAAGTTTGAGGCGGACTTCTGTTTCATTTTGTTTTAAAACATCATATTTAGGTTACTGACATTTCTAGACCTGGGTGTTTTCTCTTATTACTTTCCTGGCAAGATTCTTCCTTCCTTCCTTCCTTTCTTCCTTCCTTCCTTCCTTCCTTCCTTCCTTCCTTCCTTCCTTCCTTCCTTCCTTCCTTCCCTCCCTCCTTTCTGGAAAGTTTTAAACTTGCCTTGGCTTCATATAAGGAAGAACAGGATTTCTTCTTGCTCATTTTAGTGGTGAGACTTTACCAACTCCCAAGCTGGAATTTAGTTCTGAGGTGGCATCTGAATATTCAGGCGCCAGAGTCAGTGCTGAGCTCCACATGTGCAGAGAGCATTCCCGGCTTCTGGGAGACTAGATGTGTTGATAGCTGAACCTGGCTAGTGTGGTCATTTGTGCTAGCCTAGGAGTAACTGTGGGTAGGTAAAGGAAGGTCTTGTTAGCTGGGAGGATGGTGGGAACCCGACACATTGTGTGAGACATTAGGAAGGCAACATGTAATTTGTGGCCTGTAAATGCCAGGCCCTTGCTCCTTAGCCCATCCGTTATGTGTTTTGTGCAGATGTCTGCGGGTTTTGCACTGGCCTGAGCCATTTTCCCAGCAGGTTTTAAAAGTGTAGCAAATCCCAGCCTTTCTGCTCTTCTGCCCTCTAATGAATGCCAAGAAGTACCTGAGGAAACTTCCAAAACAGTTCGCAGAAGGAGATAGCATCCAAAGTCCTGATTGGGCTCTGTTTCTGGAACCTCTTTTATTGTTTAGGCAGATGCAGGCAAGTCTGGAATAACTGGAGGCATAGCGGCAAAAGTGGCTGGGGTCACAGGATGAGTTTGACTGAGTAGGATATGTCCACGCACAGTCTTTCAGGGCTCTAGGATAAATAGCCGCTGCTATCTCAGTGAACTGCCTGGGTAGGTTAGGTAGTATGTGGTGTGCAGCGGGGAAGAGGAAACAGCAAATAAAACCTACCAGGCTTTGTCATGTTGGGGGAAAGTTTGTACCAAAGCTTGAGATGGAAAAATTCTGGTCTCTACATAATCTTCTTTCCCTCTCCCCAGTAGCCTGAGTCACCCCATTCCTGCTGTACCATGTTCTGAAAAACCCATCCTTTGAGAGAATCGGAACTGTGTGCATATGGGGCCAATTAAAATAGAGCTTCCAACCTGTCCTCACCCGGGATGCCTGATTTCCCCACTTTGCTAATTGCACTGATGACAGCATCCTGTCTTGATTTAGAAGGTTCATACGCACATGTGCTTTTAAAAAAAATGCTAGCAGTATTATTCTCTTGAGGGAAGCAAAAGGCAATCCCCTGGTGGGGGGAGGGGGTGGGATGAGCGGGATGAGTGTTCTTTCACTCCAGCCACTTCTGTGTTGCCAGAGACTACACCCTCCTCTGTGTAACCACAGAAGACTGTTTCTTTTGGCTGGGTCTTCTGACCTTGAAGGATCTAGCCAGCCGCCTCGAAGCGTTGGGTGCTAGACATAATACTGCCAGAGCCCAGGAGTCATTTCTCTTTTATAGATCTGATTTAGTATGACTATATTCATAATTTTTTATTCATCAGTAATTTTGTTCTTGAACTTAAAATGTGTCACCAAACCCCTGCGAATATGTTTATTCATATATGTATTTATATTCTAAGAACCCTAAAGAATAAAAACTACCAAAATAAGAAAGGCATGCCATGCTCTGCTTTGTGGGAGATGGAACAAGTTGAGAATGTGGATTGAATTTGGTATCACAGTTTTAGTTTTCTCTCATCTGTCTGGGATGAGGCCATTTTTCCTTGGAAAAAAAAATCACTTGGGTTCACCATCAGCTTTTCCTTTTAATAATTGAAAACCACTGTTCATTATTTACGTAAAACTTTTTTTTTCTGGCCTGCTTTCTCTAACCTTTCCCCTCATAAGAATTTTAGGAATTCCGTGACTTCTCTCTGAGGGATTTATGCCTGCTTTATCCCAGATGTGGGACATAGACAATGCTGAGGGTGTGTGTGTCTTTTTTCCTTTGTGCATTTGTCTGCTTCTGTTTGAAGGTTGTTCCTTTTGTTAGTGCACAAATATGCCACCTGGGGGGAAGGGGGAAGAGAGCACTATAAAGAAGAACAACTAGATAAGGTAATATGTGAATCTGCTTTAATTAGCTAACCGACTGGGTGGCACCAAAATCCTATGTGCAAAATGAAAAATCATACAGAGGCTGGAAATAGTGAGGGAAAAGAGCATCCACTAGTCATCCAGTCTTTCCACACTGCGATTTTCTCTTCTGAATGGAGGCATGCCAACTTCCCAGTCCCAGAGCCCTAAGTCTGGACTTCGCGGGAGCTGACATCAGTCCAGGGAGCTGTGGGCAGATTCTTCTGTCTTCTCTAGCCCACCTTCTGCTGCCACAAAGAGGATGGTCAACCTTACTCAAACTTTGTCCGCATAGGCTCCCACAGACATGCCAATCCCAGAGCCTGGTTCGGAGTGTAAAATGTAAAGATGAGGGACATCATTGTGGCGAAGGAGGCTGGATCAAGAAACACAGGATTTTCCCCATTTCTCAATGCCTTTTCAGATTTCCAGAAGACAGATGGTTTACCACAGCCATTTGGTTATTGTGGTTTATATATTAATGTCTAAAATACCATAAATATCTCAACTTTTCTTTCTGATAATTTATGAGAAAAACATCGTATTTTTTCCTTCTCCGTAAGTCCAAAATTGTGTTTTCATGATGTATTCCATCTGCTAAAGTGTGCTTATGTCTATAAAATCATACCTAACTGGGTTCTAGCAAGCTTCTCCCTAATTTAACTTTTTGCTGCATGTTAAAAATTCATAAGATTACTTTTCCAATGTTTAGTCTTTAGAGGAAGTTAGATAGCTATCTGCTGTTCACTTCCACCAGGCGTGACTGACATACTCTCTCCTGTGTGTCTCCTGTAGGATCATTCGAAGATGGTTTGGCTGCCTTGGAGATTTGGAGATCTGATGCCACAATGAGGACTCACACACGGGGTGCCCCCAGTGTGTTTTTCATATATTTGCTTTGCTTTGTGTCAGCCTACATTACCGACGAGAACCCGGAAGTTATGATTCCCTTCACTAATGCCAACTATGACAGTCACCCGATGTTGTACTTCTCCAGGAGAGAGGTGGCAGAGCTCCAGCTAAGGGCTGCCAGTTCCCATGAGCACATCGCCGCTCAACTCACAGAGGCTGTGCACACCATGCTGTCTAACCCCTTGGAATACCTCCCTCCCTGGGATCACAAGGAGTATAGTGCCCGCTGGAATGAGATCTACGGAAATAACCTGGGTGCCTTGGCAATGTTCTGCGTGCTGTATCCTGAGAACATTGAAGCCCGAGACATGGCAAAAGACTACATGGAAAGAATGGCAGCGCAGCCTAGTTGGTAGATTTTTGTCTTTTCCTTCTTACTGTGTTAACCTTGTCGCTTAAAGGAATGATTCATGTGGTCAGGTTTAGTTCTGGTGGTAGAGTGATTGCCTAGCATTCGTGTGTATGACGTCCTGGGCTTGGTTGGTCCTGCCACCAAAGAAGCCAGGCGTGGTGTTACATGCTCTTAAATCCAACAGAAGAGATGGAGATAGAGGAATGGAAAGTCAAGGTCATCTTTAACTGCAAAGTGAATGTGAGGCTGGTCTTTTGAGACTTGAGTGTCTGTCTCAATTTAAGAAAGGAAGGAAGGATATCTAACAGTTTCAAAAGACCTAACATGTTTCACTTTAGAAGGGGCATGTTGAAAGGCATCTTAACCAAAGGTGTGCTGGGGGAGGGGTTTGCAGAATTGAGCAACCAGTATCATGTTAATAGCTGAGAGTTCTTTCTGCATTGTTTAACATACATTTACAGTTATGGATGGAGTTATATTCTGAAGAATGCATCACTAAGTGATTTTTGACCTTGCATGACTGTCATGGAATAGATTTACACAAACCTGGGTGTCATTTATATAGGATGTAGCTTATTGCTCCTAGGGCCGGGATGAGCAAACAGTGTAAAATGAATTCAAGCACAAGATAGTTAAACCTAGGAGGCTGCTGCCTGTATAACACAGTATATGTTATGTCCATGATTAGTTTTGTATGTTAGTGGAAGGAGTACCCTCTAAAATAATATATTAGTAATAAGTATTTCATAAACCCATAAATCAGTATCAGAGCTGCTTAAGATGTTGTGCCCTATAGACAGTTATATGTGCTAACTTTTATATGATTGACAGTATAGTAGGCTTCTTTACACCAGCAGCCCCATGAACATGTGAGCAAAGAGCACGTTGTGCTGATGTTAGGGTGGCTACAGGGTCACTAGGCTCACGGCCTTTTCAACTTGGTTGTGATCTTGCACATGCTCTTTCTTGGCGCAGAGCACCATTACATGATACATGACTGTTTCTTATTGTTTCGTGTTGGGCTTTTGATTGACACCTCAAATTGACTGAAATGTTTTGCCTATAAGGCAATTCCATCAATTAGCATTTATGTGCACCTCATGATAATCAGGAGATAAAAGTCATTGTATGGGATTTGACTGGCAATTTATAAACAAGATTCTATTTAAGAATCAGCAGAGGGCCCAACCCTGTGGGAAAGAAAGTGCTACAGTACACACGTGTGAAGAAATCCGCTTATCTCATGGTTTACTTTTCAGGAGTTTAAGATTCAAGAACCAACTTCCCGTTTCCTTTTGGCTACTTAAATATGTTTATAATTCGTGTTTCTATCTATCTGTTTTTTAAAAGATAAGATTTGAGCTGAATAAACTCGGGATTCTGTAGGTATTTTTTTTTTCAAACTCTGGTTTAATACACATTCACAGCTCGGTTGCTAAAAATGCTTACAAATTGTATGAAACGTGGTCGTAAAGCTATGTAAGCTGCCACTTGTCATAGGCTTGGAGAGGACTGGAGTTAAAGGCTTAGGGACATCTGTAGCAGTCCCGTGGTGAGTGTAACTTACATGAAACACATAGCACTTTCCAGCCCCGTGATAACTGTCTGATGTCTCGTAGTGGACAAAACTATGGAACAACAGCGGTATTGTAATTTGTAAAATTATGTAGTTATCCTATAAATACATGTAGTCATTCTGAAGCTTATGATATTTTAGGTTGGACCAAGCATTTGGTGTGACTTGTCCCAAACATAGGCATTAGCTGTGTGTGTCATGTGTTCTGATCTAGAGTCACCCACATCAGACGGCATTCCAGTTCTGACACCAAGAAAGAAAATCAAATATGTATGAAAACTCACCTGGTAATCTGAACAACAAGATGACGTTATCAAATGTGACAGTAACTTAATGTTATACTAGGTAGAACAAAGAGCCATTCCTTTTTGTCCCTGTTTGCTCCATTATGTGTTTTCCATTGACGCTGGTGCTTAGGAAGTGCCTCAGAAAAACAGTTACTGCAAAAAGCCTGTTTCATCACACAACAGACTAAGAGATTTAAAATATCTTTGTATTGAAATGTTAAACACAAATATAACAGTGTTAGTAAAATTGTACAAGACCAGTACAATTTCATAGAATACACATCTGGGTGTGTGTATTTAATAAGTGAACACTGTTACTAAGATTAAATACCTTCTCTGACGAAAGAAGGAAAATAAATAATTTCAAGTACAAATTTTAGCATTCACATAGTCTCTGCAAGTACAGATTTACCGATCAGCAGAGTTGAGAAGAGATCTCCTAACTAACTATGCTGTTACCCAGTGACCAAAGCCAGTCTGTCACTTGGTAGGCTGAACTGAACTTAGTAGGACTGCTTTCTCTTGATCAGGCTAAGCTGGGGTTAGAAATTGAAAGTGAACTTTGATATCTAGTCTTTAGTTCTAGATAACTGATCCTTTTTTGTTGTGTTTTTTAATGTTCTTATAGAAATGTTGGCTACTTACAAATAGCCACATTCAAACCTAGACTCTTACACATTCATTCATGTGTGTGGTTGAACATCATCATTTTATGCAATGTAAAACATGGCTGAATATTTTAATATTCTAGTTACCTTTCCTTAAATTGCTCAGTTTAATTCTTCATTATATACAAAAAGTATACTGTGAGTGTTGTCACTGTTAGTTCGGATACAGTGTGCACCTATCCATTTCAGAAAAATAAAGACTGGCTGTATTTAAAAATCAATAATAAATATCACAGAATTAAAAATTCCTACAATGGCTTCATATGTACAATATGTTTTCCATTTTCCTTAAAGAAAATTTCTTTTGAAAAC
The DNA here is from genome assembly GCA_028555095.1 of Dicrostonyx torquatus. Lineage (NCBI taxonomy): Eukaryota > Metazoa > Chordata > Mammalia > Rodentia > Cricetidae > Dicrostonyx > Dicrostonyx torquatus. The sequence goes on along the minus strand of JAQHUG010000473.1, from coordinate 428,816 downwards.
TGACTAAATTATATTTTCTTCACCTAATCAATTGACATTTTGAGCATCTACTGTGCTAGTGATGTGGAATCAGGGTTGAAAAAAATGGCCCGGTAGTTTTTTAGTTTGTACCTGGGATGAGGAATCTTACAGTGGGGGCTTCTGAGCATGCGGACAATGCAGTAAGGTTTTCATTCCTGACTTATGGGAACAGCAGTGTAAAGGGGCCAACTCTGGAGTCGTTCTGCCCACATCCTGAGCTCTGTATTGCTTCAGATAAATTTCTCAGTTTGAGCCTTAGCAACCCTGGCGTGTAACATTACGGCGGTGGCGTGTCTACCTCACAGGGTCATTAGTAGGATTAAGTGAGGCCACCAGTGCATACATAGTCCTCTGAAAGTTCTTGTTATGTAATAAGGCTGGAAGAATAATGGCAGCTGGTCCTCATTGTTGCCTCTGCTGTTTTCACCTAGGACGTAGGCCCTGATTGGTGTACAACAGTTATTCATAGGTTTTTAAGAAGGAAATAGTTTTGTTTTGTTTTTTTTTTTGTTCAGAGATTTTTATCACCTTTATTCAAATTGTTCTCCATTTGCCTTTGAC
>JAQHUG010000473.1:416351-426403 GCA_028555095.1 Dicrostonyx torquatus | reverse complement strand
CTGTGGGTGTGTGTGGAGAGCTGCAGGCCTGTGGATGGGTGTGGAGAGCTCAGGGGACCTGTGGGTGTGGAGAGCTCAGGGGACCTGTGGGTGGGTGTGGAGAGCTCAGGGGACCTGTGCGTGGGTGTGGAGAGCTCTGGGGACTGTGGGTGGGTGTGGAAAGCTCAGGGGACCTGTGGGTGGGGGCGGAAAGCTCAGGGGACCTGTGGGTGGGTGTGGAGAGCTCAGTGGACCTGTGGGTGGGTGTGGAGAGCTCAGGGAACCTGTAGGTAGGTGTGGAGAGCTCCGGGACTGTGGGTGTTTGTGAATAGCTCCAGGCCTGTGGTGCTGCAGATAGAGCCCCAGGGAATCAGCACATCACCCATGTTAGGGTGAGCTTTCTGGTGTTACAGCAGCTGCCTTTGAGTCATCTGCACTCCTGCTACTGACCCCAGCAGCAGCTCATTGGCTCACAAATTTGGAAATAGGTGCAATCATTACTTTGTTGTGGACACCCTTTCTGGTTTGAGTAGACGTGTTGGCTCTCTCCAGGGATACTGTCTCATAACAACTGTGTGACGTGAAGCTGTATGTTACTGTGAGTTCTGTTCCCTTGCTTATATGTTTACCCTTTTACAAATCAATGCTAACAAAGACAATTTCATTTGTAATAAATACATTATTTTATGCAAGTTAATCACAAACACACTCAATTTTAAGCATTTTGCTAAGTAGCGAATGTAAACATAAGCACAAGTTGCACATCTGTCTTGCCTAGGGTTCTTAGGTTTTGACAGAAGAGAGACACTAATAGACAGTATTGATGCAGATGACAATATCATCAGCCAAGTTCAGGCCTGTTGGGAAGACCTGAGACTGTGGCTGAGGCCTGATGCCGTGGGGGAAGACTTTCTAGCTGGGACAAGGAGAGAACCATGCTTGACATAGCAGTCTGGCAATGCAAGAAAGCAATGCAAGGGTGCTTTTAAGGAACTGAAAATTTACGACAGGAAGGAGGGGTCTGCTGTGAGGTTTTGATTCTGGAGTCAGCTACTGTGAGACCCACTGTACCACGTGAAGGAGCTGGGACTCTTCTTAAGAGCACTGTGAGGCCCTTGAAGGGTTTATTTTAACAGGACGATGACATGATCCCATGTGTGTGTGCGTGCATGGCATTTTCACTGCAGAATAAAAGAAAGCCAAATGAACAATGTGTGGCAGCTATAATACAAGTCAAGAACTGGGGATCCTGGTCACAGCCCCTCTATCTGGGGAGGGGGAAAGACAGAGAGATAGAGAGCAAGAGAGAGAACCTTCTACAGTCATCTTACCCTGCTTCTGTCTAGTTCAGTGAAGGTGAAATCTTGACGCACTGTCAAGATTTTGTTTTGCGGTGGAGTGATGATGAGCTGTCTCACTATTTTCTAGTTTCATCTTGAACTTCTGGAGTGATTCTTCTCCTTTAGCCATTAAGTACCGCCGATGAAGGTGCATGCCACAACATCTGGCTTTTGTCTGCTCCTTTTCTGGGGTGTGAATGTGTGAGTTGGGTAGGTGCTGAGGATGTAATGAGGGCGTTGCAGACCAGCGGTCCACCTCTGAGCTGCACTCAGCCCCACCTTTGCTCATTTTTAACTCCATCTGCACCCTTCATTTTCTTTCCACTTTGTGGAAGAACTGGACTCTTTGCCCTGCCGACCTTCTCACAGTCTGAACGTTGCTGACTCCACACCCACAGTGGTTCAGTGGGCAACTCCGCTAGATGCTGTGGCTTGACCCAGTTCAGTTCTGATCTTGCAGATGCACAGTCGATCTTCCGTTCTGAGACAGAATTGGCTGGTGTTTTCTCATGTGGCAATCTGTGTTTTAGGTACAGTCTCTGCTCACATATAGGAGTAGGTGAGAGGTCAAGCTGGAAAGTGTTAGGCCTTTATAGTTTATTCAGATAAAATCCTGGTATCCCATGATAAGGAGTTAACATTGATGAGAATGGATAGTTATATCTGGGACCCACAGGGGGCAGAATTTATTTTTTAGATGCTGGAGGAATGAGAGGATTCATCACTGAGCTTATAATACTTGGAACTGTTGGAGTATTCTGAGAACAGGCTTTGGGTATACTGAGCTTTAAGGTGCCTATGGACTTTGAGACATTGCCGAGTTCACCTCCTCAGGCTTTATTTTCAGTACTAATATTTGCCAGTGTGTGTGTGTGTGTGTGCGTGTGTGTGTGTGTGTGTAGCTGTTTCAGTATACACACATAGAGTTGTCACCAGGAAACATTATGAAAAGGAAATATGCCTTTAAATATAATATGCATGATTTTTTGTGGATGGTGAAAAATATTTAGAAAGGAAGTTCAAAGGTCAGATTTAATTAAAGTGGTTCTACGACAGTAAGTCACTAGTGAGTAACACCTCAAGAATGAGAAGAAGTCAGGCACCACAGCCACGATGGCACTGTAGCCACGGGCACCGCANACAATGCTCCTTTAAAAGAGGCAGCATTTGACATCCAGGATCCTTTGTGTGTGTGTGTGTAAGAACCTAGTGGTAAGGCTGTGGCGGAGGGCTTTAGTAATAATGGGGTGTCTTTGGTTCAGTGTTAAAGCTGTGGTACTTTCCTCACTGTGTGATGAAATGCCTGGCAAGCGGCAATGTGAAGGAAGAGTTTATTTTGACTCATAGTCTGAGGGTACAGCTCATCATGATGAGGAAGTCATGGTCAGCTAGCCTCTTCCCTTGTATGCAATCTTGAACCTTTGTCCAGAATGGTGCCACTACTTTAAGGGTAGGTCTTCCCGTGTCAGTGGACCTAATCAAGAGAATCTCTCACAAGCAGTCCAAAGGCTCATCTCGTTGAGCCTGTTAAACTGACAACATGAACCATCATACTTACTGAATCCATTGAATGTTAGTAAAGAGATTTAAAGGTCACATCCATAGAGCGACTTTAGAATTTCAGTCACGGTGGCACTCACCTTTAGGCCTAGCACTTGGAAGGCAGATTTGGACAGATCTGAGTCTAAGGCCAACCTGGTCTACAGAGCAAGTTCCAGGGCAGCCAGGGCTACACAGAGAAACCTATCTCAACATAACAACAGCAGCAACAGCAATAAAAAAGAATTCGGTCTCTGCAGCCACTGTGAAAGAAAAGTTAAGTTGAAAATGTGATCTACACCATGCAGTGAAAAAGGAATCTGAAAGACTGTTGATGCCAAGGTGGTTGAGAAATGTCTAATTCTATGGGTCTCTAAACCTGGGCATCACAGGAAGACACACTTGCTTGTATGTTCTCTCTGCCTGTAGGGAGGCAACCACATCCTTCCCAAAAAGTCTCTCCTGTCTTCTTGTTTTTGTTAATGCCAAGGTTGCGTCTTCATAAACTTGATTAATTAAAATACGTTATTTCTAGCCTTTGAGATGGCTCAGAGGTCAATGTGTTTCCACCAAGACTGATGACCTGAACTCTGAAATCCACATGGTGGAAGGAGAGAACTGATTCTCACAAGTTGTCCTTTGACCTCCACATGTATGCCAAGGCATGGACATACATGCACACACACAAATTTAAACAAAATATGATTTAAGAACCATAGAAGTACTATATATAAACAAAATAATTTTTTTCCATCAAGAATTTAAATTTAAGCCAAAACAATAATACTTTAAAAAGTGTTTCATAGAAATTTTACATGGATTTCCATAAAGATCAATTCAGAGAGACTTCAGGGTCAGCACATATTACTCTATCTTTCTTAAAAGTTCGTTAATGTGTGTGCATTTTTGTTTGCTTACTTGTGCTTGCCTGTGCTGTGCCTTCACCTCCACAACCCTTTGCCCAAATTAAAGAAACTTAATACAAGACTCAAACTGAAAGTAGCTGAGGAAGATGCCAGTGAAGAGCTGGGAAATGGACTGGGAGAGGAATAAGAATCACTAATATACATCACAACGTGACCATGGGTGGCTTGCAAGGGGACCCTGAGATTGATTTGTTTTATTTATTTATTTAGCAACAAGATGATAGGCTTCCTTAGTTTTGAAGTTTAGAGTGTCCATGAAAATAAAAATCAGGTCAGTTGCTCTGTAAAAGAACAATTATTCCTGACCCAGAGATCATAAAGAACCTTCTAGATTTTCACAGAGACTCAGTACTCCCATAAACATCCTTTGACAGCTCATCCTTTGATGAGCTATGTTGATGCTTTTCACGCAGCACTGGGCAGAGAACAGGAACTATGTTGTTTGGTGCATGCATAGGTTCCCTTCATGGAGGCTGCCCTGAGCAAATTTCACTGAAACCTGCAGGGACGGAGGAGAAGGAATGGAGTAGATGCATGATTTAGCCAGCCATGTTTTCCCCTGGGCTAGTTGAGTTCTTTAGTAGACATTTTTGTATGATAGAAAATGAAATGACAGCATGCTTGTCTGCCAGGTGTCATCCCTTCGTGTCATGTGTCTCATTAAGTCTTAGGTTGGTGGATTGCTCTGACCTCAATCTGCTCAGTTATATGTATTTGATGGTCTAGAACTTGATGCGAATAAGACAAAAGTCTCACTGGCTTATTGGAGTCCACCATTGTCTAAAAAGTGTGAGTTTACCATGTTCCACTTAATCATACGTGGAGATGGATGCATTGAAAAGAGATTTAAGGTATGATTGTAACAAAGGGGATTTACTCAAGTCGAAATCGATAGCTGGGAAGCATCCAGTGTGCATTTCCCAGGAGTGGAATTGAGGGGGTGGTTTCCTTGTAACTTGTCAACCCAGGGAAAACGGGCCTGACACATTCATCTCGGAGGAGATCTGTCCTCTGCCCTGGCTCTGCTGTTTGTAATTAGCCACATGTCCTCTGGCCAATTTTATAGCTGCTGTAAACATGGTTCTTTGTGTGTAAAATGTAGATGGCTCTTTGCAGCCATGATTGTTCATGATGGGGACAGAGCAGTGCACAGAAGACATTTGAGATTATGTACTTGGCACTTGGTTTTGCTAAAAATTTACTATTTGTGTTATATAGGAAGAGGTCACACTGCAACACTGTCAAGCCTTGGGTGCACAGTATTCCATTTTAACCACTCTGGTGCTCTGGAGTTGGGTTTTTGAGGCGTTTGCCTCATAGTATTTTTCTTCTTTATCATGAGACAGAAAATAAATCACAGAGGAAAGAAATGACTTCACTCTTGTGTTGGAGCCAGTTGGCTACAGGGGATCGGGAGAACTGGGGAGGGACAGAACAAAAGTTAAACTTTTGGACAGAGAAGTAGTTGTACTTTTTTTTCTTCTACAACAGATTATTAAATCTTTGCTTATGGATGACAAGCTTCTGATATCTTAGGGTGTATTTGTAAAATAATATAAAACACCTAAATAAGGAGATGGAGAAAAGAAAAAGCTCTGTTGCCCTGAACCAGTCAGTTTTGTTGCTGTGTGTACCAAGATGCACTGTGGGGCCTGTCTCAGCCCTTGCCTGCGGGACTCCAAATGCAACTCCTTGCAGTGGCTTCTCTTTTAAATTGCAGCCTAAGACTGAGGATCAAAAGCGGAAGGGAGTAGCTGGGCCCCAACGCATGGAGCCACAGCCCTGTGAGGGGAAAGATAGGTTTTCCTCTCATGACCTTCCAGTGAGAACAGCAGGGAGGTTTGCCCAGCAGACACCTGGAATCCATTAAAGCGGACTGGTGGAAGCAAATGCTGGGCTGTCAGAAACCCAGCCTCGGGTGCTGGCTTTTTCTCATTCATGGTTTTCTTCTCTCTTGCCCTTCCCCCTCACTCTTTCCACCACTCTCTTTTCTGTTTCTTACATTTCTGTGACATTTGGTGTAGGCTTAGATCATCAGAAGCTGAGAGCAGATGGCTCTGAGTCAGTTACGTTGGTCAGTTTCTTTAAAATTTACAGGATCTCGAGCAGTAGGACCCCAGAAATTGGACAGTCCCTTCTTGACTGCCATTTAATGAGCAGGTTGCTGCTGACCAGCATCACTTCGGGTGGATCTGTGGGCCACAGGGGACCCACAAGCTGCAGAGGAAGCCCAGTTAGGTTGGCAGGTGAAGGCGAGCTGAGCATCCTTGGAGAAGAGCTGAACTTGTGTGACGTCACCCTCTCCCTGTGTATAAGATGCTCAGCTCCCCTAAGTTCTTGCTGCTCACTCACTCACCTTGAACTCTGAACTGTTCTCCATCTATTTCAAATGCAGGTGAGGATAAAACTCTTTCAGTAATCCTCTTTCTACCTAAGTTTAAGATATTTGATGGTAGCTGCAATCACACTCGGAAAGAAATGCAAACTTACTTTTCTTGGTAGGACCTGTTTGTTCTTTAATGTTAAATTCTTTCCTCCCTCCTTCCATTGGTGCCCTTTGTTGCCTGTTTAAATGCAATATGGGTTTTCTGAATTGCCACAGGGAGTTGTGCTTAGAGCCAGAAGAAGCCACCTTCCTTTTGTGGTGGAGTCTCTCACTTTGTGCGTACTACACAGGTAACATGTGTATAAAATTCTGCACTGTCTCTACATATAAACATTTAGAGCAAATCTTTTTTTATTGTTAAAAGAAAAATTTACATTTACACCCCTTGTTCCAGGCCCTCCTGCTCCCCCACTACCCCACCACCCTCCCCCTGCTTCCTTAAGATGGGGCAGGATACCCTGCCCTATGGCATATCTTTAAATGTTTTCTAACAAAATTTTCACAAGCTTGATTTTTGGATTTTGTGCATTCCTTATTTCCTATCTTGAGGGGAAAATGTTAGTTGGCGGGTACTAAATATATCTGTAATGACACTTCACAGAGATCTTTAAAAAGTGCAGTGAAAATTAAACACTAGGTTTGCCTATTGGATGAAATGGGAACTCCGTTCTGACATTGTGGCCTTGCCGTCAGTGCAGTCTTATAATGCTAAATGGATATTTGTAAGAACTGCTGAGGCTGGTGATGTTACAGGTCTGCTCATTGGACCTTGATAATGGTACAGGTGTGCTCAGTGAATCTCTTGATAATGGTACAGGTGTGCTCTTGGATCTATTTCTGATGTTGCTGATGTGCTTATTGGATCTCTTGGTAATGGTACAGGTGTGCTAATTGGATCTGCTAATGATGGTACAGGTGTGTTAGTTGGATCTGTTGATAATGATGCTGATGTGCTCATTGGACCTGCTAATGATGGTACATGTGTGTTTGTTGGATCGGTTGATAATGGTACAGGTGTGCTCATTGAATCTCTTGATAATGCTACAGGTGTGCTCATTGGCTCTGTTATAATGATCACAGGTGTGTTAATTGTTTCTTCTTGATAATAGATCTCTTGGAAAGCCAGGTAGTGCATTTTCTCTTCAGCATCTTCAAATGGTCAAATTCCAATTTAACCTTTCAAGTTCTAAGGCTTTATCGATTAAGGGGACACATTTTAACTGTGTTTACCAAGCTCTCTCATCCAGCTTTTCTTTTTCTTTACATATGCTGGCTTTGAACGGCCGGAAGATACACAGTCTCCCGCATACGTATCCCTGTGTCCTAGACAGCACGTTTGTATATGATGGCCTGTGTGAGTGAACCAGGAAAAGAGAAGCTTGTTAGTGACTGCAACATTAGTCAAGGAGGGGAACAACACCAGCATTGGGATCCCAAGGGTGGGGAAAGGCTGAGACAAAGTATGACTTAGCATTTGGGCCGTCCTTCAGAAGACAGGACCCAGCTCTCCTTCCCGCTGCTGACTCCCTGACTTGTGTAGTCACCCATGTGATTCTGAGGTCCCCTGAAAATTACGTGGTAAAGGAGTAGCCTGTGGAGAATGGGCCTGGGTAGCTGGTGACAGACTACCTACGTGAGGTAGAGAATGTAGGAAGAGAGTCAGCTGATGGGAGAGAGACGATACTTCACTTTTTTACATTTTTTACATTTTTTTTACACTTTTTTATGGCAGTGTCTGTTTCTTGTGTCCTCTTAATCTGCCTCACTTGCCTGTATCACCGTATGGCAGATGACTATTTGCCCTGCCCCTGGCCCTGCTATCATAAGGGCTCATGGGTGCTGCAGATTAGATCTGAGCTAACCACTAAGGCTCACATGGTGGAGGCCCTCAAGTCGTAGCACTGTGGGGAGTACTGAACACTTCAGGAAGTAGAGCCTAACTAGTCGAGGAAATCGCATGGGGTATGCCCTGGAAGTTTATCCTGGAACTCCAGCCCCCTCCTCACTGTCTGTTTCCACCTGCCAGGGCATGAGCGTTACACTGTACCATGTAGTTTCCATCATATTCTCCCTCACCAGAGGTCAAAACAGTGGGGCTGGTGACAGACTGTAAGCTGAAGCTGTGAGCTAATTATTTCCTTTGCATGAGGTGATGTTATCAGGTATTTCATCATCCTGTGGAAAGCTGAAAGACAGTTAAATCTTCGGTGAATACCTTGGTGTTTATTGTTGTTAGGCCTCCACACTACAGCCCATGCCACTGCTTACCAATTCCCGGTCTTCTACTCATCTTCTGCTGTGCTCTGTTCACGCCTGTTTTCCCCTTCCTCTCACTGTTCTTCTTTGACTCTTGAATGCAGTTTGTTGAGGTCGGTTCTGTGGTTATTGAATGAAGGTGAATTGCCACCCTCACCACAAAATGTGTTCATCCAGAAACAACAGCTTTTCTGTCTTCTGAGTTTTAAGCATTTTGTAATTTTATTGTTTTAGTGACTGTCATGTTGTTTCCCCTGAGACAGCTTGCACTGCCATCTTCAAGTGTGACCTAGGTCTGAGCAATAAGTTTTCTACTTGCAGAAAGCCAGACTCACCCATAATATCTTTACTTCCAAGACTATCAGACTCCATGGCTAGGCTTAACTTGCTTCCTTCATGATGATATTCAGCCCCTATCTCCCGCAGCTCTCTCTTGACTGGTTTGTTTGTTTGTTTTAATTTAGCACACTGGTTTGTGCTAAGAACTAGAGCACATTTGGTTGTTTGATCCTGAGTGTATGTTCCAAAGAAACTCCTTTCCAGAAACCTCTGGGCTCTGCCTCTACCCTGACAGTGCCTTCAGATGCTCTGTAGGACGTCTTACCTGAAGTATAACTTTTGGTGAATGTGCCAGTCTTCCTCACTGGCCTGTCCACTTACTGAGGGCCCAGAGGACCTAACATAGTGTACCTGCTGCAGACATCTCTAAGCGACCCCGAAGGAAGAAGTGACTTGGCTCCCAATGGTGAGTGGGTTTGCCAAGAGCAGAAATCCTGAGGCTTCGTGCAGCTGGGATGTGATTTGGAGACTTGCACGCTGTGACTGCTCATGTATATTTGGCTGTGCTTTCACTCTGAAGGCCCAGCCAGCACCAGCCTTTGGTCTAGTCTGTCACCTGGAATCTCAGAAACAGGTGGCAGGACTGTCAGGATTGGCTCTTGCTCCTTCTCCCCAGGGTCTCAGGTTCCCTGAGAACCTTTGCAATGCTCTTCTCCCAGTACTCTCTCTTCTGGAATCCTTGGGCCTTGGAGTCCTTCATCTTATATGTGTTCCCATTGCAAAGCTTTGGTGCGTTTGCTTTAAAACCACCTCCGCCTGCCTTTGAGGGAATGGTTAGGGTGTTCCACGGTAGGAGATTCTACGTCATTGTAGTGGAGGCCTAGGACTACAGAACCAGACTGCCTGTGTATGTATGTCCAAGCTCTGGCACCTTCAGCCTATTTATTACTTAGCTTCTCAGATCAGTTCCTGTTCTGTAAATTGGAGACAAATAATATGTTTGTCTTATAGTTTAGAGGATTCAATGAGTTAATGAAACACTATTGTTACAAGTATGTTCTTCCCAATTGAAATAACTGACCAAATTGTAACATACTCTGCAGAAGGCTCCAAGGCTGCAGGGTGGTTAAAAAAAGGTCGCCTGTGCCAGTGAACAAAAACTTGGAAGAGTTTTGAGGTTCCGACCCAGCAGCATAAAGCAGAGTTAACAGTTGCTGTGGGTGGAGCCGGAGATGTTCACACTGGAGCTGCATAGAGAACTTCGGGGTCTGTGGGCCTGCATGTAGAGTGTCAGGGTCTCTCTCTCTCTCTCTCTCTCTCTCTCTCTCTCTCTCTGTGTGTGTGTGT
>JAQHUG010000473.1:390171-410031 GCA_028555095.1 Dicrostonyx torquatus | reverse complement strand
TAGATAGATAGAGTTAGATGGATGTACTTTTTGAAAGTATGTCACAGAATATAAAATAAATTAACATTATTGGAATACATTGCTGCTACAAGCATAATTTCATTATTCATTTCAAGTGTAATGTGCTTCTAAGAAAAAAAGAATTGTTTGGAGACTGGGGATGTCCTCCTTGTTTTTGACATGAGTGATAAATCATATCTTTCTTTCTTAATTTTGCTGCTGAGCACAGGTAGTGTGCTTGCATCTGTACCACCACTCAGCACCTTATGCTCTCTGCTCTGGAGGTTCTAAGCTTCTCTGGCTTCTTGGGCTCCTTCATAATGACCTCATGGTAGGCTCCCAATATGCTCCAGACCCTCTGCTGCAGTGTCAGGACAACGTCAGCTTCAGCCAAGCATCTACCAAGCAGCAGGTTCTGCTGGGAAACTCTGTGCTTGAAGGACATAACTACTTATAGGATATCAAAGACAGTTAACTTCAGATCTTTTAAAATATGGCTTACAGTAAAATGTAAAATTTGCATTATAATGCAATGTATAACACACACACATGTAAAATGAAGTGTGTGTGTATGTGTGTACAGAGAAAATGACCCTTAAATTTAACTAATCATAATGGTTTGACTGAGAATGGCCCCATGCACTCATTTAGTTGGCTACAGAGACTTTGAAGTTGGACTAAAAAATGCATTTGTATTATGATATGGCTTCAAGTCTATTGGGTCAGGGAGTGGAATGTGGTGGTTTGAGTGAGAAAGGCCCCATAGGCTCATTTGTTTAAATAGCAGGTCCCTAGTTGATGGGACTGTTTTAGAAGGCTTAGGTTTGGCCTGACTGGAGAAGGTGTGTCACTAGGGGAGGGCTTTAAGGTTTAAGAAGCCCACACCAGGCCCAGTCTCTCTTTACTTCCTGCTTGTGGATCAGATATCAGCTCTCAGCTACTGCTCCAGTGCCATGTCTGCCTGCTGCCATGCTTCATTCCATGAATGAATTCCCATGCTGAAACTGTAAGCAAGTCCTAATTAAACACTTTCTTGTTAAAGTAGCTTTGGTCATAATGTCTCTTCACAGCAATAGAAAGTGACTAAGACAGGTATGTTTTGTAGTCTTACTGTTTTCTGTTTCATTCCATTCTATTTCATTTGGTTTCATTAAAGCATGGTGATTATAACTTAAATGCTTACTTAATAATATGTAGTTTGAAAACTGTGTTTAACATTTTGATAAACACATGATTCTTCTTCAGAGAGTCTTGTTTTAGTATCCCTTTCCCTGAGCATCTCCAGTGAGGGCCCTCACCCCTCTTTAGTGGTCTCTTTATTCTGTAATTCTCGTGTTTAGAATGCTTCTTTCCAAATACACTGAAAAGCATCTTTTATTTTCCCATTAAAAAGCTGCCGAAGTCTGTGATTGATAAGCACATTTCAGTTTTCCAGGACAGAGTGGGATATGTTTAAGCATATCATTTTCTATTGGTGCTCAGAATAAAACCAGTCACAGTCCATTCACTGTTCTCAAAAGGCACCTAGACTTCATGAAGTTTTGTGTACTACTTTAGCAAAACTGTCAAAAAAAAAATAGAGGAAGAGAAGAATTGTGATAAATCCTTCTAAAGTAGGAATCAGGTGACTGAGAGGTATATCCTGAGAGGGTATCCTGAGGAGGTAAGATTCTGCTTGCTGCATCCTTGTATGGTGAGGGGTACTTCTCTTTGGTTCTGTATTTGTGATCGTTAGTTTTAATTGTCCATGTGACACAATCTATAACCACCTAGGAAGGGGCGCTCAGTAAGAGATTGTCTAGATTGGATAGGCTGTGGGCATATCCTGGGGATTGTTTTGATTACTTTAATTGAGCTGAGAAAGCCCATTTCTTGTGTGCAGCACCATTCCCTAGATGTGGGTCTTCGGCCGTGTAGGTGTGGAAATGGAGCTAAGTACAAGGGAATATGCATTCATTTATTTCTCTGCTCTGATACACCGTGACTAGCTGTTCAATCCTCTACCTTGACTTCCCCACAGTGATGGACTATAACCTGGAATTGTGTGCTCAAATATTCACCTTCTACCCTAAATTGCTTTTTTTTTTTAAAGGTTTATTTATTTTATGTGAGCTAGCTGCGTGTTACACCAGAAGAGGGCACCAGATCCACTCACTATGGATGGTTAGGAGCCATCATGTGGTTGCTGGGAATTGAACTCAAGACCTCTGGAAGAGCTGTCAGTGCTCTTAACCATCTGAGCCATCTCTCCAGCCCCCTAAGTTGTTTTTTGTTGGGTATTTTATCACAGCAATACAAATATACCAATAACAGAATTTTTGCCCTAAGAAGTAAAAGATATATCAATTTGATTACAATTTTGCTGTAATCAGAAGTGAGTTTTCTTGCCTCTAATTGTCTTGTGCTTTTTTTTTTTCATATCAGTGGATCACACATTAACGTGTATAGGGTGATAACCAAATGTTAGGCAGGATATGAAGAAAGAATGGAGCAGGGTCTCGAGAGCTGCAGTGCTGGACTCTTTAAGTCATGTTTGTGGCTGCTCTAAGAGTAGATGAATTACGTACACAGCAGAGATGCATTCTTTCACAGTTTGGGAGGAGGCACTCTGAAGACAAGGTATGTCAGAGGATTGCTTCCTTCAGCAGGCTCTTGAGGGAGAAGGCCTCTCGGCTTTCTCTCAGGTGCTTACAGAAAATCATGAGACAATAAAAACGCCTTTCCTCACATTCTTGCACAGGTCCATTGTCTTAAAAACAGTTCTTATTCTTTTTAATTGCAGTGCAGCTCATTTTATAGGTATATTACAGGTTTAATGAGCTTAATATTGTGTTTGCATTTTGTTTAACTATTCATGGTTTACTTAGTGTTTTTGTTGGCTTGACACTTGGGTAGTTGGTTGCATCATCCATATGCAGATCTTATGTTTTACATAAAATTTCAATGTAAATTACAGGCATAATGCACAAAATAATATCCTTTAGAACAACTGTGCACAAGATAAACATGATAGATTTACACACTGGAGCCATATTATGACTAATTGGGAGCTCATTGGCCTAGTCATGCATATTTTATAAGCTACTAGCAACTGAACCATTCTATGTACTATTTTCCAATTTTATACAATTCAAAATGGTTTTAGTAGAGTTGTGTTCCTCTACTGTCAGGCAGGATTCTTTTCCTTTTTTTTTTTTAATTAGTTTTTGTATCCCTTGTTCATGGTTTTCTTCCTCCACTGTCAACATGATGATGTTATATCTCTCTGCTTCTGCTCCATAGCTCCATCTCCTGACCACTGCCAGAGGTTCTTTGGCCTTAAGGACCCATGCACATGACAGTCTTTACTAACTTCAATCACATAGTCCTTAAGCACATCTGTAAAATTATTTTTGCCTTGAAGGTATAGTGTAGTGATATGTCCTCTGGTGGTGTGGGAGGTCCTTCTGTCTATGTGTTGATTTTTATTGGTTAATGAATAAAGAAACTGCTTTGGGTCTATAGCAGAGCTATAGGGGGACAGAGATAGGTGGGGAAAACTAAAGAGAATGCTGGGAGAAAGAAGGGCGGAGTCAGAAACTGTGGAGCCTCTGGAGATAGACACTGGGAACTTTGCCTGTTAAACCACAGCCATGTGACAATATACAGATTAATAGAAATGGGTTAAATTAATATAAGAGTTAGACAATAAGAAGCTAGAGGTAATGGGCCAAGCAATGATTTAATTAATGCAGTTTCTGTGTGATTATTTTGGGTCTAAGCTAGCTGGGTGGCCGGGAGCAAACAAGTGGCCTCCCTCCTATACTCTGGTACTTTTAATTGCTAAGCCATTTCTCCTGTGCAAATAAACCTTTAAAAGGAAAAAGGAAATAAGAATACCATTAACAGCAAATGTTGATACAGATATGGGAAAAGGGAAACCCATATTTATCTCTTATGTATAGCTGACTAACAAAAATTATCACCTATGTTTACTAAATAATAATTGAAATACCTAAGTTTCTTTATTCCAAGCATTTGTGCTAATAGTGGTTATATAAATGAAATAAATACTTTCTATGCCTTGAATTATCCCCCTGCCAAAATTTCATGCTAAAGATCATGCCCTCATGTGGACAGTTTTGAAGGTGTGACTATGTCAGAGGTAGTTAGATGTAGATGAGGTTATGGGTGTGGGCCCCTCATAATGGGATTAGTGCCCATATGATAACGGACACTTTAGCGTTCTCTCTTAATACCGCATGCATCTATTCAGAAGCTCAGGGAAAACCTTGTGAGAACACAGAGAGACAGACTGGGGCCTAGGATCCACTCATCAAGGTGAGACCTCCCAGGATCACCTCATCATGCCGTCTCACTGACCTCAGACTTTGCCCTGCAGAACTGTGAGAAGTTACACTTTTGCTGTTGAAGCCATTTTGTTACAGCAGCCCAAGCTAGACCAAGCTAGGAAAAAAATATATATGTTCTGTGAGCCTTCAAATGCCAAATTTTGGTATTTCCAGATAATTATATTCTATCTACTATCTACATCAATGAAAACTATATGAAAAAAATTGAAATTGAGTAGTTTTGACATTTTAAAATCAGATCTAGAAAATATACACACCAACATTATTGTCAGACTTCTTTTATCACTCATTTAATCAAGTAATTTGTCAAATCTGAAGCAATACAAACTTCATAGATTGTCTGCTACTGTCTAATGTACATGATGGGTAATTCAGAAAGCATTTATGATAGTACAAAGCAGTCTATGTGTAAAATTATTATAATAAAAATTTGATCTTATTAGGCTGTTAATTTTGGAAAGATACTTGTGCCTTTTTTCTTCCTTTCTTTTTTTTGAACCCAGGGCTTACATATACCAGGAAAGCATTCTACCCTTGAGCTCCAGTGATAGAAATAAAGACTTTCAGGAAGAAATTTAAAACAATAAATACTTTGTGAAAGGGGAGGTGCTGGTTTTACATTCTTACAAACCTTGCTCGTCTGCTTTCTCAGGTGATGTGCATGAGGAAAACGTAGCTTCAGAGATATGTGCTTGAAAAGGATTTGAGTAATATCTTCAGATATTTATGGGTATTTGTCTTTGCTTCTACACTAAAACTATGCTAGTTCTGTAAAAATTAGTGGCAGTATGAAATCCACAGGTCACAGCATTAGGAAGGTGGAGAACCTCTGCTCTAAGGTCGGAGAACCACGGCTCTATGGTCGCAGTGTTAAGAAGGTGGAGAACTTCTGCTCTGAGGTGAAAGAAAATTTGTAAATGTCTGCTTATTTTTTTTTAACATTTCCCCACTTAATTAGACTTTTTAGTAAATTGATTAGCTACTGCCCAGATCACATTGAATAAGGGGTTTTCTTCTTGTTGCATCCATGGCCTGACCTGAAAGCAAAATTCTTTTAGTTTCAATGACTATAAAAGTATAATTTTATTGCTGTTCTCTGTAGATGAGGTTGGAAAAGACTATTAGGGGAAGGATTTAGGTAAATGTCTACACAGGCCAGCTTTGAAAATGATGCTGGGATGATGGTGCCATCAGCTTTTTATGGGCATGCTTTGTTGAGTGGGAAACTGCTTGAACGGAGCAAACTAAATGCCCAGGACCTAGAAAACATGAGAGAAATTAGCACTGCAATATTTTTACAAAGGTTGGGAATTATATCCCATGTTCTATTTGTAACAATAGAGTAATTGTTTACACAGGTGTGTAAGGACTTGACCGGTGCTAGCAAGCTACTGACAACAGCGCTGTTGTGGCTAGGAGTAGACACTGCTATTTATAGATTCACCATTATATGATAGGATGACACATATATATATAACATAGCCTGTCAGTCTCGTCAGTCACTTGTTCCCCACTCCCTGACAATAGCATAGCCTTATGTTTTGTTTTGTTTCTAGAAGCAGGAATGTTTTTCCAAGCAGTACAACGCTGGCAAGCTGAATTGCCACAGAAGGGCATCATTTTTTAATATGAGTAAATGAATAAGAAACATCAGTCTTTGTCTTTTCAGTACCAGGCTGTGGTACCAGAACAGCTAATTGGAATGATGCGATTATTATACATGCAAAGAGATCCTGCCACATGCCTGGTTTCGTAAAGACCACATAATTGTTGTAAGCAGTGTGGACTGGTTTCAGACATCAGTTCCTTCATTTTTCCTTTCTTTCCAAAACTATTTATTGAGAGTTGTCTGTGTACCACACACAGTTCTGTGGTTGGGAATCCAATTATGAATGGAACAGAGAAAAAACCCCTTTTAAGACCTGAATTCTCCTATGGGACACACACATGTGCACATGCACACACACACATAATCAGAAAAACAAGAAGGGGGTGGAACTTCATTTCAGAGGAGCATTGAAATTCTGGCAGGGCGACCAGGTCACTTCTTCATATCTCTGAGTCAGTCTCATCAGTGTTTTAGCCACTCCTCCCTTCATGGTGATGACCTTGTAGTTTTGTCCAGACTGTGATGATGTAGGCTACCATACTTTGTTAATCAGCTGGGGAAAATAAGATCAATGTGCCTGGTCATCTGTTTTCACAAGGCACCCTAAAAAGCAGCCCGTAGGAAGGGGGTGAGCACAGAGCTGGCTTGCCATTACATGTTCTACTCTTTATATGCCTGAGGGTTTTTCAACTACCTCTCATCAAGAATGGAAAAATCTAAAGAAAAAAAAATCCTAAAAGTGTCAGTGTAACCAGAAGCCTGGGAGGAAAGAGGCGTGTTAACTCTATCATCTGCACATGAAACTGGCTCCGTGCTGGTATCTAAGGTCCATTCCGGGTCCTTAGCCCTCTTGCTTTATCTTTGCATTTGTCACCTTTGTGAAGACTGATGAAAGCCCTCACATGAGGCCTGCTCTCAGCTGTGGATTATTCTTTACAGGTTGGTAAAAGATGCTCCTTGGGATGAAGTCCCGCTTGCGCACTCCCTGGTGGGTTTTGCCACTGCCTATGACTTCTTATACAACTACCTGAGCAAGACACAACAGGAGACATTTCTCGAAGTGATTGCCAACGCCTCAAGCTACATGTACGAAACTTCGTACAGAAGAGGATGGGGATTCCAGTACCTTCACAACCATCAGCCCACCAACTGCATGGCCTTACTCACTGGGAGCCTCGTTCTGATGAACCAAGGTGTGTGTGTGTGTGTGTGTGTGTGTGTGTGTGTGTGTGTGTGTGATGCTAACAGAGCCAGGGAGGGCCTTGCCTGAGCTGGTGTCAGTCAGAGCTGCCAAAGAAGCAGGAGCATTTCTTTCTGACTGTTCTTAGGAACATGTTTATACTTGCATCCTAATTAAGCCACAGATGAAGTAGTATCCGGGGCTTCTCTTGGGTTACTAAAGACACATAACTTCTTACATTTCAGCTAGTGATACTAGCCTGCAGGTTTTCTAATGCTGGCCCAAACCACACCCATGCAACATGGGATTAGTGATGCGCATCCATTCTTTTAGGGAATTCTGACAGTAGGAGATTGTAAACATGGAATAAACGGAAGTTTTTAAAAAGCTTTTAAATTTGAAATGCATATTCCTAGCATGCACAAGCACGAACCAAGTACAGCTGTCAACCCTCCATCCCTGACACACACTCATGCACATAAAGAACCCGTCAGAACACCTAGTCTAGAAAATTTGGATCAGAGTTAGAAGCAGTTTTTGTGGTCCATAGTTACTTGCTGTAATGCATAACATTACTCCTATGACTCTAATTTAGTTGTGACCCTTGTGGAAATCCGTGGCTAAGACTTTACTTAAGGAAAACATCCATAAAATCACAGTAAATTATTAAAATATTTAAAGTATTATCGGAGCTTGGAAATCTAGAATAACTTAAGGCCTATTCATGTTGCCTATAAGTAGCATTTTATATGGCTGGGAATGTTCCTTAGTTAAGTAGGGTCTCCTAGCATGTATAGCCTCTAGGTTCAGTCTCACAAAGAAAAGAAGACAGGAGAGAAAGAAGGAAAAAAATGAGAGAAAAAGAATTAATTAATTAACATTTTACAGATTATCCAACAAGAACTTGCTGGACCCAGCTTTCTTTCTGTTTTGTTGGTCAACCATCACTTTTAGTTAAGTCTCAGGAAAAGCTTCTACTGACAACTTGAATTTTGTCCTGAATGACTTGTTTTGCAGTCTGCAGGGTATGTTGGTAGACACTGTCAGGAGAGACAGCTATTGAAAGAACAAAAAAGGAGAGCCAGGTAGTGTGATATCTACAAAACCATAGCCAGGCTTTAATCGTTTGTTAGCCATGTTGCTATCTGGCTGGAGATGGAGGACACAGGGAAAGAAAGGGACTGTGGCTTTAGGGACTATTGATGAGAAAGGGTAGGAGGACTGCTGGAAAGTGGGGAGCTGGGTGGTAGCAAGAGCCAGCCTGCAACTTATTGTCACCTCTATAACAAAGTGTGAGAGTAGGAGGGTCCTTGGGGACTAAAGGACATGGCTTCGCTTGGGACCTGAGTCACTGCTGACCCTTCCAACTAACCCATTGTGCAGCAGCCTGTGGTAGTGTGGTATACAGACATGACACTCATGCTTGTGGAGTAAGGCTCAGGCTCCACACATCTTAGAAGCTCACCCTTATCCCGGCATAGGGTGCTTTTGAAATGAGCCACAAAAACAAGGATGGTGTTAAGCCGTGGTTCAGACCAGAGTTCTCTTCATTCTGAGTCAGGTGCCCAAGGTCTTGCATAAGCCAGCTTTTCTGTGGATTGGGGACAGCAAGGGATAACTGGTTGGTGGAAAGGACTAAGTCAGGTTCTCTTCAGTGCTGTGTAGATTGTAACATGAAGAGGTACTGTTACCTAAATGCAAGGATTCTAGAAAGTCCATGTTTCTCCATCTAAATATTGTGTAAGTAATCTTCAGTGGGAAAATCAAATGGTGTGGTTATGTGAAGGAATGCTTAAACACAATCATGCACCTTGCCCCTGACCACCTCAGGATTCCCAGCTGATTCATCTCACTATTAGATTTCAACCTGGAATCTGAAAGCACAGAAGGACTAGAGTCACCTTCTGTGAAGGGACAAATTGAGAGAAGCATTTATAGTACTCTTTCCAGGTTAGTGTGAACATGGGAAGTTTTGCGAAATGATGGACTTCCAGAAAACCTTTTTGAGAAGTTTTTAGGGAAACTTTTTCTAAAATGAAATGCAAGTTGCGATGGTGTCACTTTAGTCTGATAAAAATTGGGGAATTACTTGATCTTCACTTGAGAGTTTAAGTTTGTTTAGTTAATAAGTGGCCTGTATTCAAAAATGTCTTAGCATTTATCGTGGACTTACTAGAAACTGGAACAGGCTGTCGTTTATCATGGTGACAAATTGGGAGTGTTGCAAAATGTGATTTGTAATAATAAAAACTGCTCGGATAACTTGCAGAGCTTTGTTTGGCCACGTTTTTTTTTATCCATGTTCTGCTTCAGCCCCTCGTCCTTGTTTTCCTCCTTCAGGGTACCTTCAAGAGGCCTACCTGTGGACCAAGCAAGTTCTGACCATCATGGAGAAGTCTCTGATCTTGCTGCGAGAGGTGACGGATGGCTCCCTCTATGAAGGAGTGGCATACGGCAGTTACACCACTAGATCACTGTTCCAGTACATGTTTCTCGTTCAGAGGCATTTTGACATCAACCACTTTGGCCATCCATGGCTGAAGCAACACTTTGCCTTCATGTACAGGACCATCTTGCCAGGTACAATGAAGAGGGAAAAACATTTCACATTTTGACTGTGACTATGAGCTGTGCAGTAGGCCTTGTCTACTGAGGTGAAAGCTTCTTTTTTATCCAAAGAAAAATCTAAGAGCTACATAAAAACCAAACATTTTTGGAGCTAGCATGAAGATTTGCTTGTTTCAGTATTATAAAGGTTGGAACTTTCATTATATATTTAAACTTGATGGCCATAAACTCATTTTCATGAACCTAAACAAGATAATTGTACTTCAGTTTCTTTTCTGAGGTCCAAGCTTAGGTCGATGGTAGATTTGAGATTTAGTTTTTTAATTCAAACTCTACGGACTTGAAATGAATGGTAGATTTTATATATATTTTATATTTGAAGCTTAGTATTTTCTTTGAGTGTTTCATTGAGCTGAGGTGTAGTTCAGTGGTAGAATGCTAGCTAAGCATCATACATAAGACCCTGGTTTTAATGAAGTTTTAACACTTTTTTTTAAAAGAAAAAAGTAATAAAACCACAGTGAAATACCATGATGTACATATCTGATTAAATATTGTATTAATAAGTAATGATTAATACAATATTTAATGAGTAAATGGCACAGAATATACAGAACAAAACAATAAAATGATATAGCCGGGTGGTGGTGGTGCACACTTTTAATCCCAGCACTCAGGAGGCAGAGGCAGGCAAATAGATCTCTATGAGTTCGAGGCCAGCCTGGTCTACAGTAGCTAAATCCAGGACAGGCTCCAAAGCTACAAAGAAACCCTTTCTTCAAAATACCACCCCCCTACACATACACACACAAAACTTTAGTTATATGCTGCTCTGCCATTGTGTTCCTAATTATTTATATGATTTGATAACTTACTCAATTCTAAGACATCTTTATAATCTTCCTGGTTTCTAAAACAGGACTAAAATCAGAAAATTTAGGAGGTAAATTTTTGATGATTCTGATGGTTAATTTCCTAGTTTCTTTTCTGTTGTTCTTTTCTGTTGATAAAAATAAAAACAAATGAACAAAAAACCCACAAACAAAAACCCCCAAATCTTGACAAAAAGGCGAACTTTTCATATTGAAACTGTAACAGTTCTGATTGTCAGCTTGGTATAATGGTAAGGGGGTCTCACTAAGGGATTATCTAAATTAGAATGGTGTGTGGGAAGGTCTGTGGGAGTTTGTCTTGATTACATTATTTGCTCCTAGTGGGTGGCACCATCCTTTAGGAAGGGGATTCTGAACTGCATGGGTAGAGGAAGCCTATGAAATCAAAGTACCCTACTTTCCTATCTTGGCCTAGAATGCAAGTTAAGCTTCAGAAAATCCTAGTCTCATTCCAGCTTCAGGACCACACCTGCAGAAGGTGGTGTCTGTCCTAGATGCAAGTCTCATCATTCATAGCATAGCCATTGGAGAGTGAGGAAGGAGTAGCATGTACATGCTAAGAGATGTGTCACATCTGTTACCAGCCACAGGTGGTTGCATAACAGATCCAAGCTTGCATGCAGTGGAAGACTTTCCGGGTAGTTATGGCAAATTGGAATGGCATAGCATACACACACCACAGTTTTGTTTACTTTTGTCTAAGACAAACTATTGGCTGTAATTTTAAAACAGGCTTGATGAGCATCGTTTGGACCTTTATAAGGATATACAGTTTTAAACTCAATCTTTTCAAACTTCTCTCTGCAGGGTTTCAAAGAACTGTGGCCATTGCAGACTCCAATTACAACTGGTTTTATGGTCCAGAGAGCCAATTAGTGTTCCTGGATAAATTTGTCATGCGTAATGGCAGTGGAAACTGGCTAGCTGACCAGATCAGAAAGAACCGTGTGATAGAAGGTCCAGGCACACCATCCAAAGGGCAGCGCTGGTGCACTCTACACACAGAATTTCTTTGGTATGACACGTTGAGCTGGCTTCCCAGTGAAATGGTTCCCAGGTTCATGCTATGCACTGTTTTTCTATAAAACGAGCAAACAAAAACCCCTTCACAGAAGTAGATATATCTTCAATTCAACTCTTATCAATGTCTAAACCTCTGTTAGGAACAGATGGATATCTAATTACCATTTGCGTTCTTGGTTTTCTTTTACTAGACGTGTCCTAAGCTTGGGCTGTTGCACAGACAAACCTGCTTTTCTTAGATTTTATGTCATTCATTTTTAAATAGTAGAAGGAGAAAGCTCACAGTTTTGACCAGATTACACTGATGATCACCCCTTCCAAAAAGCAGTCAACTAGTTTGTTTTGTCTTGGTAAATTGAGCATTATAATCCTCTAGTGGCATGGCCTTTCCCGAGTTTCGCAGCTGTTCAGAAGTGTGCACAGTGTTTGACAGTTTCACTTTGATAATAAAAAGAGCGTGTAATTCTTTTTCTTGTAATCTTTTAAGCCTGGAAGAAGCTCCCTCCCCCCCTTTTTTAAGTGTTGCCAAGTATGCTGGCCTCAAATAAGTTAAAATCAAGATGGCAGTTAATGGTTGAGTTTTTCAAAGCTATTGAAATTTGCATTTAGCCCCCAAATCAGCTTTCTGTAGAATTTTCTTGACTTTTTTGACCCCTGCCCCTGACATTTAAACAAGGAGAAAAATTATCAAAGCAGGAACTGCCTGTCATTTAACTGGCATTGTGGAACTCTTTTCACAGAGGATTTAGGGATTTTATATGCATGTATTCCTCTCCTTCTCCGAGGTATATGCAGTAATTAATGTGATTATATTCTCACCCAGAAAAAGGCAGCCAAGAGAGTTCTAGAAAGCTCTGTAGGAGTTAGATTAATGCTACATCTAAAGTTTAGATATGCCCCTGTAAGAATATTTAAACCTATCAAGAGCTGAGAAAATGGTCAATCAGCTTTCTGTATATTTGTTGTTACCTTAATTAAGCAAATATTCTACTAGACCTCAGTACAGAGAGGACTTCTAATGTCCTAACACTGAGACTCCAGAAACTGAGAAAGCCAAACACCAGTAAGAGCAACTCAGCCGCAGTTGAGTTACTAAGTGAAAGTATGTATGAGCTAGAAATGAGTTCACATCTGCTTAGAGCAGCAGGTCACATGATCTTAGCAAGGCAGTTGTCCTAGGTTGTGAAAATAATCATCTTTGTGCTTAACATCTGTAGCATTTTGTGTTAAGTATGATTCATATTCCATTAATGCACATTAAGCATGAATAAAAATAAGTCACTTTTTATCTCAGAAGTATGGCATCATCTTCAAATTAAACAAAACAACCCCTTTGGTTCTGGGCTCAGCAGTAGCCACAGTTTTAAATGTGCTAATATTAGATTTTGTAATTGACCAATTTATACATTTTGGTATGCTATTCACAGTAAGTTGTGTTTCCACTGTGAAGTTCTTCCCTGCTTTACAGTTTTAGAGGAGAAGAGTCTACGAGAGGCACAGATTCCAGACAAGCAGCTCTTCTTTGGTGCAGGTCCAGCTGGATGTTAGGATCCACAGCCTAATGTGGAGTTCTCTAGAATAGGATCCCATTGACCAGAATTTTTTAAAATCTATGAGCCCCAGTAGTTTGGGTGGCAACTCTGAAATAGCCAAGTGAAGACGATCCAAGTCGAGGTTGATGGCAGAAATTGTTTTCAACTCCAGCCCAGTATCACAGGTTACACAGTGTGTTGTTCCCTTCAAGTCCCCAGTTTTGTGACAGGTCCCTGATATGCTACCCTGCGTTGGGTGGCATTTGTAGATTGCATTTTGCTTCCACATTGCCATGTGGCATAATTCTAGAGAGTTCTTTTTACTTCCATCAGAAAAACATTTAATTTTCAAACACTTCATCCCTTCAGGTATGATGCCAGCTTGAAGTCAGTTCCACCTCCGGATTTTGGCACCCCAACACTACATTATTTTGAAGACTGGGGTGTTGTGACTTATGGAAGTGCGTTACCTGCAGAAATTAATAGATCGTTCCTCTCCTTCAAGTCAGGAAAACTTGGGGGACGTGCAATATATGACATTGTCCACAGAAACAAATATAAAGATTGGATCAAAGGGTGGAGAAATTTCAATGCTGGACATGAACATCCTGACCAAAACTCATTCACTTTCGCCCCCAATGGCGTGCCTTTCATTACCGAGGCCCTCTACGGCCCCAAGTACACCTTTTTCAATAACGTGCTCATGTTTTCTCCAGCTGTGTCTAAGAGTTGCTTTTCTCCCTGGGAGGGTCAGGTCACAGAAGACTGTTCATCCAAATGGTCGAAGTATAAGCATGACCTGGCAGCCAGCTGCCAGGGGAGAGTAGTTGCAGCAGCGGAGAAAGATGGGGTGGTTTTTATCCGGGGAGAAGGCATAGGCGCTTACAACCCCCTGCTCCACCTGAAGAACATCCAGCGGAATCTGATCCTCTTACACCCCCAGCTCCTCCTCCTTGTCGACCAGATACACCTGGGAGAGGAGAGCCCCCTGGAGACAGCAGCGAGTTTCTTCCACAATGTGGATGTGCCTTTTGAGGAGACAGTAGTAGACGGGGTCCATGGAGCTTTCATCCGGCAGCGAGATGGTCTCTATAAAATGTACTGGATGGACGATACTGGTTATAGCGAGAAGGCAACCTTTGCCTCGGTGACATATCCTCGGGGCTATCCCTACAATGGGACGAATTATGTGAATGTCACCATGCACCTGCGAAGTCCCATCACCAGGGCAGCTTACCTCTTCATAGGGCCATCTGTGGATGTCCAGAGCTTCAGCATCCATGGAGACCCTCAGCGGCTGGATGTTTTTGTAACTACCAATGAACATGCCTATGCCACTTACCTGTGGACAGGTGAGAGCCCGGGGCAGTCTGAGTTTGCACAGGTCATTGCAGATCATCAGAAAATTCTGTTTGACCGGAGTTCAGCCATCAAGAGCACCACTGTCCCCGAAGTGAAAGATTATGCCGCTATTGTGGAGCGCAATCTGCAGCATTTTAAGCCAGTGTTCCGGCTGCTCGAGAAGCAGATCCTGTCGCGAGTCCAGAACACAGCCAGCTTTAGGAAGACTGCTGAGCGGCTACTGAGGTTTTCTGATAAGAGACAGACGGAGGAAGCCATTGACAGGATTTTTGCTATATCCCAGCGACAGCAGCAAGGCAAGTCGAAGAAAAGCCGAAGGGCAGGCAAGCGTTACAAGTTTGTGGATGCCGTCCCGGATATTTTTGCACAGATTGAAGTCAATGAGAAGAAAGTTCGACAGAAAGCTCAGATTTTGGCGCAGAAAGAACTGCCCATAGATGAAGATGAAGAAATGAAAGACCTTTTGGATTTTGCCGATGTCACATATGAGAAACAGAAAAATGGGGGTTCCATGAAAGGTGGCTTTGGACAGGTGCGGATGGTGACCTCCAGCCGCAATAGAGCCCCGTCACTGTCGGCCTCGTACACCAGACTCTTCTTGATTCTGAACATTGCCATCTTCTTTGTCATGTTGGCAATGCAGCTGACTTATTTCCAGAGGGCTCAGAGCCTCCATGGCCAAAGGTGTCTTTATGCAGTCCTCCTGATAGATAGCTGTGTCTTATTGTGGTTATATTCCTCCTGTTCTCAAACGCAATGCTAGCACCAAAGCAGTGAGCGTTTAGATCATGAGAGTTCGTGCAAAAAAGGAAAATATTTTTCTGAATTTGTTATCATTTCTCCCCTAGATTTATTGGCACAACTTTAAGGGAAGATGTTTTTACACAAAAATGCAGGAGTGTGGAGAATAGCTTTGGCTGTCCCCTAGTATTTCTGTGAATGTTTGGCTTAGCTGAATGATCAGTTATTATTAGAGACAAAATGCCTGTTCTTTATGTCATATTTCTCTTAATATAAACAGAAATGATTTATACAGAATTGGGTTTTATTATCATTGATTTAATGCTGTTAGAAGCTTCCAGGTACTGTGTTATGGAACATACTGAGGCACATAATTCCAAGCAATACAGGCTTTAAAAATATGAGTAATGGGTGCTGTTATCATAGACCTGGAGGCTGTTCAAATAACATGATAAAATGATGGCATAAGATTGTAAAGGAACTGAAGCATTTTTCGTGAAAACATGTGCAAATGAACATTTCTTTGATGATGTTGGTCAATTCACAGATGTGATTTGTGGCTTTATACCTTCATTGGCTTTTTGATAAATAACATAATGACAGGTAATTTCATATTATCTTTCCCTTCTACATAAAATGTTTATAGACCCAATCAATAGATAAAGTTTTCAAAATAAACTATTTTATATCTTGAATCTCAATACCAAAGAACATGGGCCTAAAGTTTTGGTGTGATTCTTGTGTTTTTATTAGAAAGCTTTCTTCAAGTTTATTTTGCTAAATAAACCAGTCATAACTATGATTCCCCCCCCCTCTGGTGTGCTTTCTTTTGTGTTCTTTTAAATTCAAAGTGTACTTGCTTTTTCCAAAGTCTACCAAGAGAGGTCTTCATTTGGGTATGCATTCATTAAACTTTCTTATTTTTGAGAAACAAAATTTCACTGTTTATATTTTTCCTGTTTAAGCATATTTTAAACATTTAACACAGAATCTGAATTCTGGTTACCTAAGTAAAACAATGTTTCTGTAATTAAACGTGCAGTCAAGTCCTCAGGCGCTAACAGCTGCATGGAATGCTGGATATGTAGTCAAGTTTCTGCCTGAGCAGAAGAAAATGTTACACTTGGACCAAAAGCATAAATCATCTTACACATAGTATATTTGAGTCTGATATATTTCTCCCTTGAAAATGGGGAATGTATTAGGCATATATTTTAGGATCAGGACATGCTCAATGATTTATAGAGCTAAGAGTAATAGCAGTCACATCTCTTCCCAGACCTTTATATTCATAAAAACATTACTAGGCATCAAAGACGAACCCAGAGGAACTCCTATGAGCATCTTTTTTGTGGTTCTAACTCAAATATTTTACACAAGGAAAACTTAAATTTGACTTTGAGCATTGCTACCCTTCTTATCTCAAAGCTTAGAGAGTGACTTCTGAGGAAGTAGTTTGTCCCTCTCAGGGGACGTCTCTAGGGAGGATGTCATTACACACTGTTTAAAGAATAATGTTTTCAGAAGAATAATGCTTCCGTTTGTCTTTCATGGTTGCTCTTACTGGGATTTATGCTTGCTTTGTGTGACAGGTTCTCCGTTTACTTAACCTCATTCAACATTCCTCTCTTCTACTCTTTCTCATTCAAAAAGATGAATTGTCTGAAATGATAAAAAGGGGACTTAAAAGGAGGTGGTTACTCTTTGAGGTTACCAAGAAAACCTGACCTCAGCTCCGAAGCACAGGCATGGCTTGTAACAAAGATGGAAAGTCCATGTGAAAGCCAAATCTAGCTTTCCTTTTAACTTAATAATAAATTAAGGTCGGCCTTGACAATGCATTAGTCCCCTTCACATGCCATTTAACTAGAACATACCCTCACTTTCGAAGTAATTTTAAAAAATATGTTAATATTGCATCTTTTGGCTTTTTCCCTCTTTTAATAAATGGGGGCATTCTTTGGCATTTCATTTTAAGAGAACTTCTTGGATGGTTTCTTAAGTGACCAAGTAAAAGGTTGTGCTAAAACAAATCAGATCTCTTCATAATGGGGCATGTTTTATATCAGGCATAGTGTATATTTGGGTCAAATTAAAGAACTCTTTGTATCTTCAATTAAACCAGGCAATGCTAGAGCCCTCTTGAAACTGAGCAGTCAATATGGACTCTGTCTCAATGCTGTTCACAGTGAAAGGAATGTTTCATTTGTGGCTAATCTATGAGCTGTTGTTCAGGACTGAGCAGGACTTTGGGTCCCAGCCTCCAAGGAAATATGAGCATCATTAGCACAGAGTGAATGCAACATATTACTGTGTTTATAGCTGATTAACTTTTAAGCATCCATGGTGATGCTGTAAAAATATTTTTGGATATAATTGTTAAAGTCATCAGACATAACTGGTGTATACTTTTAATCCCAGTACTCTGGAGGCAGAGCCAGATGGATCTCTATGAGTTCAAGGCCAGCTTGGTCTATATAGTGAGTTCCAGAACAGCCAGGGATATGTAAAGAGAACTTGTGTTAAAAAAAAAAATCAGGCTAGAGAGATAGCCTGGTTTGTAAAACACTTGCTGTTCACATAAAGACCCAAGTTTGAATCCCAAGTAGGCTTAAGCTATACACAGTGGCCTGTGCATCTATAACTAACTCCCATACAGAGGAAGGAGAAATGGGTGAATCCCTGGAGTTTACCAACCACCCCTAGTCTAGCCAAAAGGGTGAGCTCCAGGTCCAGTAAAGAGACCCTGTACCAAAATCCAAGTGGAAGGCAATAGAACATTACCTTGTGGCCTTGAAACTCCTATGCATGAGCATGTATACACACATACACACAGAGACACACTAATAGTTTTTAAAGTCCATGTGTTAGAATTATAAAACAAGACTGGCGTGGCTATAGTTACAGATCAAAGACCTGACTGGTGCAGAATGGGTAAGGCGGAGTGAATGGGAAAAGTATATGCACCCTTATAGAGTGAAGCGTAGACTTGGGTTATGAGGTATACCCAAGTTTGGCCCCAATGATTAAAAACAGGTAATTATGAGGTTTAAAGTTAGAAGTCTCTTGATGTTACAATGTTGATGACAGCTGTTAGTATAGCATTCTACAACACTAGAGAATAGAGAGGATATATTGGTCATTAAAGCATTGCTAAGTAGCTGGGTGGTGGTGGTGCATGCTTTTAATCCCAGCACTTGGGAGAAAGAGGTAGGCGAACCTCAGTGAGTTCAAGACCAGCCCTAGTCTACAAGAGCTAGTTCCAGGACAGGCTCCAAAGGTACAGAGAAACCCTGTCTCAAAAAAAAAAAAAAAAAGGAAAATCATTGCTAATGACTTTGGGCGTTATTCTGTAGTGAGGGGTCCTTGACCTTTTTGATGACTCAGTATAGCTTAGGGATATGCTGTAGACCCATGACCGAGAAAGCAGAAGTATCTCTATGGTATGGAGGTTGTATATGGAGGATGATTTCACACACCCTCCTGTTTTAAAAACTTGAAGTGGCTTTGATATGCCTCTACGTCTTCATCTGATTTCTGCTAGATTTCATGTAATGCTAAAGATTGAGCAAATTATAAACAATATATGTCCTTTGACTCACAGTCTGCCAGTTGGAAATTCAGAGATCCTGATGCCACATACCATGAGGACTTTCTTGTTGCAATAGGACATGGTCAAAGCTAGCACATGGAGAAGAGATGGGGAAAACTGGGGAAAGGGGATCACACCCCATGTACTTGAGGAGGCTCATTCTTCTCAAGGCCATCATGGTGGCAGTAATACTTCAGCAAGTGTTTTGGAGGGAACGTTCAAACCATACCCCTCCGTTTTCCATACTCACACTCTAGGGGGCATTTCACTCTGACTGGAATTCACTATAAGCATGGGAGAGACACTAAGTATTTTCTTTTTAAATGACAAGACC
Organism: Dicrostonyx torquatus; assembly: GCA_028555095.1. Classification (NCBI taxonomy): domain Eukaryota; kingdom Metazoa; phylum Chordata; class Mammalia; order Rodentia; family Cricetidae; genus Dicrostonyx; species Dicrostonyx torquatus. Next base: position 390,845 of record JAQHUG010000473.1, on the reverse strand, counting down.
TGCATTATAGAAAGACAATTATGGCTTCAATGTAGATGTACCTAGTGGGAGGGTTAGAGGTTATTTCCATAGTCTAAGTAGGAGACAATTAGCTCTTTGACAGCTCACAGGCAAAATGTGTGACTGACTGAATGCCTTTAAAGAAAGCACGTGTACTGTGGGAGTGTTGGCCTAAGGATGAGTCAAGGTTAGTCTTGGTGTGCCTGAGTCCTGCCTGCATAAATCAATATGGCTTCCTGTATGTTTATGCCTCACTCACCTGGCTATCCCTTAACCCCAGGAAATTATCCCAATTGTCCTGTCATTTCTCTTTTCCGGCTGCCTTTTCCAGGGATTAAACTTTGATTGGCATGTCTAGAGTATTATGTGGTTAGTAGAGAGTGAAGGAAGAAAGATACTGAAAAGGTAGACCAGGTTAACTTTCAAAAGAAAGAATACAAGGGCTGAGAGATGACTTAGTGGTTAAGAGCACTTGTGGCTCTCATAGAGGGCCCAGATTCAGTTTCCAGCAGCCACAGAAAGTCTCACAACAGTATCAACACCAGTTCTGAGAGATCAAGTTTCCTCATCTGGCCTCTGTGGACACCAGGTACATATTCAGTGCACATACATACATACATACATACATACATACATACATACATACATACATACATACAAGCAAAACCCAGACT
>JAQHUG010000473.1:360208-373565 GCA_028555095.1 Dicrostonyx torquatus | reverse complement strand
TGAATCTGTAGATTGCTTTTGGTAAGATTGCCATTTTTACTATGTTGATTCTGCCTACCAAAGAGCATGAGAGATCTTTCTACTTTCTAATGCCTTCTTCAATTTCTTTCTTCAAAGATTTAAAGTTCTTGTCATACAAGTATTCCACTTGTTTGGTTAGAGTTACTCTGAGATATTTTATGCTATATGTGGCTATTGTGAAGGGTGTTGTTTCTCTGATTTCTTCCCCAGCCTTTTTATCTTCTATGTACAGGAGGGCTACTGATTTTTTTGAGTTAATCTTGTATCCTCCTACATTGCTGAAAATACCTAACTCTTTAACTGTTGGGCAATTTTTCCTGGCAATTTCCACATGTTCTTTTCTTTTAAGGGACCTAGAAGTTTTAGATTCCTTTATTGATATTTTGACATTGGAAAAATATCTGAAATTTCTGACGTTTCATGTCCTATATCATTTCCTTATCTATTCCTAGAAGTTTTTAATTTCATCTTTCAAGAAATCATTTTCCAAGTACTTAAGTTTTTGGAGTATATATATTCCCCTTTATTAACCCTAGTGAGCTCCTCTTGGTTACTCAGGATGTCTGCAAAGGCAGCCAAGGGTGACCAGAAAGACCAGTTTCTGTAACAGATCAGATAAATTTTCATTTTTCTATAAAAGCTTTTGTTTCCTATAAACTCAGGCACAATCATGATTAACAAAGCAAAGCTAAGAGTCACCATGAGAATAAGCATAGAAAAAGTAGAGAGGCCTAGAGCCCATGAGCTCCCTAGGGTCAGCTCAGGGGTCTGCAGTATTGTTTCTACAGGTCCTTGCCAAGTGGATGGGACTCTACAAAGGGCCTTGCCATCTAAGTAGCTCCATTTGCAGAACATTTAAGTGCCTTTCCCAGGGATGACACCATGGCTTCCTCTACTTTCCCTTTAGAGATGGACCACTTACATAGGGGAAAACTTCTCTCCTCAGAGCTATAACACTTCCACTGGTGAGGCCTTTCCCCCCAGAGCTGCAACACTTGTATTGGGGAAAACTTTCACTTCATAGCATACTACCTGCGGACACGAGATTTTACCTTCTTCAGTTTGGACACAGGCTTGCACCAACAGCTCCTTGGAGGTGGGAACTCTTAGGCCTTTGGCTCCAGACTGGGCTGCATTTTTGATCTCTCTTTCAGACTTCAACTGAGTTGACGCCTGGGTTCCCTGCCTCCCCACTCTACAGCAGGCCACTGTGGCATTAATCAGCAGCTGAGCCTGAAAGCCAATCCAATAAGCTTATATTCATACTATTATTGAATTAGTTAATAAATTAGTTAATTTAGTTGGGGGAGGGCTTACCAATTGCAGTAAAAATATATTTGAAACCAAGTCCTCAACTAAATAACAACCCATGCTATTGGTTACATTCTGTGGATGTCCTTAGGGTTTCTACTGTGTGATAAAGCACCGTGAGCAAAAGCAGCTCAGGAAGGGAAAGGTTTATTCTCCCTACAATTCTCAGGTTATACTCTTTCACTGGCAGAAGTCAGACCAGGAACTTAAGGCAGGACCCTGAAGGCAGGAACTGAATCAGAGCTCATGGAAGGTGCTGCTTGCTCCTTTGCTCCCATGGCTTGCTCAGCCTTATGGATTTGTATACAAGCAATCTGATGGAGGCACTTGCTCAATTACAGTTTCTCTTCCCAGTTAACCCTTGCTTGTGTCAAACTGAAAACAAACAAACAAAGAAAGAAAACCAGGATACTGGAGGAACCTTGATTAATTTAGAGCACGGGGAAGCAATAGAAATGCTAAATTTCAAGGTCGTGTGGAAGTCAGGGACCACAAAGTTGAAGTTTTAGAAATAGATGCATGAAGCCACAAAGATTGGGTGTCATTGTTGTTACACTGTATAGCCTAACCTTTTCAACACAGAAGGACTCCTTTTGAGGTATAAGAAAAAGAAGCAATAGAGAGAAAATTCCAGGCAGAGAAAGCTTTGTTCCCAAAGTTATCAAGGCAGAAAGGGGTTCACGGTGTTGCTTTTGATGCCTTAGAAGAAGAAAGAGTGAACCCCAGAGGTATGGATGATAGAGAGATGCTGGACAAACCATTCACAACTAAAGATAGAAAGATGGAAAACATCCAGAATAGGCGATGGAAAAGAAAATGGGTAAGTGCTAGTCCAGAGGCCCTGGAAATGTAGAGGGTAAATTCGAGAGAGGCGAGAAATGGGAATGACTGTCCAGTACCATTGAACTCTTTTATGTGATGAAAATGCTTTATGTCGATGGTGGTGATGGGAGGTTCAATTTTGGGAACATAGTAACATGTGGGCGTATACACTTTAAGTAGATGAATTATATAATATAGGAATTATGCCTCCATCTCAATAATCTTCAGATATGTTCCATATTTTCATATATTTTAAATGGACCCAAGCTCATTAATATGGATAAAGACATTCTCTTTAACATTAGGGGTTTCATAGCAAATATATCAGAAATTATGCTTGGGAGTGTTCTGAGCTCTCTCCTGAGGCTAGTGGGCTGCAGTGAGAAGCAGCTTCCTGCAAGACAGATGCAAACAGCTTTCAGATTCATAGTCTGTGGTTTCCTTCAAGTTTCTCTTGCTTTCTTTACCTGGAAATGGTGGTGATTTGAAACTCATTCCTCCTATTACTCATGAGAGTTGAGAAACAAAATACACAAAGAAAGTCAAACACACAACCACTGGTTTTGTGGTGTGTGAACACAAGAATCTTCCATTTGTTTCTGAGAAGACTGTGTTCAGATCATAGATTTTTTTTCCCAAGTCCTTTTAAATAATGCTATTTTATGTGAGTCTACTTTCACTCTTAGTTTAATTTCTGAGCGGTATTCTCTAGAATACTGCTGGGTATAGAGGACTGTATTACATTCAAAAGACCCAGAATTAAAACCACTCACAGAGCCAGGGGTGTTCTGGGAGAAACTTCTGGCAGAACCAGAACCCTCCAAAACTATAGAACTTTGTGGGTCTAGCATGATCATCAGTGCCTGGGAGATCGTGATGTGTGAACACAGAGGAAGCAAATCTGGTGAGCAGAAGTGTGGGCAGAAGTGGGGACGGGGTGGGAATGGTGGTTAGAGACTGACCCAACTCTGTGTTGTTATAACTCAGGCTGTTTCTGAGCAGAAGTTCAAGTGAATGTTCTGGTTTATGTAGCCCTGAACCTGCCCTTCCACCCGCACCTTTGTTCTCAAAATGTGCCACCTTGGTCCTCACCTTAACATTCAGTCTATTGCTCTGGTCTTCTTTATAGCCAAGCTCCCTTGCATTCAAGGATCATTGAGTTTATATTAATGGTTATCTCCTCACAGGACTTTCAAAATACTTCCGGTCATTCCATTTTTCTCCCTCCATATAATCTTTAGAACCACATTTTCTGTGTTCATTCTGCTTTACTATTAGGGGTGGCATGAGACATTTTGATTTTGTGTTGTATCTAACAGTATCAGCCACTTCCTATAGGAGCCCAACATAGACTGTATGCTTATTAACTGTTTTAATGAATGACTGACTGACTGGAGACAAAAGAATTAATGAGTTAATAAGTGAATTTAGTTGGAGAAAGAAGCAGGCAGATTTATATGGAGAAGAAAAACAGAAATCAGAACCTTGAATGACAAATGTCAGAGAACAGAAAGTTGCTTGTCACCTCCATTAAAGCTGAATAAACAAACGAATGAGAACGGATGATAGAGCATAGAGTTGAGGTAGGAGAGGGGACATTCTGGGTGGCTTTGAGCTTTGGTGGAAGATAAACCATTATAGAGCAGTAGGAAATCTCAGGTTTGGCCATTAATAGATAGTAACCAGGAAAAGGCTGACCCTTCTCTTTCTGAGAAATATGGTTGGGTGGGAGATCTTGTCTGATTTCAGAAGGTGTGTCGGATTTGCCTTGGTTAGTACTTGGATGGGAGAAATGTAAGAATAAGCTTCAGTCAGAGACTTGAAAACAGCGATTGTTAGGTTTCAGTTAAGGAAAACGAATAAAGAACAAAGATTGTGAACACAGCCAGGTTCTGTCTTGATGGAGTATGGAAAATGTGGATGAGAACAAAACATGATTGGGATAAATATGAAGACCCATTTAGCAATGAGAAGAAAATTAGCCAAGATTTATGGGAAGGGAGATGTTTTAGAAGACAGAGGACTAGCTGGGCAGTGGTGGCGCACGCCTTTAATCCCAGCACTCGGGAGGCAGACGCAGGCGGATCTTTGTGAGTTCAAGACCAGCCTGGTCTACAAGAGCTAGTTCCAGCGCAGGCTCCAAAGCCACAGAGAAACCCTGTCTCAAAATACCAAAAAAAATAATAATAATACTGATTTTAACTCTTGAAAGTATTATGTGACTATCACTGGAGTCTGCATTTTTTATTCCAGGTTAATGTATCACCAACAAGCACACAGTAGTGGCTTTTCTGTCCTTCTGTTGCTCCATGCATTTCAAAGGAAGCTTCTTAGGAATGGTGTGGCCAGCATATATGTTTGAATTAGCAAAGAAACTAACATATTACAAAAACTTAGGGTTTTATAATTCAAATTTCAGATAAACCACAAAGAAGTTTTTAGTATTCCTAGGACATACTTATGCTAAATCTTGTACCCAGTTTATCTGATACTCACCTTTAAGTGGTGCTTATATTTTATGTGATAACTGCTTAAGTCTCAAGAGCATAAAAAGTGAAACATCCTGCTGCTTTATTTTATCCTTCTGTCCCCTTTTAAGTGTCTGGGTTTTGAAGTGCCTGGCTGGGCATTTGTTGTTGTTTGCTTTGTTTTTCTAGCTTAGATACTGAGACTAAATAGGTGAAAACAACCTTTTTATAGTGAGAAAGCCAATATTGTTTTTTGATCACCAATATCTTAGCAGCACATTTAACAGGTCTATTGTATAGCCTAGGCTTCTGGAAGTATAGTTATTTAAAAGTGTGTTATTTAGGNAAAAAAAAAAAAAAAAAAAGAAGACAGAGGACTAGACAGACGATAATCACCATTGACTTGATTACCCTCAAACATTCAGCGTCGCTAGCCCTAGTGAGGCTTCTTCTTATACCACCCCTGAGTTTCTGTGCTATGTTAGAGTCACTGGTGGTAGTGGGTATGTATGGTTAGGAAGGCAAGTAAACTAAGGAAAGAACGTTTCCTGATCCATTTCAAAATTCCCTTTAGTATAATCTGTTAATACTTATCAAATGAAGCAAAGGCAACCTAGTATGGACACCAAGAACAGCCAGTTGTTTGTGAGTTCTCCACTCCGACTCTATGTGGATGCCCTCGTTGTGGTTAGCTAAGGAGCACATGAATCATTTAGGGTAATGCATGGTCATCCAGAGCCTGCACACATCCCTTGGTCTATAACTGAGCACACACATGGAGCTTTAAATAATAAGCAGTGGCGGTAATTGTTGGATGTTTTTAGAAATGTAGTGTAAGATGTAACTTGTCAGATTGATGGCTCTTTCAGCCGCATGCCCAAATGCAGTTTTCTCATATGCTGGTCAACTTATCACAGTAATCATGAACCGGCCACCCCTCCTCCTCTTTGAAGATGCTGAGTTTTAGAGGGTAGTAACACAGAGACCCAGCAACCAAGTTCAATGCAGTGTTCTTTCTAGTATCCTTCAGTTCACTCGGGAGCTGTGAAATAGTAGGATCAGTGCCACAGTCTTGATTACAGTTATCAGAACTGTCATGTGAAGAGTAAAGACGGGACATGCTAGATGTGCGGGGTTTCACCTAACTCCTGGTTAGTCTTAGCTAGAATTCTGTTTGTGTTTTCATTGTTGCTATATTGTTTGTTTTGTGAAGCCCTGGTTGCCCTGGAACTCCAGATATAGACTAGGTTGGCTTTCAATTTGAAGAGATCCACCTGCCTCTATAGACCAGGCTGGCTTTGAACTCACAGAGATCTACCTGCCTCTGCCACCCCTGTGCTGACAGTCTGTAGTCATGAAGCAATCTTTGACATCCCTGGAGGTGCAGACACTGTTGTGGCATACCTGTGAAAGATAGCCATTATACTAAAAAGTTAATTAACAGTACATTCAGCCTTTTGGGATATCGGAAAGAGAAAGTGTGTGTGTGTGTGTGTGTGTGTGTGTGTGTGTATCAGCAGAAACTAACTTAGCACCCCTATACTGGAGGGGGAGCATCATATAGAAGAATTAGAACTTGACTTCATTTGCAGTTTTACTATTGTTCAGCTTTTGAAGGAAAATGAGTGTGTGCCTCTGCTTCCTGTAAATGGCATGTTTTTTTTTTTGTAATTGGTTGTTAGTGTAGAAATTCGGATTGCAACAATAGGAGGGAATTCAATAGCTTTCTTGTTTTGATCAGCTGGCTACATTGTAAGAGGTCATGTTGGTTTGGAGCAAACAAAGTTGCTCTGGTGGAGTTCCAGAACTGATGGAACAGTGTGACCAGGGCCTTCTGCTCTGTCCTTTGCGTCGTGGAAGGCTGGCTAGAGGCCGAGAGGTAAATGAATAAAGGACAGGCACAGAGACAGCCATGGGATGCAGCTAAGATCAGGTGGGGGTCTCCCCAAAACTTAGCTTGTATCTTAGAGTGAGGAGTTAGACGGGAAAGTCACCTCTGTAGGCCAGCTCTCGCAGCCTGTAACTTCCAGGAGAAAGCTGCAGTTGCTGGTCTTGCACTGTCTGATCAACTGTTTATAAACACGCATGCTCAGACTCCAAAGGAAAGCCCTGCCAATACTTTTGACCCTGATCCGTATGGGTGATGGCGTTTTTTGCCAATTTACCATAGATCCATTGGTCTAGGAGTCCTCAACAGGCTGCCCATGTCAACACACATCTCTCACTCAGGGCTTCCTCTGCTCCCTATAGTCTTTGGATGTGGAGTGGGGTCCCGGGAAGTCAAGGATCTGGGGATGTATTTGTGGGCCCATGTCAGAGCTACTTTGGCTGAAAAGAAAAGTGAAACCCGGAAAGGGCTGAGAAGCCCTCTTTCCTTTCTAAAGTTGCTTCAAAGCAGAGTGTAAAGTTCAACACTCGGTTCACTCAACCTTCCAGACCCACAGAGCAGCACTGAAGCTTCTGGACCCAGCGGGGTGCGCAGGGTGAACAGAATCCATGGAGAAGTTCAAGGCAGTGCTGGAACTGCAGAGCAAGCACCGGAGCGCCCTGGGCTACGGCTTAGTTACCCTGTTGACCGTGGGTGGGGAGGAGATCTTCTCCCAGGTGGTGTTCCAGTGTCCGTGCAACGCTACCTGGAACCTGCCCTATGGCCTGGTGTTCCTGTTGGTGCCAGCGCTCGCACTTTTTCTCTTGGGCTACGCGCTGAACACGCGCACCTGGCGCCTGCTCACCGGCTGCTGCACCGGGAGCACGAGTTCCAGCTCCGGGTCTCACAGCGCATTGACATGCTTGCAGATCAACCTGGCCGCCGCAATCGCGCCCCTCACCTGGCTGGCGGTGGCGCTGCTAGGGGGCTCCTTCTACCAGTGTGCTGTCAGCGGGAGCGCGACCATGATAAAGTATCTGTGCGGAGACCTCAACAGCAGCTGCGCTGACGAACTACCGAAGGTTCCCTGCAACAATCAGGAGGAGGAAATGCAGGACATCCTGAATCTTCTCAAGGCTCAGTCTCAGGTCAGACTCTGGGCACGATGGGGACGCATAAAGAGGAGAGGACGAAGTTGGTAGATTTTTTTCTCTAGACCACCAACAGTGAATATTTAAATAGCAGGGAAAGGGAGAGGAGACATTCATCCAGGAGCTGGCGCTGTAGGAGCCGGAGTAGAGCACCTGGACTGGTACCTTCTGCATAGTTCTTTAGTGTTCCCTCCCACTGTGCAGCAGGCCAGGTGAAGTTGCACAATCCGGGAGAAACTAGAAGCATTTTTACAATAGAAACCGTCTTGCCAGGCCCAAACCAACCACCCACACTACCCACGGACTTAGGAAGGCCTGGGACTCTTTAGAACGGATGCTCCTTTCTCTGGATCCGCAGAAACCCCATGTTTTCAGTTCTAGCGAAGTGACGTGTCATCTCCCTCTTGGGCATTTGACATGGCTTGGACTCTAGTTGACTTCTCAAGACAGTAGTTGTGTTGACGTACTTGGGAGGGGGGCGCGGATTGTTACTGACACTCGTTATTCTAAAGAGCTTAAGACACGACTTGGGAGCTAGTGAATAGTTTAGACTTTATCCCAGGCTTTTTAATTTTTCTAATGTCAAAGGTGACTAAGTTGCCATCCTGTTGTGTTTTCTGTAGGTGATAGGCTGGATCCTAATAGGGACCATCATCATAGTACTTCTGGTTGTGACGTGTATCATTCGATGCTGTTCTCCAGTTAGTTATCTGCACCTAAAATTCTGGGAAATATATTCGCAGAAGGAGGGGCAGATTCTTCAACGTGAAGCTACAGAGCATGCGACCCAGCTGGCAGAAGAGAATGTTAAGTGTTTCTTTGAATGCACAAATCCGAAGGATTGCTACACCCCAAGCAGTGAAGCCTGGGAGGAAATCTCGGGGCTGTACACTTTTAATTCCAAGAACCAGTTCTACAGCCTGCTGCACAAATACATTAATAGAAAGGAGATGGAGATGAGTGACCGTCTCTGCTCTATGGAAGGAGGTACAGTGGTCCCTGTCCTTAGCTTTGTAGATGACTCTGAGATGGCCGACACTGATGGGATGTGATCTTACAAATGAACAGGAAAAAATTATATTGAATTGTTGCTTCATACAAAAAATACACATGAGTATGTTTTATGACTGCTTGCTTTCTTCCAAATTGTGAGACTTTTATATCTGAAATTGTAACATATGTTTAGCCTTTTTTCTTTTATTAATTGTTAAACAAAACTGAAGGAAAATAATTTACCCAAAATGACAATCTAGGTTAAAATGTTATATCTTTATTCTAGGTTTCTGTCCAATAAGAGCCATCGGTGAAGGAACAATTGAACACATCTTTCTGTTACATTATCTGACATTAATTTCAAGGTTGGGGTTTTGATGTTATTTGCAAAGACAAAGTATTAGTATTCTAACACTCGTGACATTATAGCTTGCTTTGTGCTATAATGAAGAGCTCACTTTCTAGTTAGACTTACTTCAAATACTATGAAATATATGACTCGGATATGGTTTGTATATGAAAATTAATCATGAAAAGGAAAACTGTAGGCAGTGATATTTTTTGCTTTTAGGGTCAAAGACTGGGTGTGGTAGTACACACCTTTAACCCTAGCACTCAGGAGGCAGAAGTAAGCAGGTCTCTGGATTTGAGGCCACCCCAAATTCCAGACCTCAAACAAAACAAAATAAAACAACAAAAAAGATTTGCCAGTTTGTGCTGCATTTTTAAGGTCAAAGGAAACTTTCAAGAACTATCCACAATGATGAATTTAAACTGCACACACCAAAAAGAGGCTGGGGGCTGAAACGATCACTCAGTGCTTTTGAAGCTCTTGTAAGGGACCCAGCTTCAGTCCCCAGCACCTATAGATTGGCTCATAAGCACCTGTAACTTCAGTTCTAGGGCTCTGATGCCACCTTCTGACCTCTTTGGGCCTTGTACCACTGTGGTGTACATGTATGCATGCAGGCAAAAGACCTATACATATAAAACAAAATATAACAAAGAGAGACAGGATAGTATTATGATCCTCCGCACACATCTAGTTATCATACATTTTCAAAAGAATAGGGAAGCAAGATAAAAGCCATGTCATCCAAATAATTATATATACAACCATGATCTGGTTTAGAGCAGGGGCGTTTGGGGTTTGGGAGAACCTTTAAGAATCTGGAGTGTAAAGTAGCAGGTGAGCAGACTTTCAGTCAGGTGGCAGTGTGTGGAAGGCTGAGGTGGGAGGGCCTTAGTTAGCACTGCTGAGGTCATAAAGACGCCTGGGAAGTCAAGGAAAAGACAAATCTTGCAGGACCTTAAAACTCAGATTTGGTTTGCAGCTTATTAGCGTTTATTTATATATGCCTGTGTGTGTGTGTGTGCCTGCGCATGTGTGTGTGTGCATGTGTGCGTATGTGCATGTATGCATTTGTGTGTGTGCATGTGTGAAGCATGCATACATTTGTGTGTGTGCATTATATGTGCGTGTGTGTTCATGTGTGTTCACACATGCACCGAAGTAAAGGAGGTAGAGGCAAATCCAGTTGTCTCCCAAGTAGAAACTGAGAGGAATGAACTTGGTGGCATTATTGGTATCGAAACAGGGAGAGTGCATATTGTCCATAGGCAGGCTGGATTGGTGATGGCAGGAAGGGAACACTGTAAAAGCAGCTACAGGCAGAATTCTGCTCCTCAACAATGGAAGATCTTTCAAAAACACTGGCCTTTCATTAGCTTGTTGTTTCTGCCTGTCCCCCAAATTTATGGCTGCCTCCTGTAGTTTTAAACATGTGGGATTTCTAAACTATAAACCAATTAAGCGTTCATCAGATTTAGCCCTCTTTTCTCCCCTGGCAAGTTCTGTGTCAGCATCTGTTTGTCCTTGTATCCATTAAACAGAACTTGTCATCGGGGTTGGATATCCTGTTGTGGAGGGTCCCATTTAACAGGCAACTCGGCAGGACAAACTACACAATCAGCTTTTCCTTTCCCTAAAAATGGGCTTTTGAAATCATGCTATTTCTAGTTTTGCTTTTCCTCTTTGTTTCAGCTTTCATATTTGCTTTGTGTGTTCATCCCTACTACATTTTCTCTGTTGTTTGGCTTGTGTTCCACATTTTCTTCTAGAATTTAGAAAGTTTTGGAAAATGTATTTAAGATAAAAACATTATAATGAAAGAAAACTGTGAGATAAAATACCTCATTCCTTTGCAACATGTGCTTCCAGAGGGAGCCTTATACCAGTATCACACTATCACCTTTTAAATGCTGATCTGTGTTTGGTTGGAAGCGTCACCCCAGCCACTGGCACCCCTATACCCAAAGAGTCTGGAATGTTTGGGTTAAGGCTTCATCTCAGCCCCCGGCATCCACATATCCAAAACCATCTGGAATGTTTGGGTGGAAAGTTCCATCCCAGGCCCCCCTCCCTTGAAGTTGCTCAGTCCACACTCCACCTCTGAGCAAGCATGCCAAACGGTGACTCCTCAGAGATGCTCAAGACCACTCCCACAGAATATTTAAACTGCCCCCCAGAGAAAAAACAAGTGGTTTCCCACTCTTCCTTCCTCATTTCCTCTCTGAGGGTCTAGGAGGCCACCTGGGAGTGCTGGTATTCATTAGACCTGGGCTTTTTCTAATTTGGTTTGATTTGGATTATTGCGCTGGTGGAGTGCTTTATTGGAATGCAAAATCTTTTCAATCTGCAACTCTTTCTACACAATATAATCTCACCACATCAGTATACTACAATTCTCCTCAAAAAAAAAGTTACTGTGTAATTCTTTGGGTTAGCAGTATAGGCTTTCTTATTTTATAGACACATTTGCAAAAACACATATGCTCATAAAATTCATAAACACTAAATTCTCAAATGTGATTATTTCTGGAAGTTAAGATTGATGTAGAAAATTGAAAAAAAAATTCTTAGCTGTGTGGTGGTGGTATGCATCTTGAACCCCAGCACTGGGTAGACAGAGACAGGCAGATTTCTGAGTTTGAGGCCAGCCTGATCTACTGAGTGAGTTCTAGGACTGTCAAGGCTACACAGAGGAACACCGTAGAAAGAAAGAAAGAAAATGGAAGGAAGGAAAAGAGGAAAAATCTTTATGCACTTTTGATCTTTGAATCTGTGGATAACTGTGCAATTAGAAAAGATTCAGAGTTCTGTGTGATTACTGAGATATGCAGTTTTACATCTGTAACCTAGGTCCTTGTTTGGCAAGTTGTGGGCTACCCACAAAACATGTTATTCACATTCAGAATGGAGGACTTGAAAGTTAGATAGGATGAGTGTGTAAGGTCATATGGGCAGTGAAGGTAAAACTGTAGCAGGGGACTGACCTTAGGTAGGTTAGTGTGGCTCCTGGGCTGTTTTCATTACCAACTCTCAAGTTCCCTCCTTAGCCGTGGGCGTCTGTGAGTTCTCAGTAAGGCCCAATACTTTACATTTCATTCAGAAACACAGGCAGCTGAGGTAGCTCAGACAACTTTGAATAAACATCATGTGACCAAGACACAATGGATTATTTTGTGGTGAGAACATCCATTGTCATTGGGCAAGACAGACTACAGGATGAACTGGAAACACATTTCCTGATTTGCTGTGTGTTTACTGGCTTAACAGATGAACTTTCATTATCACCTTAGCTGTATGCTGTTCTGAAACTTTAATCTCAGGCGAGATACAGGAAAGAGATTATGTGGTTAAAATTTGCTGAAAGACATATATTATTGCCAGAGATCATTCTCCATTGTGATGAGCGCTAGGCGAGATAGCACAGTTTAGACACTGTAGAGTAAGCATGGTCTCCATCCAAAGCCACAGCTGAAAATATCAGCGGTTTATGAACTGCAAGTCCCTAGGGAAAACCTTGTTACGTGGAGCTCGGGCCCTTTGTTCTGTCCTGGCTGCCCAGCTAGCTTAAACCTGAAATAATCACACAGAAACTGTATTCACTTAAACACTGTCTGGCCCATTAGCTCTGAATTCTTATTGGCTAACTCTTATGTCTCGATTTAACCCATTTCTATTAAATCTGTATATTGCCACATGACTGTAGCTTACCGGCAAGATTCTAACCAGCGTCCGTCTCAGGAAGGAGCTCCATGGTATCTGCCTGTCTGCCCTTCTTCCCAGCATTCGGTTCTGTCTTCTCCATGCCTACCTAAATTCTGCCCTATCAAAAGGCCAAGGCAGTTTCTTTATTCAACCAATGAAAGCAACACGTAAACAGAAGGACCTCCTACACCAACACCTGATGGTACAACCCAGCTCCAAGTGCCTCTGGCTTAACATCATCTGGGAAATCCTGTTTCACAATATCCTACATCTTATCTACCAGATGTCTTGTGATAAATAATTCTCTAGAAGACAAAAGGCAGAGTAATCCTCTTTGGGCCAGCCTCTGCTGCAACCACTGCTGTTTATTTTGTCAGCTGCCAACTGTGGCAGTCTCCTTAAGAGGCCACTGTTTCTGTCGTTTTGACTTTGATAGAGATCCACACTGTTGATACCAGCAAATTGAGGCTGAGCTCTGGAAGTTGAGGAAGAGACTGCTGCTCAGTTTCCAAAACAGGAAGCTGAATTTGTGGCTCGTGGGCAAAAGAGGGACTTGCAGGGCATGGATGTCACTGGCAAAGAATCTGAGAACTTCGTACAGCTTTTTATGGAAATAGATTTCCATATATTGGGCCGTAGAAGCAGCGGTGCGTGCGTGTGTGCGTGTGTG
>JAQHUG010000473.1:322404-359153 GCA_028555095.1 Dicrostonyx torquatus | reverse complement strand
ATATATCTCCTGCAGAATGGTGGAAGCTAGCAGAGAAATGGAATTTCTGTGCTATTGATGTTATCAACTCTGGTGGAGCAAAGAGTAGAGAGATGTCATTTGCATTGGGTCTTCCCACCCCTGAGTTCCTGGGGGGATAATTTACCATACTGAAGGCTAAGAACAGCAGGTTGTGTTGCTGGAGAGAGCACTGACCTGGAAGTACTATTGTTTTACAGGTGATATCTTGGCTAGCAGCCTTGATTGATAGAGCAATGTCTCCCCAGATGAGATGCAGGCTCCACAAATGCAATTCTGAAACAACGGGTGAATAAAAATTAGGGAGCAGGGATGCCTGACTTACTTGGTAACTTATGGACAGCATTGAAACACATTTAAAAAACTGATTGCTGTAAGAATTGGTGGCCATCATGGTGTTCATCTGGCTAAAATCAGACTCTAGTGAAACCTCACAAAAATATTTTGAGCCCATGACCCCCGAACAAGATGGAATTCAGAAGTTCTTCGAATTTGTCTTGTTGCCAACTTAATTCTAAAATAACTTCTCTTATCCCATGACTGAATCTTCCCTCCCCTCCCCTCCCCTCCTCTCCCTGTCCCCTCTCCTTTCATCCCCTCTCTTTTTCTCTTCTCCCTGTTCCCTCTCTTCCCCTCCTCTCCCATCTTCTCTCCTCTCCTCCTCTTCCTGTCCCCTCTCATTCTCTCCCCTCCCCTCTTTTCTATTTCCCTCCTCTTTCCTGCCCCTCTCTTCCCCTTCTCTCCCTGTTCCCTCTTCTCTGTTCCCCATTCCCTTTCATCCTCTCCCTGTCCCCCCTCTCTCTCCTTTTCAGATGGAGATGTAAGTCACAGTCTACTCCTTTTTCTAAGGTCACAATGACAAACTGAGGTACAATGCCACTAAAACTCACTCCGGGGAACCAAAGAATTTATTGGACTTCCTCACAAAACATAAGTGAGGGGATAGTTACAGGGGTGTGGGGACTACTCCCCAAACCAGCCACACCTGGAAAGCCTTAATAGGCACGGAATGGGGCTTCCCCACAGCTGGCGACGATTGGGGCCACTTGTCTTCCCTGGCATTCATATGTGTATTCTATGTATGTGTTCTAGCTTCCACCTCAGGCCACAGCAGAGCTGCCAGTTGATAGGGAGCAGCTGAGCACTCAGATGCTTGCAGAGGTGAGGAAGGGAGGGAGTGGGTAGCATGAAGTGGGGAGGGAAACTCGTCTCATAGTCACTGGGTCGCCATGTGTCCAGGCTTTTTCAAAGACACTTAAATGCACTCAGCAAGAAGGCAGAGCATGAAATCAAATCCATATGCGTTTCCTCTTAAAAATCAAAACAACTCTAACTTCTTGCTAGGTTTCCAGCTCTGCTCAGGGCTCCTTGATGGAGCAACTGTTATTCGACTAACGTGCAAGCTCAGACAACAGACATTAATAGGGTCACATTTCGTTTTAACTTTTCAGTCTGCTGGCATCTGACCTTACTAGCAGGATTCCACAGCCTCATTGGCACGCCCATCCTAGCTAGTGGTTGCCCACTTCTCCTTGCAGATAGTGAAGCTGTTTAAAAATATTGTTTGCTTCAATTCTGGGGCCTCAGTACTCCTGTCCCAATTTGAGATCTGACATTGACCTTCTTTTCTCCTTCTCTGTGTCCTTGCCTCCTTGGAGCCAGACCATAAGTGAGGTCTCTATGCTTTCTGGTAACTCTGCCTTAATAAATGATTGCTCTTCCAGTGAAAAAAAGAATCAAAATAGAATAAATAATCCCTGCCAATGACAAGCCATTAAAAGAGAAACTTCCAAAGAAAACTGTTTCTTGAAAGGATATAGTCAGTCATGACAAAAATCAAATCAAAAGGTGCTTTACCAGTGGCATGAAATAGCCAGAGACAAGGAGAGAAGAAAAGGAAGCATGGTCTGGAGGATGCTGTAGGGACAAGCAGGTGCTTATTGTCCCAGCAGACCTGAGGAGTCAGAAACCCAGGCCAGAGTGGGGCCATGAACTACATGATTACACCAGAGTCTGTAAACCTGTTCAGGAATGAACAGCACCTGGCTTCTAGCAGTGGGGCTGGACTGCCATTTCGACTGAAAAGGAATCTTCCTCAGAAATTGTCACCTGTCACCTGTCACCACCCCGCTCAACTGAGAGCTGAGGGTGGGAATTTCAGCCTCAGATGTGTTTAGAAAGTATTTCCAGCCAAGGAGAGTGGCAGGAATAGTTGGAAGGAGGGATGTGAGAGTGAATAAATGGGAATTAAGTTGAAACTCGGGTGCTTTTTGTTGTTGTTCCCACCACACCATGCTTCTAAAATGCTAGCCCTTTCCCTGCGTTCTCGAGGCCGTTTGTCCAAAAAGTCACTTATAACTTCTAACTCGACTTACCAAATGAAAATATTTTAATAAAAATGACACAATATGAAATTCATATTTATCTCTGTTGAAATACATAGTCACCCAATTTCTTATTTTACTCACTATAAGGAGATAGCTCCACAGGAAAATGTGTTTGCTGCTAAATCTGACAAGCTGAGTCTTATTTCTGGGTTCCCAGATGGAGGGAAGACAGATTAACTGCTGAAAGTTGTCTTCCAATCCCCATACTAGCACGACGGCCACTGCACATGTACGCAGGTGTATACATGCACACACATACAAGTACCCACAATAAATTAATGTAATTTTAAAATAAGTGGATAGACAAGAAACTCCAGAGACTTGAGAAAAGACAGATGCTAAAAGAAACAGAAAAAAAAAGTTAGTGGAAGTAACAGAAACAACCCATTTTAAATAAAACTTTAAAAAAACCTATTGTTAATGGCTTCGGGGTTCTAAAGGGAACACATACACACATATAAATGGATATAAAATCTGTTAAAAACATTTAAAGAACAAAATAATACTTAGAAACCAACAAGATTGTAACAGATGGAATAAAGTATACTGAAGACAAGCTTAAAGGGGTGGAAATCCCTGGATGCAGCAGATTAAGATAAAAAAGCAAGAATAGTGAAGAAAATTAGAGAACCCCTATGGGATCCCAATGTCCTTCTGATATGATTCTGGAAGGAATCAGGGAAATAGGAGAAGGTGTCATTAAAGAAATCAGTTTCAAGTTTTCTCCAAAAGGCAGGAGACTCTCAGGTAGGCAAGCCCAGTAAAGATACCATCCTGCTTGTGTGGGTACCAAAGTAGAGAATCATTCAGTGGAACACAAGTTATATGTATTCCTCCCATCCCTCAATGTGTGTGTGGCTTTTAATATGAAGACAATTTGATTCTTTGGGGATGTTAGAGCCAAGGCCATGAGCCTTCTTCCACAGCCGTGTATGTTCACACACCTTCACCTCACCTCTATCTGCCTAAAGACCTTGAATCTTGTCTCTTGGAGACCACAGTGGCCAATGCTCATGAACTGAACCAAGTTCTTCCTCTGAAGCTGAGAAGTCATCCGTCCCATGAGCACTCAGTGTCATGGAGCCTTTTCCAGGAGAAGCTCCGAGTTATCCCGTGATCTGGATCCTCCCCTTGTTCTTCTCCTCCCGACTGCTTCAGCCTGTATTCTCCCTCAAGTATATTTTCAAATATCCACATTTTCATGACAATAAAATGACAAACAGCAGAACTTTAGACAGAATACCTTATCGCTTTCCATTTACAGCCAGTTTCCTTTAAAGAAAATAAAATTTCTGATGCCTCAAACTACTATAAAGAGCATCCTGCATCCAACAATGTTCTGAAGTTGCTCTGAGGCAAAGAGCTTCTCATTACCAATTCCAACTTTTTTTTTCTGGTCTTCAGTGGTGTCTGATGTTAGGGTTTTTGAGGCAGAAGAGTATCTTGGCAGATCAGGGTCAAGAAAGTCACAGGGACCATACCACCCAACAGATCTCACTCAAGAGATTTATTGGGGTGGGGTGAGCGAAAGACCACCTTTGAATGGGAATGAGATGAGGAAAGAGAGAGAGAGCAAGACAGAGAGCGATAAAGAAACAGAAAGATACAAAGACAGACAGAGAGAGGGCTGTGGTGGGGAGAGGTTGGGGACTGGTGATGGCTTGGCTGCTAGCACTGAGTCGCTGAAGGGCTGGCGGGAGCAGACCTGGTTCCTAACAACTAACATCTTTGATGACTCTTGTGTGCCTTGACCTCATGCTCCCAGCATGCCTCGCTCTACATGTCTGGCTGGAGTCTTAGCCTTCTGAGGGTCATTCTTTCTTTACTGCCTCTTGAATGGTGGCAAACTTAATGAGGAAAGATGGTGCTGAGCTTAAGGGAAAACAAGAAACCATCTCACAACAACTATTTTTGGGGGAAAGGCCTTGCAACTTTTTTCTTGGTTTAGACTTCCTCCCTTTTGATGTGGATCCTGCATGTAAAGCAGTCCAGCTGCCTGATGCGTGGTATTCATGACAGAGCACTCTTTCTATATTCAGACATTTGACAAATACAATTTTATTTCTGATTGTTGTAGCTGTGTTTTCAATAGTAATGTGATACTTGTGGACTTCTCAGATCATAATGGTTGTATGTGTAACATCCTTTGTCTGTCAGCTGATGGTTTCCGTAGATACTCTTGGTTGACTGTTGATAGAGTTCAGCTAAAATCCTGTAAGGCTTGTAAACAGAGGAACTGCAGTGACTAGACAGATTTTTTTTAATGAAATATGGAAGTTGGAGAGATGACTTAGTACATAGAGTGTTTATTATATACACACAAAGACAGGAATTCAAATTCCTAGAACTCACATAAATATTAGACAGGCATGGAGGCCTGCCAGTGATTGCAACACTCAGAAGGCAGGGGCAGAACAAACTGGCTAGCTAGACTAGCATCCTCGAGCTCTGGGTTTCATTGAGAGTTCTTGCTTCAATGGATAAGGTGAGGAGTGATTAGGCAAGATCCCTGGCATTAATCTCAGGCACATATGCACATATGCATGCAAACTGCATAAACACACATGCATACCACACACAAAGACACACAAGAAAAGAAACATGCAAATGAAGTAAGCAAATTTGTCTCCTTCTTAAGTGTTTTTTTTTAGAAGGTCTCTTGCTGTACCAGGGTCCACGGCAGGGAAAATTACTGTGCCCCTGGCTCCTTCAGTATTGTTGAGAAGATGTTAATTAGCTTCCATAGCTGGGGCGATGAGACAGTGAAATATTATGACTACCCAGAATCTACAACCCCAGCGGAATTCTCGCCTATGACAGCGAATAAATAACAGCTATACTCAGCATTAGTATGTTAGTAAATATTTAACAGATTTTTTTGTTTGTTTAAAAAATAGCAGATATTTGCTGAGCCAGTCTCTTTGGTTGAGACATCTTCATTGTTATGCACGTTATGGACTTGCTTTTCCACGTTTCTGCTTGGGCCTTCAGGATCAAGTCATGAGGGAACTTCCCACTCATTCCCACAGCCCAACTGCTGAAGGGGCCTGGACTTCCAATAGCTAAATGAGGAAAGCAGGAAATTCAAGAAGATGAGAAATAAGAGCTTAAAGTTTCAGAGAAGATTTCACACACACCCCATCCCACCCATCCCACTTCCCCACCCATCCCCCGCCCCACTCCCTGCACACAGTAAACAGGCCCTCTAGGAAAGAGCACTGACAGCATCCTGAGGGGCATCTGGACAACACCTGTCTGAATCTTTTATTTGCCTTTGGCTTTGCAATGATGGTTAAGTGTTCGGTCTTAAACCTGGGACACATGGCTGAGGTACCTATTGAACTTTCAAAGAGAACCTGTCATCAGGTTCTTCCAGCATCTTTCAATACCGACCTGTTACAGGGCACTCCAAGCTGGCATATCCTGCCCTCTACCCCTGCTATGCCCAAAGTTTGGACCCCTAAAACATCACCACAAGACCGTATCTGATGCAAAAGCAAAGAGTCTTTATTGCCAGTTAACTCCGGTCCCTCCGTCTGTTGGAATTGGCAGCAGCAGCAGCAGCAATGGCCAATAGCAGCAACAGGAACAGTGCAAGAGAGACCCCAGTGGCAACAAGTGGGGAGGGTTAATTCCAAGCCTTTCAGTTTGTGATTGGTTGCCCCCTACTGGGTTGCTAGAAGGGGGGGGGGAATTCTAGACTTCCAGATTTGGGATTGGTTGCCCCATGATGTAAGTGGATTTCTAGACCTGAGAGGAATTCCCAATTGCCAGTAACTGCCTGAGGGGAAATCCAAGGTTCTAGGCACTCAGCGATTGGTCCACTTTCCCTACACAGGGATTGGCTGGATTTATGTCAGAGGCTCTGACTTGATTCTGAGGCCAAATAGTGTTTCTTTGATTCTTTTTACCTTTTTGACTGTAATTTTTGGACTAGGCAAATATCTTTGATATGCTCTGAATCTAGAGGCTTAGGGTTTTCTTCTGGTCCTGGTTTCAGGGTCTGGGGATTGATTTTTCTCCGGCTTTAGGTTCGGGGATAAAATGTCTTTTCCCCTGGCTCTGGCACTGTTTTCAGGGTGTGTTCTTTGCACTGGATCTGAACTGGGACCCAGGCTGGTTGGGGGTTGTGCTAGGGCTACTGATTCACTGAATCTGTGGGGTCCTGGGCCTCTCACCCTGAACTTCTTTAGCCCAAGAAGGCTCGGCTGCCCTTTCCCTATATAATCCAACTGTTTTGGATACCCAGGCCTTTTGGGCCTCCTGGCTGCTGCACCTGGTTCTCTTCTCTCCTCTTCCTCGTTCCCCCTCACCTCTCTCTTCACATGGCTCAAGGTCATGCCCACTCTGCACTCTCTCAGAAGTCCCTGCTATGGTCTCCCACATATCTATAATAAACTTCCTCCTCCACCACACCTAGGAACTGTCATGTCCTTTCCTCTTTATTTCTTCTTTTTCACTATATTAAGAATTCATTTTGATCAAAGTTTAGGGGTCAAACTAAAGGGTTTTGTGAAATGTAAACATAATAAAAGCTTGTAGCTCTGGCAAAAAACTTCCTGTATCCCTTCACCACAACGATGAAACTTCCCACAATAGGGAAAACACACCCTGAGAACAGGGACACCAGTGCCACCCTCATTTATTGTTTCTCTGGGTCATCTCTCGGGTATGGAGGACAACTTAGCAAGGACTGCTGTGTCATTCTTTTCTGGCTTTCCAGATCAGTGGAAGGAAACTCACTGAACGTTCAGCTTTGAATTCGTGCAGCCCATGGCAGCAACTGCAAGACACACGTCATTACTGAAGAAATTTTGGCATTTCTTTCCACTTAGTTAAATGAATTCGGATTTTAAAAGCCAAAGCTGTTAAACATCACTAATTATAAATTTATCATTTTGGAAGGACTACATGTTACTTTAAACTCTATTGAGTTATTTAAACTCAATTAGATTAAATTCATTGAATTGATATGTGCTAAGGTAGATTTTTAAAGACTATATCAGAAAGGAATATAAAATGTCCATGCTAAAGCTTATAATGTATGACAATAAATATTACTATAAATTATGTAGGATAATAAATATTATTATAAATAAATAATTTATAATATAAATGAAATTTATTACTAAAATGAACATCACTGATTTCTTTATACTTATTTAATGTGGGTACAGAAAAATTTTAAATTATCTGAAACTTGATGCTTAAAATCCCAGCACTTGGAAATTTGAGATGGAAAATCAGGACTGCAGTGCAGGCTGGGTAATATGACATCTAATTAAAGAGAAAGAAGAGAAGAGGAGGAAGAAGAAGGGGGCATATAAGCCACTATATAAGTGGCTTTCAGGGGTCTCACAGTGATCAGGATGAAGCAGTGAACACAGGGAAGCCGTGCTGTAGGTATAAGGCTCAACTTTGATAGCATAAATTCAATTCCAAGATAATCCCCTCTCTCCAGATTTATGAAATAAAAGTAAAAAAAAAATGATGCTTATCTTGGTGTCATTGCTAGTTCTATATATAGTATCCATGAGAATATCAGATAAAGCTGCCTTCAAGGTGGTGGGTTTGATGACTGGGTTGGCAGAACAGAAGAAGTGGTGTAGTCAAATAGGGGCACATTCCAGGGTCCAGAACGTATTCAAAGGACCTAGAGTGTGCTGCTTTAAGTGAAAGACTTTCAGATTTGATCACCATGACTTCCATGAGTCAAATGTCATGAGACACTAATGATAGTTGCTCAATACTAGCTATTTCCAAATTAGAGAAAGTAAGATTGAAAGCTAAATGAATTAAAACTTAATAAGGTTTAATGCTTCAGAACTGGCATCCAGATAAATATCTGGCCTTGGTAGTTATAACTGGGGAATGGTTGAAGCCATAAGCTAAGATAGTATATGAGAAAAAGCATATTCGTCATCTATAAAAACTAAAGTGTTGCCAATATATGTATGTATGTATATATATATATGTGTGTATGTATGTATGTATGTATGTATATATATATATATATATATATATATTTCTTTTTAGTGTTTTGAGATGGTTTCTCTGTGTAGCCCTGGCTGTTCTAGAATTTGCTTTGCAGACCAGGCTGGCCTCGAACTCACAGAGATCCACATACCTCTGCTTCATCAGTGCTAGGATTAAAGGCACCTACCACCTCCTGACTGAGTCTGTCTCTCTCTAATGCTGTATCATTTCATCCATTTTTTTTCTATTGAAAAGAGATAATCCCCTAATGGTGGTGCTTCTTTTTTCCCTATTGCCACAGGTATTGGATGGGTAGATTGACTGAGGATGGATTGAGTAATATGTGGAATTCATGCTTGCTGTTTTATAAGGAGTTATTTGCATTTGAAATCGCGAAGTTGTGTGATACACAGCAAGCTTATAAGCCTGTCAAAGCCCATGCCATCAGGCAATGTGAAACTTCTGCAGCTGTGTGTTTAGCTAATACTCGCTGGTCAGCTAACCACCCATGGCTCTCTACATGCTAGTCTTCATTTTTTCCGTCTATATTTTTTCTCGTCCAGCTTTGTTAGAAAAGTTATTCCAATTTCTGTCACACTGTCGCCTTTTAGTCTGTCTTGCAAGAATGTAACTTCAGCAGCCAAATGAACCTAGGAAAGAAAAAAAAAACAGGCTTGTGTCATTTAAAAAAAAACCATTTTTTTCCTGTCCTTCTTTTTTGGTAAGAAACATTTGTTTTGTGAATAAAGAACCTTGAACTGTGTTTCCCAGAGACATCTGGACCACACGTCATCAGTATGCCGTGAGCACTGGAGGAAGGATGAGCCGTCCTACCCATCTCAGGAGGAATGCAAATTTCTGACTTAGAGATAGACCTCACTCTGGGTCCCTGGGCAAGCGGAACTTCAGAGGAGAAATGGGTCTTTATAAGATTCCTCTCAAGCTGACTTGCCATAAAACATTCTGTCATTAGCTAAACAATATAATCGCTTATTCTAACAACATTTAGCAATTGCCTATGGTCTTGAGAGCTTTGAAAAATACTGACTAAATACATTATAAATATAAGATTAGATATTGAATTACAGACATGAATATTTGATGGCCAGGCCTACTTTTCAACTTGAAAGCATTTCCCATTTCCCAGACAATGAAGTAAACCCAAGGGCTTACTTCTCTATTCATTAAAATGTGTTCATGTAAGAGCAGCATGGTATTGCTGACCTATTTTCAATAGAGTATCTGATCAGAGTTATTTTTAGTCATTGGGATAAAGAAGATAAATAAGTGAGGGTAGCTGGTAGAAGAGAGTAGTAAGTGAAAACCCCCTGGGTCTAGCCAGCAATTAATTAATATTTATTGAACCTTACCTGACTCACCCCTCCCAGATAAAGAACTCCTAGGCAATGAACCTGGATTTTCTAATCCATAAGTCTCCAAATGTCAGATCGTCTGGCTCATAAAGAGTGCAAAATAGATCTTCATCAGAGTTAACACTAATAACCACACGGCAGAGTCTATACTAGGCTGTTTTGAGATTTTCTCTGCCAACAGAATTAATTCAAAACTCTTCACTTTAGTCTCAGGCAGACTTTTTGGCCAAGGGCAAAAAGCACCCACATTCTTCACCAAAATACACAAAAATGGTCTCTAGGCCACATATTGATATTCTTCTCCTCTGTAACCTCTTGAGTTAGAATGCCAAGTTCATCAATTTACACGTAGCACCACTGTATTTCATGCCCCTACTAGTATGGCCCATTAGGCAGTGCTTAATGCATTTCATTGCTTTCTTAACCCAAAGTACCAAAGTCCAAAATGCTCCAAACAAAAAACATGGTCAGGCTTATCATGGCAATACCCCAGTCCCTAATATCAACTTGTGTCTTAGTTAGGATTTCTATTCCTGTGAAGAGACACCATGACCATGGCAACTCTTATAAAGGAAAACATTTAACTAGGGTGGTGGCTTACCATTCAGAGGCTCAGTCTATTATCATCATGAGTCCTACGTCTTGCAGGCAGCAGGAAGTAGACTGTGTGTCACAGTGATTGAAACTTGAGCAAAGGAGACCTCAAAGTCTGCCCCTACCGTGACACACTTCCTCTAACAAGGCCACACCTACTCCAACAAAGTCACTCCACACCTACTCAACCAAATCTTATGAGGACCCATTACATTCAAACTATCACACCCATCATCCAGTGAAAGAGAGTGGATTTTTTTGAAATAGAGGGCCTATAATTAATCTCTGAATTTTCTTCTTTATGGTTTTTTATGTCTTAAAAAATATAACAGAAAATACTCTAAAGAAACACACAGACTACTTCTGCTGAAGGTTTTGGACATGTGAGACCACTCATGGTCAGCACATATGCTCAAAAAAATTACCCATGAAATCTGGTGGCTTCTTGATTTTATTTTTGTTTTAGTTACATGGTTACCTCTTTCAGTGTAACCTCCTATAATTCTTCTCTTCCCTTTCCTTGATATAATACCTACTGATAAAGATAAAATCTAATATAATCTAGAGTACTACATCATGAACGATCTGCAAGGAAGATACATGCAATTATCTCTGTTGTTTTACACTTTGGGGGTATCAGTTACTTTATCCCTCCCTTAATTTCCACAGATAAAATTATATGCATGGATTCTTATTGAGCAGATCAATAATACAGGTTTAGAATGGTTATGAGCTCATTCTAATAGAGAAGATTATGGAAAAACAAGACTGCTGGCTGCTGCCTCTTCACCAGCTGCTGCAGCCTCACCAGTCTTACAGATTCTCTTATCCCTCCCTCATCTTTTCTTTATCACAGCCTCTACCAAGGCCCTTCCCAAAGCCTTGGTAAGTGGGATTATGTTATAGAATAATCTTTTGTACACTGTGAAGATGTGTCTTTGCCCTATGATTTGTTTAATAAAAAGCTAAAGAGCCAATAGCTTGGCAGGATTTTGGGGGCAGAGGGGATGCAGGGAAGAAGAAGGGCAGAGCACGGGAGTTACCAGTCAGATGCAGAGGAAGCAGGAGGTGAACGTGTCATGGTGAAAAGAGGTGCCACCACATGGTAGAGTGTAGATAAGAAATATGGGTCAATTTAAGATGTAAGAGCTAGTCAGTAACAAGCCTAAGCTATTGATCAAGCATTTATAATTAATAATAAATTTCTGTGTGATTATTTGGAAGTAGGTGGTTCTGACAAAACACTTCATCTACAGGGCTGTTTTGATTTGGCCTTGTTAGTTTTCTTGAAATACTCTGCTTTCTGGTTTCTGTGACCCCATGCATCACTTTCTATCAGTTTCCCTCTTCTGAATACTCCATGTTGCTGCCCTTTGTAGTCGTTGGGTCCTCTGTTTAACTCTCTATTTTTGTTCTGTTTCCTAGGGTTCTAATTATGCTCGCTTTTCTTCCTGCTACAAAGAACCTGCTTAGGTATTTATGTCAGTTCTGACACCTCTTCAGTCATATTCCACAGGCACATATAAACAACTGTGGCAAGGCATGGTAACAAACACCTGTAATCCCAGAACTCTGAGGGTGAGGCAGGAGGATCATGAGTTTGAGGCCAGCTTGTACGACATTATGAGACCTTGTCTGTAAATAAAGGAATAAAAAGAGACGTCTTTCAGAAATCTTCATTGTGTGTTTGTTAAACATCTCAGCCTTAGCAGGTTCAAAACTGAGCTCCCCGCTTTTCCATTTCAACCCTCTTAGTTTTGTTCTGTTGGTTAATGCTGTAATTTTCCCTACAGGCTTGTTCAGAAACCTAAAGGTTATTTTTCAATCTTCCTTTTTTCAGTTTTGTCCCTTTCTGCCAGCTGACATCTGAGTTTTGACTGTTCTGCCCTGACAAGTACTGGTCCAGTGAGTTGCCACTTGATTACTCTAGTCAGGGAAGTTTTCTGATTTTTGTTGAGGTCACCAGCGTCAGCTATATGTCTGCTCTCCTCTCTCCCTCACCATTCTCTCTTCAGTGTTTAGTCTCCTCTGATTGACAAGGGACTGGGATTTCTAGAATGTAAATTTCAGACTCTTATTTCCTTGATTATGAACCTGCATCTGCTCTGGTACTTTCAATATAGAAGGCTGAATTTCCAGGCTTGCCATGTGGATCCCTTCTTTTATCTTTAAAGATTCAAGCCTTCTCATGGCAATCCCTCTCTTAGTCTTCATGTCCGTCCTGAACTGTTTGAGTTTCTGGTTCTTTTATTTTGAGGAGCCTTTGATCTGAAATAGTATCCTTTTCCTGTTCACCTTACAAAGGCCTTCACCTATCTCCCACTGTTCCTTAGAAAGTCAGTTCCGAGTTTCTATTAAGACTGTACAGATTCTCTCCTACTCCAGGTCTCTCTCTACCCATTTATCACATATTTTCACATGACTTCTTGAACTAGACAGGAGGTTCTCTGTATCTTGTCCATCTTTGCAGGCTCAGTCCTGGGCACCTTACGGATGCTAATAACTGTCTCAGTTAAACCAATGGATACCTTAGGTGTGGAAGTCAGCCTGGACTGACCTGTACCTCCTGTACCACAGGTCCTCAGCTATTCCCCTCCTATATAGCCCCAAGGTTGGCAGCTCAGACTGCCATCCTGTGATTATATCTACAAAGAGGTCTAAGTGGCAAGGAACTTTCTGGCGCTTCCACACAGTGGCCTACAAGGCACTGGCACTGTGGGAACCCGTGTGTGGTTTGTCTAGCATCAGCAAATCTGCAGAGGCTACAGCTGAGGCTGCATGTAAACTAAGCTGCAAGAGATCCCCATCAGCCACAACTGGGTGACCTACTCCTGGGGTCTTTCCTTTCTTACTAATCAGTGTAGTGTGTGTGTGCTCTCACATACGCACGTACTGCAGAGTGTGAAGGAAAGTTACAACCTGCAGGAGTCAGCTTGGTCCTTATGCAATGTGGGTTCTAAGAACTGCATTCAGGCTTAACGGCACATGCGGAGCCATCTCCCAGATTTCGTTTCTTTCTCTTCCATTTCACTTTCAAAATTTTAATATGGAACCGGACTGAGTTGCCCGGGATGGTGCTGAATTTGCTTTCTATAGCACAAACTTGGACCTGAACCTACAATTCTGATCCTCTTATGGTGCCTCCCAAGGAGCCGAGCTGACAGGCTTGCAGTAACAGGCCTCGCTCAGACCCAGACATCACATCTTTAGAGACTGAGTTCCTTTGAGGCTGGTACACTTTGAGAACAGCACTGGTTGGCTACCACGCATGACGAGATGAAGCATGTGCTTTACCATCTCCAGGCCGCCTCGGATGACCCCACAGAGCAGGCCGCAGTAACACAGCGCAGATCGTCCAGCAGGCAGCTCTTCCACAAACTCTGCCAGAGGATTCTTGTCTAGAATCAGGGAGAATTCGTTTCGGCTTGAATTGTGACAGGCCACGCTTGGCGTGATGCCCAAGTACATCTTGAAAGCAACCTGATAAAGAGCGAGAAGATGACAGCGGTTAGTCTCAGACAGAAGTTCATTTACCAGGCGTTGCAGCATGGCATCAAGCTTGCCAAGCTGGGTCTGCAGCCAGGGTATCTGTGCTCACACTTTTCTTTGCAGTTTACTGGCCTTCTGCCATGGGAGACTCTTATATTATTTTTTGTCCTTCTAGAATATCCTACAGTACTAGGCTTTGTGGAACAATATGGTTTGTAAAAAAAAAATTATTTCCAAAACCCCTTGGAGAAAAACACATCAATACAACATGTGGTATACACCACACTGATCATGCAAACCATGAGATTCAGAGTTGCAAGGGGTTTGGGGCATATTATCAATAAGAGGGCACTGGTCTGAAAATATACTGTGCCGTGGGGCAGATGAGACACAAGAATGTGGTTTTGGACACAGAATTTTACTGTAGATGTTGATCTTCGAGGAGGAGCAAGGGGAAGTGGTGGGAGCAACATAAATGTGTGATAATGCAATTGTTGAAAGTGTCAGCTGTGGTGTAGGACACCAAGAACTCCATAGCACAGAAACACTTAGACACTCCTTCCATCCTTCACAGCCTTTCCTTTCTGTCTTTGTTTTTAAGCGGATCTTAAACAGGGTTGGGACTCACTTCTGTTTGAAACATTATTTCACATTTATTTGTTTTGTGTGTGCATATGTGTGCTTGGCACGCAGCAGTGGACAAGGAGAAGCTGGTTTCTTGTCCGACCATGTGGCTTCTAAGGATCGAACCCAGATCCTCAGCCTTACTGGAATTCACCTTTACCCCATTAGCCCTCTCATCAGCCCCACTGCTTCTTTGGAAGCACAAGTTTCAGAAATGTATGATCTGGTATTTAGAGAATACCAGCAAAGACTGTGGCCTTCCAGTTCCTGGCTCCTAATCCAAAGCAATTTCTTTTCACCAAACTCCTAGGCCCAGCTTCTAAAGCTTATTAGTGGAAATTTGTCAGCTTGATGTGCTGCCATCAAAGGCCTTAATTAGCTTAATTTTAAAATTAAGAGCAGCATAAGAGAAATGGAAGCAATTTTCTTAAATTACTTATAATTTGAAGTAGAAAAATGTCCATTAATTTGCTCATTTGGTTCAATTTAATAGGCTCTTATGGAGGAGCGCCTGTCTCTCAAGGGCCTGCCACAGTGTAAATTCAGTAGTCACTTGCAAATCAAGCT
The DNA here is from genome assembly GCA_028555095.1 of Dicrostonyx torquatus. NCBI lineage: Eukaryota > Metazoa > Chordata > Mammalia > Rodentia > Cricetidae > Dicrostonyx > Dicrostonyx torquatus. Next base: position 344,125 of record JAQHUG010000473.1, on the reverse strand, counting down.
ACTGGATGAGTTTGCAATCTACGTTCGACACCACGATTAGACCTAGAACATATGAGTATGTAGCGAGCTAGCATTTGACAAGTGGACAAGATGGGCAGAGACACGTTAGACAGAAACATGTCTTGGCATGAAACGCCATGCTGAGATTCAGCGAAGGTCCAAATCTACTACCACTTGGTGGGCAGCTGGGAGGCCTGAAGACATCCTAATGTAGACTCCGCGTCTGCTTTAGAAGGATTTTCTTCGTGTCAAAATGATCAAGATCTGAATCAAAAAGTCACATGAAGAGAAATGAGAGCTCCTCTTTTTCTCTGAAAGTTCAGTTAGTTACTAGACTTCCCTCACAAATTCTAATCATCCCAATTCTAAATGGTGTTTCAAGTCTTTAGGACGCCTGAACCGCAGTCTAAAAGATCTTAGGGCATAGACCAAGAGAAGAAACCTATTGTGAAATGCTGGGTTTGGAGACTGGGTTGACTACCAGTTAGTGAATGGCTGAAACCTATTTCTGCCAGGGCCGATTCTCCTGCTGGAAATTTTCTATACCATAATTTGTGTGAGAACTTTCCATTTGCAATCAAAAGCCCATGGGTAGAATATTAATAGGAACCTGTGCACTTTGCTTTTCATCTTCAGTGTTTCGGCCGCCCTCAAGTGTCAGCATTCACCAGTAGGAGGCATTATCTGAATGTTGTTGGGAAATTAGCATTCCTGGGGAATGACATTGTTTCCTTATCTGGCTGGAGGCAGACAGAGGAAGACTGTTGTTTCAAAAGAGCTCCACCCTCCACAGCCACAGCCACAGTTGCTGTGCTAAAATCAAGGCAAACGCTTTTTCCTCTTCCCCAATTCGTGTGTCTCCAACATGGATGCTTTTCAGAGTATTCTGAAATTCTTTCTTAACCAAAAGACGGCTATTGGCTACAGCTTCATGGCTTTGCTGACCCTGGGAAGTGAGCGTCTCTTCTCACTAGTGGCGTTTAAGTGCCCCTGCAGCACTGAGAACACAGCCTATGGGCTGGTTTTCCTCTTTGCCCCTGCCTGGGTGTTACTGATCCTTGGATTCTTTCTAAATAACAAGGCATGGAGACTCTTCACTGGCTGCTGCATAAACCCCAAGAAAATCTTCCCGAGGAAACGCTGCTGCCGCTTCTTCTACGTCCTGGGCCACATCACACTGAGTTCATTGGTAGCTCCAGTGATGTGGCTCTCTGTGGCTTTGCTTAATGGGACGTTTTACGAATGTGCTATGAGCGGGACAAGAAGCTCAAGGCTCCTGGAGCTGATTTGCAAGGGCAAGCCCAAAGAGTGCTGGGAAGAGCTGTACAAAGTCTCCTGTGGCCGAAGCAGCATGGCACCCACGGACAACGAGGAGGTGAAGTTGTCCCTGCAAGCCCAGTCTCAGGTAAGGACAAATAGCACTCTTTGCTCCCAGTGTGAACTTGGAGATTCCTCTCTGTCTTCCTGTCTGCCAGGCCAGAGTTTGAGTCTTGCCAGAATATTTTAACACTAAGTGGAAATTGAAACACGATGGAGCATTAAGACAATATCAGGAAAAGCTTTTCAGGGACAGGATGGATCAGTAAAATTGCTGATTGGATAGTGTAGTCTCCATTTCCAAAAAGAAAATACCCTCTGGGTTATGCATATGTAAATGCTTAAGTGCTCAAAACCATCTCTCTGGGTTGCCTTTGTAAATAATGCAGAATGCAAAACCACGCACTGAGTGCTAACCCCGAGCTGTAATTAAGCATTACTGCCTCCTATCGATTACTTATTTTCAAGCTGGTTTCTCAAAAATCACAGATACAACTTCTTCATCCACTGAAATACAGCTGAGCCAAATCAGCTTCTCCTTCTCAAAGTAGCACGTGGTGTAATTAGCATGGAAACTCGCTTGAGTGATCACTCTGGCCACTGCTACTTGTGTGCGTGGATGCTGCCGGGATCGAGAGTTTCCCAAATGAAAGAGAGACCAGACAGTCTTTGAACGGCCTTCAGTGAAGAGTGACCATATCCTCTAAAGAGATGATGACTTTTCTCTCTATGCTGTAGAGCTAAAGACGCTCTCGCCATCCTTTAGAAGCTCAGAATTTGGAGCATTCTTTTACATTTGAGAAGTAATTTACAGCTTCAGCTAATCAACACAGGGAAGTAACTTGTCATTTGGCCTGGCCTTGAGATAATGTTGATTTCCTATTTCTGATCAGGGTCAGAAGAAGCAATAGGAGTAGATAAACACAGTCACCATTTCTCAGGAATGCTATTAGCTTCCAGTTGAAGGCACAGGCACACTATACTTTTACTATTTTAGAATGGACTTGAGCTTATAACAAACACATCGAAGCAAAGTTGGCTCCTACCATCTAAAATGGTAACAAAATCATATTCTTTATAAACTAATAAGCCAAAGAATGTTCCTAAATAAACTCGTTTGTTTAATGCACAAAGCATAGGTTAGACGGAACATGGCAGGCTTCTGAGTGCATTCCATCTTTTGTTGAAGGAAGGTATTAATTACTAATGTTATCATAGTACAAATGACACACGGTTGACATCCACAGGCACCAGGCTCCATCCAGCCAATGCCAAGTCCAAACGCTCATCACTGTGTAAGCTCTTCTTTAAATCTAAGCCCAATATGCACATCTGGTTATAACTTAGCTTGGCCACAATGATCTGTTGAATTTTCAGTAGAATAAGGACTCGGGGTTTAAGACCTACAGGAGGATACCCAAGAGATGTGGATGAAGGGAGATGTAGCAATAGCAGGTGCTGACTGTGAGGTTCAGATGGTGGCAAGCATCACACAGTTCAAAACAATAATTGGGCATGTGGGCGGAGGTGGAAAAGTGCATTCATTCATGGGTGGGTGGGGCAGAGCAACAAGAAACCCAGCTGGATGACTCTCTGTTCTTAAGGATGGTGGAACGGAGTAGTGGAAAGGACTCAGCCTTGGAGTCAGCTGATTTTGAATCCTGAGGCTGCCACTCCCCAGCTCTGTGGTGTAGAACTCTGAACCCCATTTTTCTCATAGTGGGGGAAGGTGACACCTACTGTGGAAAGTTATTTAGAGATAATGGACATAGAGAGGCGTAACGTTTCTAGAATATTATTAAATATTTCAGGATGCAGAGAAAACTGGCAGGATTTGGGGAGACAAATAGGACACCATTTGGGGCTGGACATGGCACAATCTCCTCATTCTAGTTGCAGTTCTAGGTGCTATGGGCCTAGGAGGAGGACAAGACTCAGCAGTGAGAAACAGCCAATGCTGAGGTTGTACAGAAAGCAAGAGCCGATCTGAGCCAGTCACATAGTTTCTAACTCATCAGGATTAGCTTCAACACAGGAGGCCCAGTCACAATGAAGAAGAAGGGATGCCGAAAGAAAGGAAGGTCTGAGGGAGCCAGCCACAAGCCCACCGATGGCTGAAGAAGAGCAGGAGGATGCTATGGTAGTGACTGTGTCTCACCTGCTACCATAGGACAGAAAGAGACACTTGCAAATGAGTGGATAGCAGGTGGAACTCATGAGCTTCTTGCCCAGTATCATTTCTTTGGGTTCCCCCAAGTATCTTCTGAGATGGGTAACCTTAAAATCATAATAGAGGAAGAGGTACAGGGAATCCCCATGATGAGGAGAAAGCCAGGTATTTTGCCTGAGGAATACCAACTCAGAAATGGCACTTATGTGGGGTGAGACCCTTCTAGTAACCCCTGAGTTTGGGAACCACTGAGTTAAAGGTCATTTTGGCTCTCCTATGATCTGAGTGGACCCAATTGCAGACTATTGCTTTTGTGCTCAGCTGGGACCATCTGTCAAGGGTCCTGTGAACTGAAATTGAAAGATGATTTCAAGAAATTGGTTAGTTGGCCAAATATAAAATTAACCCAAATTATGAAAAGTTCAATTAGAGCAGCAAATTTAGAAGATATGTTAACTATAGACTTTTGCTTTTAAAGTTAAAACACCAATAAGAAGAAGCATTTATGTTTAGGAAATAAATTATGTTGCTTTTTCTAACTTTAGAAATTAAAAACAAACAATCCTCAAAGTTTGGAATGACCTGACCCTCCCCCTTTTTATCTCTAAACATTTAGAACGGTGTTAAATTCCTAAAATTTCTGTGTACTGCTGCAATTACTGTATTGTTTTTGCTTGTTTGTTTTTCACTGTGAGCAATATACTTTGGGATCCGTAGAGTGGCTGCTGCTCTCTACAAAGTCCCATGGGAAAAGTTGGTCAGGAGTGTGTGACTGCATTGATGAACGCCTGGACACCTGGCTAACAAACTGCTCATTCATTCGAATGATAACCACGATGCATCAGAAAGAATTCTTTCTTCTAGCCATACCATTGGAAGTGCTTTACTAGTGCTTTATTCGGTAATCACTCTTTCCATTTGTCAGCCTTCTGGTTATTGCCTTGCATAGCAACAATTAAGTTGAGTCAACTTCATCTTTATTTTGACTGTCAAAAAGCATTTAGAGTTAAGGTGAATAATTTGAGATGAGATGGCAGTAATGACTGTGGTATTAACATGGTTATATACTCTCTTGGAATATTACCCAGATCTCTGAGATGTCATTTTGCTTTTCTGTGTCCTCAATATCTCTTTTCCCCCAAGATTCTAGGATGGTGTCTGATTTGTTCGGCATCCTTCCTCTCTCTGCTGACCACTTGCTATGCACGTTGCAAATCTAAAGTCAGCTATCTGCAGCTGAATTTTTGGAAGACATACGCACAAAGTGAGAAGGAACAATTGGAAAACAAACTCCTGGAATGTGCCAACAAGCTGAGTGAGAGGAATCTGAAATGCTTTTTTGAAAACAAGAGGCCAGATCCCTTTCCCATGCCCTCTTTTGCTGCCTGGGAGGCGGCTTCTGAGCTACATGCATTCCACCAAGACCGGGAACACTACAGCGCTCTCCACAAGGTGGTAGATGACGGTCTGGAACAATCCCCTCAAGAAGAAGAGACAACAATGATCCTGGTGGGCTCCGCCCAGGGTCTGTGAATCGCCAACCATCGCTGGCTCAGGTGGACAGTGGTACACTCATTCTGAGAGTGTCCTTCTGTCTCCACAGCAACCTAAGCCTCTGCATTTTCTCATCAACAGAGCCTCTTTAGAAGATGATAACACAGGAAAAACTGTTTTAAGCATCTGAGTGCAGGGTCTGGATGTGCTCACACTGATGCTGAGTGAGGACAAAGACACTCTGCGTTGGCGGAGGGTTGGGCCTAGGAGGTTCGACAGTTACTGTAAGCGCTAAGATGCCAAGATTTTATGACTCAGCCCACAGACTCTGGCAAGGTGGTCTGCCGCTCATTGCAAGTATCTGTTGTGGTATAGGGGGAGGGGTCTGTGCACAGTGGCATCTGCAGAGTAGCCATCAGGAAGCCTTCCACAAATATATCCAATGCCTTTCAAGATGGAAGAATTCTAACATTAAACATTCCTTTCTTTGGAAGAACTTCTTTCTCAAAAACCACCAACTGAAAGAATATAATGTCTAAAACTCAGAGGTTTCCATATTGCTGCCAGGTCATGGAAGTCTGTCTCTGGGGCAGGGCTACCTCATGATTGCTGTATGCTGAAGGCACTTATGCCCTCACAGACCAATTTCTAATGTCTAAAAGACAATCATATAAGGCCCACATGCAAGACTCCATTGATATAAAGATGAATACGTTAATGCTGTATATTAAAATATTTCTCAAAAAAATTCCAGCCCCCTGGTTTTATAATTAAAAGTCACTTTCATGGATCCCTACTAAAATCCTGGGTGCAGGCCATGGCGCCTACTATGTTGTGGGTATGTCTCAGTTTCCCTGGGCTACTATAACCAAATGCCACAGACAGTGTGATTTGCAAACAATAGTTCTCACAATTTGAAAGGCTAAAACTTCTGAGGTCAGAGTGGCAGCAGCACAGGGAGGGCCTGGTGAGGAATTTTCTTCAGGTCACTGTCTGTTGATACCCCACTGCGAGTCACGTGGTGAGGAGGGCAAATACGCTCCCTAGGGTATCATTTTTGAGGGAGCTCAGCCCATGCTGCAGGTTCTGCCCTCATCAAGGGACTCCCAAAGGACTCACCTCATAATGACATTACCATTGAGGTTAGGTTTCACTATATGAATTTCAGAGGGCTATAAACATACTGTAGAATAAATTGGTGATGACTTGATATAGGTCTTGGGAGACCGTCCATAGCAGTTCTAGCATAAAATTGTGTTTTTATTTTACATTTATCAGAAATAATGTGAGTGTTAATATGCAACATTTACGGTGTATGTGAGTGTGAGTGCGTTGTCTGTCCATGTTTGTGTGTAGGTGTGTAAATTCCCAAAAATCTCTGAGAAGATCAGTGCTAAGCCACAGTTTCCACATTTGTCAGTAGCTCACACCTTATGTCACTAGCTCTTTGCATTCCCAGATCCAAGAAGGCTGGGATTAAGGAGTGCACCACCATCGCTCAGCCAGACCCTTGGATTCTTACCATGTGTCCTTTTACTAATGATGTGACTCCTAAACAGCTGAAGATGGGGGTGGCTGTCAGGAACATCCAGGTGACTAAAAGGATGACACTTTCAACCTCATCCTCTGACCTTTGGAGAGTGAGTATGGGCTGAAAGCTGAACTGATCTTGGCAGAAATGTCCAGTCTTTTTGACATCACATGATTTTGTCATCCACAAAATTTATGCTCCAAAACTGGCTGGGAAATCAGGGGATGAATACACACACACACACACACACACACACACACACACACCCCATACCCCACACCACTCATACACACACACCACACACTCATAAAAGCACACACACACTACTCATATGCATACCTACACACACCACACACGTACACATGCATATACACACATACATACACACATTCACACATAAACACTCCACATACACACTGATACACACTCACACACATAGCAAATGTAATGGAAAAGTCCAAATAGGTAATAAGTACATTGCTTTCCCGAGTCATGTGGGCTACTCTAGTGAATCAACCATCGTGAAGAAAAAATCGTGAGCACCTCTAACTGATAGCTGCTGCCCTCAGCACAAGCTGTAAGTAGCCTGGATGCCTACTGCCCATAAACAAATGGCATCCAAAGTCACTCATCCAAATGGCATCCAAAGTCAGGGAAAATTCTTGGGGAATGGGTTCTAAACCTTCGTGGGACACATGTTTAATTCCAGTTAGTGTCAGAAATGAGTTAAAGTATAGGACACTTACTTTACATTGGAGAATTTATCACTATGAGAGAAGTCACCCACTCTTTGTAGTCAGAAGTGTTAATGCACATATGTATATAAAACACTCTCCTTCAAGTTTGGGAGGGCAGCATCAGGAGTGTGTGTTAGGTATGGAGACAGAGATTATGGATGAGACAAGGTAGAGGTGACAAAATGAGGATAAATAAACCAGTAAAAAGAATTGAGCGGCTCTCCTTAGCCCTTCTTGACTAGGAGCTTACCCACCACTGTCTACTGAGACCTAGAAAGCAGATAGAACTCAGCCCACAACCATGCAGCTCTTGCATTGGGCCAAAGGTGGAGGCAGCAGTTCTATAGAAGTAGTGTAGTTACAGGAGGCTGGAAGTGAGGATAAGGTGGCCCATCTCTCCCACCTTCAACTTCAGAGCCTTTTTGTATTCAATACACTCAGGATTATGGATGCCTCATTCAAAGTTATTCAATCCTACAAGCCAGCAGCCTCTACATTTTGCTGAGCAAGTAGGAGAAGAGCTGACCCTCCTACTCTGAACAAGTCACCTGAGATGAGTCAGGTCCTCTTCCTGACTCCTGGTCCGATTCCGGTGGAGTGGTATTTAGTGCAGGATGTAAGCAAGTCTAAGACATCCTATCTGTTCCCTCAACAGCTTTGGAAGGGGATGGCTGGAGACAGGGAGCGTGAATTGATATCTGTTCTTTTGTGTCTAAAGGGTGCAGGTCTCCAGGGGTGGGGAGACAAGATGGTCTGTGTAGAGGACTTGAGAAGTGTGGACTATTTGTTATCATAAATGGGACTCCCTTGGAAGAACACCAAACTTAAATGACCTTCCAAAGGGAATGGACTCAGGAAAAATCCACTAATACAGTAAATGTAAGTAGATGGGGTTTCAGGTAAGGCATCAGCCCTACCAATCCCTTAGTAATGCTTTGGAGCCATCTGCATCGGTTCCAAAGGCTTCAGATGAGGCTGTGAGCTCTTCAAGGTAAGAGAGACATTTTACCATAACAGGAAGAGAAATTCCCAAGTAAGAATCAGCCAATGACCCAGGGTGACTTTCAAGGGAAGTTTATACAGGAGCATTTGGGAGATCATCCCCTGGAATTAGATATCTGGAGGTGGTAGAAGGGTCCACCAATGTGTGCTGTGAAATGATGTGAATGGAAGACATCCCAGGACCCACCCAAGCCCAGGCTCACTGCCCCTTCCAACTTCTAATTTCCCTGAAACCACAGCAACAAATGTGGGCAGCTGCCTTCTCGTCCCGCTGCTGCTTTGTTACATCAGAGAAAGGACAGTGTGTTCTGTGAAAGGGTGTGATGTCTCCCCAGACAAGGGACTGATACAAGAAAATGCGAAGATATTTGATTTTCATTTGTGTAATTTAATTATCCCCTAAAAATCTAATCACAAGTACATAAGGTTCTTTATCTCCTGTGCATTCCTAGTTTTTTGTTCAGACTCAATTAATAAGCCTTGTAGTTTTAGGATGCATCCAGCTTATTAATTTCCAATGGGAATGGAACAAAGAATCTAGCAAAAATTATAAAGTAAGTCTTGATAGACAAATAACTGAAGAATTTCATACATATTTTGCATATAATATATGTTCTCAGACTATGTTTTTAAAAGTATATATTATTTTCTTCTTAGACATGTAAAACCCTTGAATTGTGCATATATCTAGCAGGAAACTAATGCAGCTATCCACTTGAAATGTGGTACAATAGTTCAAAAGCTAATAATCCAGAGCTTTGCCATAGGAACTGGCTAAAACTCTAGGAGTCAGCAGATGGTAGAAAAGCCATCACTTTCCTCCATGGCTCATTTCAAGTATTTCAACTAGGAACTGTCATTCACTTTTTGTCACTATGACAAACACCTAAGATAAGTCAGCTTTCAAAAGCATACGGTTTGTATTGGCTCACAATTTCAGGAGTTAGCATTCATGTCAGGCTTGTCCCACTTCAGGCATGTGGCCCTGTAGCACATCATGTGAAGTTCATGGCATAGCAAAGCCACTTACTTCATGAAGCAATAGAGCAATGAGCTGTGCTTCCCCCATTCCCACTTAGGGCATGCCTTAAATAACCTAAGTCCTCCTACTATACTCCACCTCTTCTCAACAGTACCTCCAAACCATGATAATCTGGAGCTCAACCCTTTCCTGGGCTTTTGAGGGACATTACAGGTGCAGACTGTGGCACAGTAGTATTATTGTACTTAGACTTGGGGGTTACTGAATTCTCTAAGACAGATCTCTTAATTTCCCCAACTGTAGTAAGAGGTACAGGCTGTGTTCCCAGCACCAGGCTCCCAGCTGCTGGGCTATCTTACATTTGAAATTACCACACAGAAATTGTATTAATTAAATTACTGCCTGTCCCATTAGTTTTAATCTCTTATACATATTGGTTTAACCCATATCTAGTAATCTGTGTATCACCACGTGGTCATGGCTTACCGAGAAGATTCTAACCAAAGTCCATCTTGGGCTGGAGAAACATGGCAGCTCCCAGTGCCTTCTCTCTCACAGCCTTCCGTTCTGTCTACTCCGCCCACCTAAGGGCTGCCTTATCAAAAGGCCGAGGCAGTTTCTTTATTCAACCAATGAAAGCAACCCAAATACAGAAGGACCCTCCTATACCACACAACATTCCTTCTTTGTCTTCTGTGATATGAGTTGGAGGATATTTAGTTTCTTTGTGAGTGAGACTGGGGTCTGTCTTTTTTATAATCCCAAACTCATTAAAAAAAAAACTTTAAGGCTGGATCCAAGCTCTGTTTATTAGTGTGTCTCAGTTTTGCTCATACTTTCCAATAACCTGAGGCTTTGAAAATCTCAAAGTCTGGCTCACTACATATATCCCCATATATTTTTTCTTCTTGTAACTGGATCTTGGGGTTTTGAAAACGATCCACATAACTGTTTCCAAGGAATGCATGGTAGTGATAGGGGCATGAATTTGTGATATTTGCAGTGCCATCTGGTTTTCAAATAGTGACTTATGACCAGACCTTATGTCTCCAGGTAGGGGGAAAGCTCTAATTAGAACTATTTGACAATGTGCACTGGTGCAATTTTAAGTTGCCAATGTGATACCATTAAATGAATAGGTAGGAAGAAATAACAACTGTGTTTGTTTGTTTGTGCCATATAACCTAGATTGGCACTGGACTCCCCACATCACCGTCGCCAAAGCTAACCTTAAACTTCTGATCTTCAAGCTAGAGAATTAGGGAAGTGGGTAACATGGTTCAGTTTAAGTTCAAAGGCCTGAGAAGTAGAGGAGCTGATGTTATAACTCAGTTTGAGGCCAACGGACAGAGAACCTGGAGTTTTGATATTGGAGGGCAGGAGAAGATTGCAATTGGACCAGTTTTTCAGTGTGAGAAGAATGGGAGTGGGTAATGAAGAGGAAGACAGAAGAGACCGTGGAGGAAAGAGATAAACAGTAGGCTAATTAAGGGAGAGTTAGAGAGAAAACTCAAATATATTCCCCACCTGTCTCTTTTGTATTCTCCAAGCCATTAGTAGATTGGATGGATGGTGCCCACTCCTATTGGGTGAGGGAGGACTTTAATATCCAGTCCACCGATTCAAATACTAGCTTTATCCAGAAACACCCTCATAGACATACTTCCAAATAAGGATTACTAAATGAGTATTAATCTAATCAGCTTGACATCCAAAATTAACCACCACACATGGCAAATGAAATAGAATTAATAACTCCAGATAAAAGATGGAACTCTCTGATTTTCACACTAAGGCCCCTCCTCCTGGGCCCATACAAGTTGTTACGGTTGTTCACTGATCTTTTGCAATGTCCAATGATCTGCTAAGACCAGCTACTGTGTAGGAAATCCAAATTAGTCAAGTGTCAAGAAAAGAACAGAGGGGCAGGAGAATGTGAAGTCTGTGAGGGCAAGAGAGAAGGAACCTAACAGACCCAGTGGTTCTGTCATTGGAGATCAGCTGTCAAGCCAGTGAGTGGAGAGAACTTTGGGAAAGTCTGGTCCTCACACAGCAGGCATGTCAGGAAAAAGAATCAAGAAGCTTTGAAAGGTTCACAATGTGAGACCCTCACTAAAACCAGTACAAGGCTGTTCCTACACATTTGAGCTATTCCACGCAGGACTATATCCTGTTCAGATTGCTGAGCCAGGAAAACCATGAGCTCTAGTAAATACTTAATGTGATAAGTGACTAAATTTGAGGGAAACCTGAAACAATAGTATGAACTTTTAAAAAAACACAAAAATATAATTTATACCAAGATCCTCCCTTGTTTTACTCTTGACATCTTCTTCCATAGGTTTCAAATAGTAACATAACCTATGTGTCATGATTTAAAAACATGAACTAGTGCCTCTCCAGAATACCTTCACCAAAGCTTGACATGCATTTTCAAATTATTTTTGATTAAATTATGTCTGAAAAGAACATAGTGCTGTGAGTTAAATTCCATCTGAAGTAAACATAGTATTGGGAGGACTCACACACTGAACTATTGGGGCAAAAATGAGCATGGCGGGAGGTTACAGATAGAATGTTTTTGAGTGATCTGAAATAGATGGACTAGCCCTCATCTTGCTAACCCATGCATTGCTCAGATCCTCAGCATCAGCTTCCAGGGGGAGCGTGTTAGAAGTTAGAGTCGGGCTCCACATCTGCAGGATCGAGTCTGCACTGGAAGCACGAAGGCAACACCAGTGTGAGTTAAATTTGAGCTTAGAGCGGCATTTCTCAAACTTAGCTCATGCCAAAATCATCTGGAACACTTAGTGAAGTAGAGCTTGCTGGATTCCCTTTCCAGGTGCCTGAGTCAAGAGATCTAGGGAGAAGCAAGGCAAGCTGCATTCTAGCAGGCTTGCTGGCAGTGCTGATGTCACAGGGTCATTGACCACATTTTGGGAATTTGAGATGGCTCCAATGCGTGAAGCCAGCCATTCTGGGGAAGGAGACTAGATAGAATTCATAGTTTTGGATTCTGCCACAGACTTACTCACTCAGTCTTGTTCTATCAGCCTGACCAAGAGCCTGGGGGCCTTTCCATTTGTCCAAGGACACTCTTGATGCTTCAGAGCTTATCTCTCATAAGTTTCTCGCACCATCTATTTGTCAGTGTTCTTTGCTGCTATTCTCAATGGTGTCTCTTTCCATTATAACTTCAAAGGGGCTGTTATCTGAGTACATGAAAGCTATTATTTTATGCCATTTTGTGCCCCCTTATTGATCTTTTGATTGCTTTCAGAACTAGAAAAAGAAACCTTTACAACTCCTAATGACATAATGGATGTAGACAATAAATATTAAGTTCTAAACTATTAGGTAAAAATAAGAGAGCCAAATCCTGTGCAACTTGAAGCCTCTGATCTACATTAGCATCCTCAAAAACAGCAAGCAGATACTTGGGATGCAAGATAAGAGTTAAGCACATACTTGGGAAGTATTGTTTACAAAAAATGAAACCCGACAATAATCGTGTTTACAGGAAATGGTAGCAAAATGAGGCAAGGTAGTTAATATAATAAGGAAACAACCAGACAAATTCCCATTTAGATGATCCTACTTTGCATTTGTTGCTATTGGAAACATACCCTTTAGGAAAGAGTCCCTAATAATCCCTGTGGGAATGTCCTGGAAAGAGCCATTAGGACTCTGTACCTGGTATATTCCTGTTAGTAGCACAGTATCTGCCTATATACTCAAAGGTGACCTTTCATATTTAACATCTGATAATGTTTAAATATGCTATGCTTTCAGATAGGGAAGAGTTGCTGGACAAGTTCTACTCTTTTGTTGTGAAGAGCCATTTTCTTTAATCTTGGGAAAACTGGTGAGTCCCTTCCTTATGCTTCTGCTTTGTATCATTCTCAAGAACTGAATTCTTTAGATTTAGAACCAAACTACAGCTCTGTTCCTGTTGGTATTCCATTAAATTAACTTTTAAAACTTAGCTAATATTGTAGTGCTGGTTTTTTTGTCTCACCTAAATTCCTCAAGCATATGTGGGGAAGACTATCAGTATTTCCATTTTTTATAAAACACATCAACATTAAAAAAAAGGTTAACATGGTTAGTCCACTGTTAAAGTATCAGAAGTGAATTTGAACCCATATTTGTCTGACTGGTAACACACACTGCTTTCTCATGTAGCTACCATCAAAAGCATGTGTTCTCATTTATAATGTGGGGATCTTGAATAAGTACATCTCTGAATCTGCCACCTTAAATTATGGGCAGTAGCAAATGGGTGCCCAGTGAGTGACTTTCTGACATGTTCCTGGGAATGAATGTCTCTCTTCAAGTTTCTTGCCCTTTGGGAGGAGCACTGGACTCTCTGCATTCAGTGTCTGGACATTTGGGACAGTTATTGCTCAAGTCTGCTTCTACTATATCAATGAGATCATAGTCTCAGTTTGCTTATTATTGTTAGTTAAAAATGACAACTGATAAAATTTACTTTGGTAGGAAGTTCATAAAAGGTTTAGAATTCTCCGTGGAGTTTAAATTTTATATTGTTACCTTTATCTGCCTCACCAGCTCATTTGTCATAATTTTGTAAACCTATAGCTATATCAAAACCAAGAGAAAATATTTACAAATTATAATGCTATGTAAATTGTAATGAAAACAGTTTAAAGTAGAGAAAATTAATTAATTTACCTAATTACATTCACTGCATTATTTCAAAGATGAGGACAAAAGAGAGACTGGTTTCAAAAAAGAGAACCTGGTGCTAACAAATGTTTGTAAGAAAAAAAACTTCAAAATGTATTCATCCTTGGTAGAGCATATAACGTAAGTCTTAGAACATGGTGATAGGTTGTATTGTAAAAAAACATTTCAGCCCTAGATGTCAACATAAAGAAATGTGCATCTGCAATAATGCAGGCCCTGATAGCTTAAACAGAACAGGATTACTTCTCCCAAGGGCTTTGTTGCAATCTCCATGGCAGGAGGAAACATAAGGGACAGCAATCAGGACTTAACAAAAGTTTTATTCCTTAAACAGTTGGCTGACTTTCACAAGTTCACTGACCCTGGAAGCAAAGCAGTTAAAAAAAAATGTGTTTCTGAATTTGAGCTTGAACAGTTTCTATCATCTTGGAGCAAATGTATAGATATAGAAAACGTGGCTCTTGTCCTTCCTTTTCCTCTGGGATCCGCCCACCTCTAGGACCACGGAAGAAAGAGCTTCATTTCAACCCAGCTCTTTAGCCTGTGTCACATCTTTGGAACATTTTCTCTTTTTAACTTCAGTGTATCTTATTTTATTATTTTTATTTGAAGTGCCTAAAGGATATGAAACAGGAGGTCCACCTCACCCTACAGCAGTTGCTCCACTGTGGCATAGGACACAGTGGCTCTAAACACAAATGCTCATTCGAAACACGAGGATCCTTTAAAAGTTCTATTGCCTTTATCCTGTTGAGAGATCATCACTTAATTGGTCGAAAGTTAGTTTCGAGCACCGGACGTTCTGTAATGCTCAGGGGGTTTTACCGGGCAGCTGTAGCTAAGAACCACTGCCTGGAGATCCTGGAGAGGTCAGGGCAAGTCTGGACCAAGTTTTGCTTCTGAAATGACTGGAAATCCAGGCAAGCCAGGATGGCCCAGAATTTGGCTGGCCTTCCTGGTGGCTCTGCTTCTTTATGCACAGAAAGCTCTGCAGGGTTTTGTTTCCCAAAACATTTGCTCCAGAGTTTTCTCTTGATAAAGTAATTATAAATAGCTACACTGTTGCAATGCTTCCAAAGCTGTTACTATTTCCAACCCACAGGAGTAGGTTTGGTTAAAAGATTCTAGGGCTAAGCTGTATTTCTGGAATGTGTCACTGTGGCACGTTATTTTTTGAATTAATGGTACCTGCATATCAGAGACAAAACGCCACTTTGACCCTCCAAGTTGTTTTTAAAAGCAGGAGATGGGATCCCTAAAACAAGATGGAGGCTAAGAAAACTACAGACTTCAATAATGTAACTATCCCCTCCCAGCCTCCTTGCCTAACTCACTTGCTCTTTGGCAACATACTACTCTTGTCTAATTAGTATGTAAGTATTCGATCCTTTTGTTCCCGTTTCTTAATGAAGGCTCCCATGCATTGTAACACTTATGTTTACATAAGTTCAGGTGCTTTGCGTAATGACTTCAATTATAACTCAGGCTCAATATAAAACAAATAACCAGAAAATCTAAGGACTTAGAGGTAAAGATTTGGCTTCCCTGAATTTTTTTTTAATGAATTTGAGAGAAGTTAAGCATTATATTTATATAAACAACAAACAAACAAATAAAAACCTGGAGCTAGAGATAGCCCAGTTGAGAAAGAGTTTGCTGAGGCATGAAGACCTGAGTTTGAGCCCCAGAACCCACATAAGACTGCCAGACATCGTGGTGCACATACAGTCTCAGAGCTGGGGAGGTGGAGACAAGAGAGGTCACTGGGACTTGCTGGCCAGCTGGTCTATCCTACTCGATGAGCTTCAGGCCAATGAGAGACCCTTTGGGAAAAAGAATGCTAATGACTCTAAAGAGAAGTTGTCCTCTGGCCTCCACATACATGCTCACAGGTGTGCATGCACACACAGAGTCACATGAATATGCATCCATGTGCATTCATACCATAGGCACACTGAATAAATAAATCATACTAACAGGCCCCTATGCAGAATGAGGCAGCCTAGTTTGCAGATGCTGGCATGGAACATTAAAAACTTCTGCCCCTGAATATTTTTTTAAAAAAATATTTATTTATTTATTATGTATACAATATTCTGTCTCTGTGTATATGCCTGCAGGCCAGAAGAGGGCAGCAGATTTCATTACAGATGGTTGTGAGCCACCATGTGGTTGCTGGGAATTGAACTCAGGACCTTTGGAAGACCAGGCAATGCTCTTAATCAGTGAGCCATCTCTCAGCCCCTGCCCCTGAATATTTAGTAATAATAGAGTCAAGGACAGAAGAAGCCCGGAGGAAGCCTGACTTACTGATATGAGACCTGATCCCAAGCAGAAGGGGAAGACAGACATTTGTTCAATAAGGTGAAAGGAAACAGGACTTTTCTTTAGGGACTTTCAGAATTCACTGACCACCAGGCCTTAGCAGATACTTCTCTGGGACCAAAGGAAAAATATTGTTCTCAAACACAATCATTAAAATTTGAGGATAATTTCCCTGAAGGCACATTTTCTTCATATTGGAACCCTAACAAAGCTGCTCATATGGCCTCTGGGTTCCTCCCAAATCTGAATTCTAAGACCTGTAACACAGAGTGGCTGCACACACATTTCTCACAAGAAGCAGTTTCCCACAGGTCTCTACTACCCATCCCTGAGATGTACAGCAGAACAGACCGTGTGTGTTAGATTATATAACAGACTTTTTTTCCTACTTAATGGGAGAAAAATTTAAGTGGCTACATATTTTTTAAGTTTCTTCTTTTTTAAATAACCTATCTGTGACATTTCTAGCCTAAACAGTAAAAGTTCTTAAAATATTTTATGAGTCAGTTTGGTTATTAATACTACCATTTTTTTAAATAATGAAAATTTTGTGACCGCAAAGAATTTTTCTTTCCTTTAATTTATTTCTACCCCCTTTCTTCTTTGCCCAAAAATGTTAAGTAGAAAAACGGCCCGACATTTAGCTAACTCTGATGCCAACCTTCTCTGGAATGCTGTGTTATGTTGGGCTGTGACTTCTATGGAATTCAATTCCCATTTACCAAGGGCTCCCACTTATTTTAATATATGTTAGGAAGAAAAGAAGAAGAAAGGCAAACAGCTCATTTAGGTCGTGAGTTAGACTTTGCCAAATAGCAGTGGCCAAAGATGTTAAGCTTAAACTTAATTTAATTAGCATCCAGTTTTTCCAGTTGAAGAATGGGGCACACATGCGTCTGCCTGCGCTGTGCTGAGAAGTGCTTTCTCTGGCCTGGCCTGCAGTTTCCATCCAGTTTGCTGTGAGCCTGCATTCTCCACATCTCTACAAGCTCCCTGTCTTAACAAATGAACTTCTGCTCCTCTCCCCCCACTCCCTGAGTCTTCAGCTCCAAGCATGGTAAGGATTGCCTGGGTTTTAGACTCAGAGTTGTTGGTATTATTCCAGTGTCTCATTTTTCCATTCCAATTTTAGACTTCATGGGAAGCACATGGAATAGCATATAATATCCAAAAGTTTTTCTTATATAAGATAGTGGCAAGACATCCAAATAATTTAAGATCTGGGGTGAACTCTATGAAATACGTGGTACACACTCCTCCCATCCTCCTCATTAACAGGTTATCATGGATAGACCACTGAGTTCCCAAGATGGGTAGGTCCAAGCCCATCATGGGTGTGGAAATGTTCTGCATCCTATGTTCATAGCCGCCCTAGGTAGTTAGTTATGTGGGGGAGCCAGAGTGCCCTCTAGAAGACAGGGGTCACATTATCACCTGGAGAAACTGACGGCTAGGCAGCCACGACGATGTGCTCCCAGCTCTGATGAGGTGATAGCAGAAGGTCATGTTTTGGGAAAATCATCAGCAAAAATCAGTTCTATACATCAGCGACAGACTTTAACAAAGAGAGGAGCAGAAACAGCATAGAAACAGAGAGGTTCTCTTGGGTCCAAACCATCCCAAATGGCAGTGCTGCTGACAGTGTCTTAAATGACAGCTTGGGCCCAACCCAGGTAGGATCCTGACTGGCAAAAAGAAGGACTGCTATCACGTGAACAGAAACCTTAACTCAGCATTCCTTAGGAATCTCAGGGGACAGGGTCCTGCGTGTCAGGAAGGCCATTACCTTCCGTTTCTGCCCTCAGAGGTCAACCACCTTAGACAAAGGGCCTCTAGTTTCTGATTGACCCAAAGAGCCCCCATGATAGCTCCCAGGTTCTTCTAGCCTGCACCCTCCTCCTGCTGCTACTTGTCCCCATAACTGACAAAGCTTTTCTTGCAGGGAGCTGTCCTCTATCCTCTGGCAGTTTTCTTCCCACAATAAGCTTTTCTTTCTACCCATGGAGTGGTCTAGTTTGGTGTTTGAAGGTGTGCCTCCATCACAGGTTCCAGGTTCTCTTCTCCACCCTGCTGACCACATTTTTTAGTATGTCCCTTAAGATAAGTTGTAAGAAAAGGTGTGTGTGTGTGGGGGGGGGTGTGCACATGCACACGTGCATGCTTGCGTGAGTGCAAGGGAGTGCACACAAGGAGGAGCAGTTAGGATGGAGGAGAGAGCAGCTGGAAAATGGAAATAAAGATTTCTATCCTGAGAGAAGAAAGACTATTCAGAGGTCAGACACAGGCTGCTCTTGGACTACAGTGAAGTGATGGAGCACAGTGCAATTGCTGGGTTACAGAAGGAAGTAGGAATTGGGAAACACAGCAGTTTTCAGGGTAAGACTTTTTTTAAAAAATCTAATTGTTTAGAAAGCAAAGGAAACCAAATATAATTTTTTAAAAAAAAAAAGGAGAGTAAGTAAAACGCAGAAGTAGCCGGGCGGTGGTGGTGCACGCCTTTAATCCCAGCACTCAGGAGGCAGAGGCAGGCAGATGTTTGTGAGTTCGAGATCAGCCTGGTTACAAGAGCTAGTTCCAGTGCAGGCTCCAAAGTCACAGAGAAACCCTGTCTCGAAAAACCAAAAAAAAAAAAAAAAAAAGCAGAAGTATATGGCACAATGGCCTTTTAAAAAAAGAAGAAAAAGAAGAAGAAAATTTAAAAAAAACAAAAACAACAACCAAAAAAAAAAATTAAACAACCTCAGATATGATGATGTTTGTGATTTCAGCAGTCTGGGTCAAATTCTTTTTATCTGGGCAGTTTTCCTAGTCACATAAAAAAAAAAAAATCAGGTCATCTCAGGCAACATCGTTTGGAAAAAAAAAAAAAAAAAAACCAGAATACCCACAGACAGGACTGGAAAACATACCCACAGACAGGACTGGAAAACATTTAGGGGAAAAAAAAAAGGAGAAAGAAACAAAGAAAATCTTCACAGAAGTAGAGGCCCAGGGCTGGTTTGTATGCTTGCTTCCTTTCTAAACTCCTGAGAGAACCCAGCCTGTCCCCTGCATCATAGCCCGACTTAGGAGGCTGTCTGCTTCTCTGCTCCCACGGCATCACCTTGACTTTGCTGTTTTGAGAAACGTCTGCCCCACTCCCACTAATGGTCTAAAATACTTACTTTCAACAAACAATGTGGCTTTGCTTGGATAGTTTCCTAGGGGAAGCATTTTTTTTTTTAAAAAAAAGATTTACTTACTTGATTATTATCTGCAAAACACATAATGAGGGCAGTTCTCTCCACTGCAAAACCTCATGGTCAGTGACAATGCCACCTACTACACTAAGGTTCCCTGCAAAGTCTAGCCTCTGAAATAAAGATAAGTAAGCAGTAGCCCCTGCAATGAATAAAGTGGGCAGGGGGTTCTGAGGAGGTATGAGTTATGTTTTACTATTTCCTAGGCAGGAGGAATCAATAGCTTTGCTCCACTTGGTAAATCTCAGAATGTTTTTAATACCCAAAAACTGTTTCTGAGGGATTCCCATGATGCCATGCTCTGCCTCATGCCCCTGCCATTCTTAATGGGCTCCTGTGGACATTTGAGAGTCTGGCAGTCGATCTGTTGTTTCCCTGGGAGTCTGGAAATGACCCAGCATAACACTTTATCCAGGGGTCCCATGATTGAACGGGCAGATTAGAGACATTCTTTTCAGAACTCCAAACATGCGATACACAGTGGATGACAGGCTGGGCAAACATAACCAGAGAACAGAGTGGTTCTTGCTGCATACGCTTGGTGGCCCGAATTTAAAACCTGGAACTCACAATGGAAGGAGAGGACCAACTCTTCAACACTGTCCTCTAACCTCCACATGGGTCTCGGCACTTACATCACACACATGCACACTACAAGTGTACACACACGTTTAAAAAAAAATCGGGCAAAAGATCCAAGACAGAAAATCCTGTGTAACATCAAAAACATAGAAAAAAAGAAGGAAAGAAGGAAGGAAGGAAGGAAGGAAGGAAGGAAGGAAGGAAGGAAGGAAGGAAAGTACTAGCAGCCACCTGCAAGAAGAGACAAGAAGCTAACAGACGGTCACCGAGACAGAAAGGGACTGACACAGGAAGTCACAAAGACCTGACAAACTGATCGAGCAGTTTTCCAATCCTGTTCTTTGGGCCTGAATTTCACATCCCAGAATATATTTTAGTAAACCTATAACCTGTCAAGCCCTAATGCTAGCAACTGGGAGGAGTCTACCTACTGCATTTTGGCTCCATGATAAGTTTTAGGATACATGTCAAACGTTTTCCAGAATAACATGAAATATAATTAGTAATTATATAATTACCTCTTTAATGTTTACATTTTGTAATTGTAGCTGACCTCAGAGTAGAGGAATTAATCTCCCTCTCTCTTCTGTAATTTTCCATAGTCATAGAGACGGCAGTGGTAAAAATAAACATTTTGATGAAATTATCGAGATGAATTCACTGTCTATTATTTAATAAGAATCAGATACCTTCCTCTCTGGACTCTGCTATAGTTTAAATCTTACTGCTGTGGTTCATCACTGCGAATTACCAGGTATGTCTGGAGCACTGGGTTTTCAATGTAGCAAATATTGCTTAAATCAGAGGTAGGAATTAGTGGGGCGCAGGAGATCTTCGGCTATAGATGAATGTGGACTGCAGTCGACAAAACAGGAAAAAGATACCCTGCATAGGTGTGTGTGTTGCTTTTCCACTTCATTATCAACACTTAATGAAGTCCATAATGTGTGGCAAAGCAGGTGAAACCCTAGCAATGCTGGAAAATTCCCTCCTTTTAAAAAGCTGACTCATATAATAAAGAAATGAAAGTGCCTAGAAAGGGAAGACTTCACTGGACAATACAACAATGTGGCAACTTAAATAAAGCTTACATGTACCATAATAACTTGGGAAGTTTTTTCTTTGACCAGACTCTCATGTGGATGCCTAGCCCAGCCTCTTTGGCTCAGGGCATCCTCCACATCAACCTGGTAAGGATCTGACTACTGCATCAACTGTTTCTCTTCTTCCCAAGACATTTTTTGCTGTAGTAAGATGGAGAATTGAAATACAGAGGAAAGAAGCTAATAAACAGAGAGACTGTGGAAAGATCAAAAGCAAAATAACTATTTCTCATACTGGTTAAAACCTTAGGCTGAAATGTATATTCGTGTTGCTCTCTTTTCATAATAAAGGTGTTTAAGGAAGGGAACCACGGGTTCCCCTTCCTATCTAAGGTGGGTTGGTTGGAGTAGGAGGGTTCATCTGTATTTCTGTGCTTTGATTGGTTAAATAAAGACTCTGCCTGGCTTGTAAGATAGGTCAGCCATTAGGTGGGTGGAGTAGACAGAACGGAAGTTCTGGGAAGAAAGGAAATGAGGGAGCCCACCATGAAGCCTCCAGGGTCAGACATGCCGAATGATCCCCAGTAAG
>JAQHUG010000473.1:308764-319804 GCA_028555095.1 Dicrostonyx torquatus | reverse complement strand
GGTGACACACAGACTTTTATAATGGGTTAGTTTTAGATATGAGAGCTAGCCAAGAAAAGGCTGGAGATAATGGGCCAGGCAGAGTTTAAATGAATATAATTCTCATGTGGTTATTTCGGGCATAAGCAAGCAACCAGTGGCTGAGCGGGCCGGTGGCTGGGGGCTGGGAGCTGGGTGCCGGGAACACAACCTAGACCTCACCTCCCCCATTTACAACAGTGGGTCTTTGCTTACATGTCTCAATGTTGTAACTTCTGTCCTACATACTCCATTTCATCCTTTGGCCACCATGGAACCGACAGATGCTTCAGAAGGTGACTCTGGCTTAAAAGCCTATGATGCACTCACACAGTTCTTAAGTCTGAGCCCAAGCTGTAACTGCACTTGCTGTGTGCACTATCTGCCACTGTTTCTTGAAATCTTTGGTCTTATAGAGAGAAGACTACAAATGATTCAGTCAGTGATATCCTGGGGTTCTTGGCCAGTCCACCATGTAGTAGGACCTCTAACAATAGTAAAATGGACATTGGAATTAATAATCATGAGAGTGATTTAGAGAGATAATCGGTCTCAGTTCGGAATCATGGAGTTGGCTTGGCCTAACCGCCTTGAGAGGCACACTTTATAGGGTTTTCAGGCTAGAGACCATGTATTCTGGGCACAATGTGTCTTCCAGTTACCAAGAGACTAGTGTACTCCCTCAGGCAGTGAAGCATTCAGCCTGTGCCCTAGTTAGGGTATCTATTGCTGTGAAGAGACACCATGACCACAACAACTCTTATCAAAGAAAACCTTTGTTTAGTCTATTGTCATCATGGCAGGAAGCAAGGCAGAATGCAGGCTGACATGCTATTTGCTGAGAGTTTTTATATCTTGACTCACAAGCAACAGGAAGTTGACTGAGACACTGGGTGTGATTTAAGCATGTATGAGGACTCAAAAGAGTGCCTCTACAGTGACACACTTCCTCCAACAAGGCCACATCCCCTAATAGTGCCATTCCTTTTGGGGGGTCATTTTCTTTCAAACCACTACAGGCTGCTTTGTGTTTCTCTGTATGTTCTCTTACAAGCCAAGGAAACATGGAAACGTGACAGGACAATTTGTTTAGACATTAATCTTGTGTGCCCTGTGTGGCTTGCAAAACATCACTGTATCCTGGCAACGACAACTGTATTGATCCTGGCAATTGACATTGTATTCTGTTTCTGATAAAGGTATAAACAGTCTAATCGCTCTCAATAAAATTGTCTCAGCCTTAGTTGTGCTGGGGCCCCCTCCAACCTGACCCGATTTCATTCCTCACAGCCATATCAGGTGATATTGGCCCATTTAGTAAGCATGGGTGCTTACAGTTGGTTATTTGAGTTGAGAAAGTCATTGACACCAGAGGCAGTCAGTGGCTATGTTTGGCAAATTTCACAATGTTTCATAAGAATTCCTGATTTCTAAAGAAAAGTTTACTGATTACGACTAGTACACCTCGGCCTCCCTGTTTCAGTGGCAGGCTCCTGGGAAAGGAAAAAAATGTGGCTTCCTTTGATCCTCCCACCACCTAGCTTGAGTTGCCCAGAAAGGCATGAACTAGTCAGAGTGGTCAAAAAGGTGGGGTGAGGTCAAATGTAAGGCCACAAAAGTAAAAGGTGCCATAGCAATGGTTATAGAAATATTGATCATCAGGATGGCCCACGCTTTCTGCATTTTCAACTGCCTCTGACCACAAAAACAACTTTCCACAGCTTGTGAGGCTCCACCTAGAACACGTACACAGGCCTCCATTACAAACAGAAGATGCAATAGGGACAGAGGGAGGGGCACCTGCTCTGGCTAATACTTTCTTGATTTGCACCCACCCTGGTAACTTCAAGTGTGTGGGATGTCTACCCTTTCTAATGCCAGCCTCAGATCACTGACTTCTGATGGAGGACTTCCTACAGTCCAGTTTGGCCCCAGAGTTCCCTGCCTACCTGTTTCCTCTGGATTTGAAACACTTCTTCATGGAGGAGGAAGGAGGCTCACAAGACTCGTGAAAAATGCAGAAGAAACTTCTGACTTAGCAAGCTCAAGAGGTCTCTTCCCAAAGATATGTAATAGCAGAAACTACTTGTATGTGGAGGCTGCATCCTTCCATGGTATAGCTACCTGCAAGCCATGCAGGATCAGTCTTTGTAAAGCATCACCTATGCTGGGGTATGCAGCCGTCCAAGTCACTCATGCTCCCTTAAGAAACCTCTTACCCGTGCCCTGTACATAAGCCCAAAAATGCCTTGGTTCCCGAAGTTGTATTTGGATGATATCTAGAGGGGACATGGTTCATTCATGTCTCCCCAGAAAAGTCGTGCTGAATAGCCACCATCAGTCTCTCTTGAGCACCCAGCAATGTTTTCTACTGTCTGTGATCTGAATCTTCCTTCCTTCAGCCCGATTTCAGCTTCAAGCTTTCTTCCATCAAATTGTCTTTTCTTTGTATATTCTTTCTTACCCTTTGGGTCTTTGATATGTGTTGTTCCCTCTTTGGTAGCTAATCCCCATAGACATCTTAAATATATATACATATATATAGAATTTCTTGATGGAATCATTGGATGGTTTTGCATCCCCTCTCCTAGCATTTCAACAAGTAATGCTGAGGCCTTTCAATTCATGGCTCTTCTATCCAAAAATACCTCATAACATCTGACTTCAATGCTCCTGTTAAAGCAATAAATAACAGTTTCTGGGTAGTCTGTTATTTATTTATTGCTGGCAATAGAGAGTAAGCCCAGACCTCAGGCATGCAAGTCGATGCTCTACTGCTGGGCTGTAGCCCCAATCTTCACATTTTGATTGGCTTGGCAGTCGATGGCTATGGTGCTGTCCCCATTCTAAAGCAGCAAGAGAATAAGAAACTTCAAAAGGTTCTCCATGTAGATTTGGCCACGAGAGTGTTATGCACTCAGGTCATAAGAATTTTTTAAAAATATGACTAGCATAATTTATTACAATCCTCATATGTAGATCCAACCGCAGTCTTATACAAACTTCTTTTTAAAAATAAAAACAATTTGACTTGGGAAGAGTATTCTTCTGTTATATGGAGTGTGTCCGCCAAATCTTTTTGCCCTAGCACAGTGGTTTCTCAACCTACAGGTCGTGACTCCTTGAGGTCGATTGCCCCTTTCACAGGCATTGCCTAAGGCCATCAGAAGGCACAGATATTTATGTTATAATTCATAACAGTAGCAACATTATAATTATGAAGTAGCAATGAAATGACTTTATGGTTGGGGTCACTACAACATGTGGAGCTGTATTGAAGGACCACAGCATTAGAAAGGTTGAGAACCACTGCTCTAGAGCATATGCTTACCACATTCATTATGTAGATTCCTTTCTTGCTTTTGCATCCTTACCTTGCTTCCTATAATCATTTCTTTTCAATTATTTCATTGATATTAATATCACTCTCCAAAAAGTCACTGCTCATATTATTTAATTAAGGTAAAATTTCAAATTACACTATAAAAGATCTTTTTTTTTTCTTTCTGGCATTTTCAACAAGTACAATATATTAGGGTTTAATATTTTAAGCCTGAGATCAAAGCTTCAAGTTAAATCAGTCTTTTTTACGTTGTAATTTTCTCTAATTAGGAAAATCTGTTAGTGTGACAGCACAAGGATATATTAATTACCCTGGCAAATGATAATTTCTGTCTATTGAATCCCTGAGAAACCATCATGTTGACCCTCATCCGACAGTAAAAACTGTCTTAATTTTGATGAGCAGAATCTGTTCAAGGCCAAGCAATGAGAAATACAGTCAGTAACCAAACAATGTGGATGCTGCGAGGGAGGTTTCAGAAGCCTTACCTAACAAAGCCAGATACGTACCAGAAGTCGGCATCGATCAGGTATGTACCGGAAGTCGGCCATCAGTCAGATATGTACCGGAAGTCGGCCATCAGTCAGATATGTACCGTAAGTCGGCCATCAGTCAGGTATGTACCAGAAGTCGGCATCGATCAGGTATGTACCGGAAGTCGGCCATCAGTCAGGTATGTACCTGAAGTCGGCTTCAATCAGCTACGTAATGAAAGTCGGCATCAATCAGGTACGTTCCGGAAGTTGGCATCAATCAGATATGTGCTGGAAGTAGGCATTCAGAGAGTCCAGCTGAGGAAAAACTCTCTGGTCATCAGGCTAATAGCAGAGAGAGGTCTCCGCTGGAAGCAGGAAAACGGACTCCAACAGCCTGAGTAACTTGGAGATCATGGCAGTAGGATTATGACTGAGCAGGATACGGCCTCTCTTCTAATCCCTCCATTACTGGACATGGTTAGGTTAGCACTCACAGAGGTCCCGTGTTATGAATCAAACTTAAGGCTCACAGAGGCTGGGCAAGTGCTGGGATCTGCATCCTAGCACCAAGGGATTTTTCTAAAATATGATGCTAGTCCTGGTCAAGCCTGGTCTGCATAACCACCTTTATTTCAAAAATTGAGTTAACTTCTAATAAGCTTCTTGGAGCAATTAAAATGTCTCACAATAAATGTGCTTGTTGACCCAATAATATATTGTGTCACTAAGGAAGTGTTTCTAGTCACAAGACCACAGTGTGGCTGTATTTCTTACTTTCTCTTACAGTAAACTGGAAGGTATGTGACCCATAAGCAACAGATTCAGTCCCTAATGTTGCTTTGAAACAACCGAATTCAGCTCTGCTCATTCTATTGCAACTTTCATGATTTCATTTATAGTCTCAGAGTAATTAAAATAAGAAAAACTTTCAAGTCCATATTTTGAAGAAACAATTTGTAAAAGCCATAACAAACCAAACAAACAAACAATTAAAAGACAAAAATAGCAGTAGAATGAACCAAACAAATTAAATTCTAAGGGGGCTTTTCTCGTGTATGTCTGATAGTATAATATGTATCTCAGTTACACCCTCAATCCATTTGGCTCATGATTCATGCTCCTCCATAACAATCCTACAAGGGTCTTGTAAGGAATATATAAATAAAAGATGAGTGGTATTTTGAACTTTCATGAAGAAAATCTATTTCTTATTGAAGTTTTTCAAATGTGATGTTATAGTACTACTGACACCCACCAGAAATGACAGCTGTCCCATGGTAGCTGCAGAAGATTGGCTCCAGGGTTCCCATGGATACCAAGCAGACTCAGGTCACTTTACAAAACAGCAAATCATTTGTTCACCTGTGCATATCCTCCTGGATTCCTTAAAATCATCTCCAGGTCACTTATAAGATCTACTGCAATGTAAGTAGTACATAAATATCCGTTAGCCTGAGCTGTTTGGAGAATAATGACGAGGGGGTGAAAGGTCCATCCCCAGCACTGACACAGCTTGGTTTGTTTTTGTTTTGTCTTCAAAGATTTTTGATCTGTGGCTTGTTAAATCTACAGATGCGGTAGCCATGGAGCCCTAATTGGGTTCCTAATATTGTTATAAAACAACCAAAAGCAACTTGGAGAGGAGAGAGTATATCGGGTTACACTTTTGATTACAGTCTCTCATGGAAGGAGGCAGGAACTGATCAGACACCATGGAGGGGCACACCTTACTGGCTTGCTCAGCATTCCTTTTTATTCATTCTAGGACCACCTTCCCAGGGATAACAATGCCAACTGTGCACTGGGCCCTTTCACATCAATCATTAATAAGGAAATGCCCCACAGACCTACAAGCAATATCTTGAAGACATTTTCTCAGTGTAGATTCTTCTTCTTCCCAGATAACTCTGGACCAGTGGTTCTCAACTTTCCTAATGCTGTGACCCTTTAATACAATTCCTTAGGTTGTTATAACTCCCCTAATTTTCAGTGATACTTCTTTTTTTTCTTGTTTTAATTCATTTTGAGACAGGGATTTTCTGTAGCTTTGGAGCCTGTCCTGGAACTAGCTCTTGTAGACCAGGCTGGCCTCAAACTCACAGAGATCCGCCTGCCTCTGCCTTCTGAGTGCTGGGATTAAAGGCGTGCACCATCACCACCCGACTTCACTGCTACTTCATAACTGTAATTTTGCTGCTGTTATGAATTGTAATGCAAACATCTGTGTTTTCCACTGTTCTTAGGCATCCCCCATGAAAGGGTCATTTGACCACCAAAGGCATCAAGACCCACAGGTTGAGAACTGCTGCTCTAGCTTGTGTTAACTTGACAAAAAAAAAGCAGCCAGGACACATGGCTGTAAAAGCATATAGATTAATATTTGTAAGTATACTCGGATGAAACTACAGAAATTAAAGTTGTAGCTGAAAGTCACATTTTAAAACTGGGTCTAATTTAATGTTGCAGAAAATTAAACTTAGGGTTAGCCTATCATCAAAAAACAACAAAACAAACAAACAAACAAAAAACAACAACAACGTGTAAGATGTGTTATCCTCCTCACCCAGGTGATTTTTCTTTAGGCCACTAGATGGCAAAATTTGAGAAGCAGCTAATGCCTATCAATGCCTTCCCTCTGGAAAGTACAAAGTGAGGAAAATAAGAGAAAGAGAGAACGCTGTTAGGACTTAAAGCCGCCCAGCCCTCTTTTCTGGAAGGCAGAACAGTGCGGGGACTTCAAGGGAATTGTTCTCACCCAACCTTCTCCTAATTCACGCAGAGATAATCACTTTCCTGTCGGGACGTACATTTCTCTGTCTGGCAGATTTGCTTGGAATGCATGCTTTCTCTTTCTCTGAAACCAGGACAACTACTGTGGGTTCTGTGCAGGCCGAGGGATATAGATGTTCAGCACTTTAGGGGGGCAGAACACGCTGCACAGTGCTCGGTCTGAGAGGTCAGCTAAGATAAAGACAGCCCCCGCTCCCTTTCCTGACTCTGCTGTATTCTCCCGGCATAAGCTATGATTAAACGTCCTCTGAATTTGTCCTAGTTCTCTAAAACTGACTCAGCCACATTTACCACCTGCTTCCTCTGAAGAGAATTTACAAGGTTAATGAGATAATGCTGCCAAAGGCCAGATCTTTTAATGAAAGCTGCTAATTATAAGGGAAGCATCAGTGGGCGGGCACATAGCTAAAGCCTGACCTTGCAACTGTGTCAAAATGCTCCAGAAGCGGGTGACATCATCGCCCTAGGTAAGAGCTTCTTCTTCTCTTCTCTCTCTCTTCTCTCTCTTCTTCTTTCTCTCTTTCTCTCTGTCTCTCTCAAGTAAACTTGATTAAGAGACAAAAATCAGGCCTTGGAAAAAAGAGGTCTCCAGGAGG
The DNA here is from genome assembly GCA_028555095.1 of Dicrostonyx torquatus. Lineage (NCBI taxonomy): Eukaryota > Metazoa > Chordata > Mammalia > Rodentia > Cricetidae > Dicrostonyx > Dicrostonyx torquatus. The sequence continues at coordinate 312,581 of JAQHUG010000473.1, read as the reverse complement.
CAGCTCCTCATCTATGAGAATGGCAACAAGTTCTTTTCATTGTTAAGAAAAGTTGTGCAGGAGTGGAAAAGCGACTACACTGAGAACAGAAGATGGAAGAGGAGAGTTTACACGTGACAGGATGGCTGAGATGATGCTGAAACATTTAGAGAAGAGAGTAACAGAAAGTGGGCATCCTACACATTTTTAATTTTTAACAGGACAGTCTTGTGTCTAGCCTGTGGAATATGATGCAGTTTAGAGGCTGCGATCTGTTGAAGATGCTTTATTTTGCTAAAGACGGAAGATGCTCTCACTGTGGGGAAATCGCCTGTGGATTGTTTTCTCTGTTTTTCCTTGCTTTCTTTTTCCTTCCTTCTCTTTCTTTCTTTCTTTCTTCCTTCTCTTTCCTTCCTTCCTTCCTTCCTTCCTTCCTTCCTTCCTTCCTTCCTTCCTTCCTTCCTCCCTCCCTTTTCCACTCTCGGTATAACATTTCCCACCAGTTCTCTCTAATCTATTACATTAAAATGGTTCGTGTTTAATTTCACTACCAGGTAGGAATGCAGCACAGATCCTCATGAAAGCGGCTGAGAGGGCCACTAAGAGTCTGGCATCTGAGGAGCTTCCCATGCCCCTCCCTGTTAGAGAAAAACTCTCGTCTCAAAGCTTTTAAACGAAAGCTTGTTCTCATTTCTTCTCCCTCCTTCCTCCCCTTCCTCTTTATCCTGCTCCCCCCCCCCATTTTCTAACGAATATTTAGTTTTGCCAAGTACCAAAGTACCAAGCTCTGGCTTAGGCCCCTAAACATGAACTACCAGACATGCACCATAGTTCATACTGGGATTGTTATTTTGGGTTTTGCCTTTGTAACCTTGCTATAGTCAATAGCACACAGACAACATTCCCCAGACAAGAACACAGGCAACAAAACCATTCCATGGAAGGCTTTCATCATTGTAGCCACCTCCTAGAATAACTTACATAAATTATTTGTTAGGACTTCTTTGGAGGATAATTTTGATTAGGAAAAGTTATTTCTTTCTGTTTTGTTTTGTTTTGAGGCACCATCTCCTTCTGTAGCCCAAGCTAGCTTTGATTTCTGTGTAGCTTAGACTGGCCTTAAATCTCAACCTCCCAAATGCTGGGATACAGCTTACATCATTACACCTCACTCAAAGGTCTTACATGGATTTATTTTTCCTACTAGAGTTGCATAGTTACCTTTTGATTTTCTGATTTATATGAGTAGGTGGGATTAGCAACTAAGTTCACAGAGCTAAGAATAACACTCAGAGAAAATGGAAGGGCCCTGTGCTACTGCACTGCTCAGACTGGAGCTCACTTAAGCCAACAAACAACCAGTATTCTCCAGTATCCCTCGGTATCTCCCAGTATCTCTGAGCATCCCCATGTATCCCTCAGTATCCCCCAGAAGCCCCCAGTATCTCTGAGCATCCCCATGTGTCCCTTGGTATCCCCTAGTATCCCCCAGAATCTCTGAGCATCCTCATGTATCCCTCACTATCCCCTAGTATCCCCCAGTATCTCTGAGCATCCCGATGTATCCCTCAGTATCCCCCAGTATTCCCCGAGCATCCCCATGTATCCCTCGGTATCCCCCAGTATCCCTCATGTATTGAGCACAGATCAGATGCGTTCCAGTACTTCAGTGCATAACAGAAAATAATCTCTGATTCTCAATAACAGTTTACACAAACCTCCACTCCCAACTAAGTATTGCTTTTAACTGATTTTTAAAATTAATCTACTAAACATGTCCTTTTAAACGAGTACGTTACATTATTTAAATAAAAATATGTAGATCATATGAACAGATCCAGAATAAATAAAAATGTCTATTTGTCTACTAGTATGTCTTTAAAGTGAAGACCTAATCAGCTTTTAGAATTATTTTCTTCTTCCGGATATCAAGCCTAACAAACAACTTTAAATATGAGCGGTTTTATTCCCCATATTTTTTTGTTTGGTTGATGTTTTGGTTTCTGTTTCGTTTTATTTATCTTTTATTTTTTATTTCCCATATTAAATGACTTTGCAAATATCAGTCAATGTTCTATCTTAATAATCTGGAAGCTTGGTTTCCCCTAGGAATATTTTATATTTAGTTTTATGTGCACATATAAGACAATGAGATGAATTCACATCAAGGTCAAGTGAAGTCATACCCAAAGCAATCAGAATCATCATTACTGAAATACAGTGACATTATTCAGAATCACTGGGAAGATACCACCAGGACTACAATAAACAAGGCCACATATGTCAGTATAATAATTACAGTATTTAATTTACATTAAAATGACAAGTATTTTTATAGTATACCCCTCCCCAAACATACGTAATTTGTTTAGTGAAAAGTTATTTTATTTATAAAACTTCTAAAAAAAATAAATAAAACTTCTGCTTTCAAGGTCTAGGGAAACACTCAGCTGACCGAGTGCCTGCCATGCAAACATAAGGAACTGAGTTGAGTCCACACAAAAAGCCAGGCATGTCAGCATGTGAAAAGGCAGATGTGATAGCACACATCCTAGATGCTGCAGAGGATGAGACCGGCAGCTCCCTGGAGCTCCCTGCTAATGAGAAACTCCCCCCCCATCTCAAAATTCAAGGTAGGGAGAGCCTGAAGAATAACATCTGGGGTTGACCTCTGGACTCTATGCATTTGCACCCACACATACATGTGCCCCCACATACATATGAACACACTCAGAAAACACAGTTGCAGGATCTTGCTTATATTCTGCCAATACACATGGAAAGGGATTTATTTTCTGTTCTTTGTAACCTGTTTAACAGCATGTTAAATCCACTGTGCTGAAGTTGGAAGACAGCTGGGTTCTAGTCTCAGGTTCATGATTCATTAACCATTAATAACAATAATAATAATAATGTGGAACCAACTTTCATTTGAATTATGGTTTTGAACGTTTATTTTTTCACATAGATTACTCATTTCCATCGTATTCTTTCTAGAACTTTTATTTGAAAAATAGCAACCATCAAGTCCTGTTCTGCCTTCTCAGAGGGGTGCTCTCAGACTGAAGAACCGAAGTCAGTGCTACAATCAGAATCATAGAGCGAGTGCCGTGTGGCAGTCATTCATGTGAAGAGTCAGTTCTGTCATGTATGTAAATATCAGGGCGCAATAGAAAAGAGGAGGAAACCGGCATAGTAGGTCTGTTGTGTGAACTGGATTCTGCAGCATACCAAGACCGCCTATGCATCTTGTGTCCTCAACGACTTACTAGCTAACGACGCAACACTAGGCTGATAACCACAGGTGTGAAATGAAAGGACGCTGACTACGACGTGTTATTCTAGGAAAGATAAGCTATTCCTGGATGATTCCAAGCTGTCTTCCACATAGCAGAACTGCGAAGCTCTAGCACATGCGCCACATAGTTTGTGTCACATAGCACGTAAACCACAGGAAGCTTTATTGTTTCGGGGACATAATGCTCCAGCCATAACCTCTGACGCTGGTAAATGCTACTCCCTTCCACACAGGGCAAAAGCTAAAAAGTATCTGCTTCCCCCACTTCTGCACAGGCAGAAACTACTTGACTGCTTTTAGCTTTTGTCAGTTCCTAGTTGCTACGGAAGTTTTTGCAGGCTGTTCTCTGCTTCCCAGCTGTGGCTTTGACTGTTGATTTCATTCCATTGGGGATTCTGTCCATTGGTTGTATTTCCTTTGCTTCCTTTACACAAAACAAATCATTGGCAAGTGCTTTGTGAAGGCAGATAGAGTGTTATGGGCAACCTTACAGCACATACACATGAACACACATATGTACACACACACTATATATATATA
>JAQHUG010000473.1:280812-308339 GCA_028555095.1 Dicrostonyx torquatus | reverse complement strand
AGAAGAAGAAGAAGAAGAAGAAGAAGAAGAAGCTTTTCAATTTTAATCCTCTCTCAGCACCTAACAGCACATGTACATGTAACCTGTCTAGTTGAAACCGAAAACCACCAAGCTCAGAAAGAAATCAAGATGTTTTGTTGTTGAGACAGAATCTCACAAACTTACCTTAGGCCCCTGGAACTTACTATTTAGTCCAGATAGATTTGGAACTCACAATCCTCTTACCTCTACCTCCCAAACAGTTGTATTCTAGGGACTACAGCTGTGGGCCCTTAAGCTTGACCGTTCTCAAGACATATTGGCAGAACCAGAAATGGATTTACCTGGGCAATTATGTCTATGATTTCTGAGTAACTATGGCATCTTCTCACACAGGATCGGGCCAAAAAATCTTCCACCAGCCGTGTTCCAATACCATAACCCCTGTGAATGAAGGAAAGTATGATTTGCATAGTAGATAACAAACTAAACCCAAGGTAACAGGCCAAATTGTCTTAGGTAATGCGTTTTGCGTGTGTTCCACAGACCACAGGCACAGAAGCCAACATAGCTAGGAGATATTACTTAGTCTCTGCAAGGAGAGGAGTCTGACTGGAGTTGAGACTGGCCCAAACTTGACCGTAAATTCAAAGAAGGGTGGTTGCCCGCAGCCTAATATTTCTCATTGTTAGCTGTTGTGAAACAGAGGAAAGATGGTTGCTAACTTTTATGCTGCAGGGGTGGCAGCTGGATTCTCAGGACTTTCTTAGGAGACAAGCCAAGGCAGGGGAGCAACTTTACAGGAGGGGCTGTGTAAGGAAGAGGGGAAGGAACAGAGGAATATTCTTTCACTGTCAGTGAAAGTTTCAGCATTCAGTTTCTTAAGTTTATCAGCCTCCTCTTTCCACCTTTCTCTCTCTCTCCCCTCCTCGTGTGTGTGTGTGTGTGTGTAGAGGTGGGCAAGCAACTTCAGAAGATACATTTTCAGTCTGTAGAAACTGGAGTGATGAGTCCAGAGAAGATACATAACTACCTACTAACTCCTCTCAAGCAACTACCTGTAGCCGGAGTTGAAGTGTGATTGAACAAGTCCTTTACAGAGATGGCATAACATAACTGAGTAGTGGCTAAGATGGCCCAGCAGCCTCCTTGAACAAGATAGCTTGAGAAACTTGACATTTCTAAGGAGGACACAAGAGATGCCAGAGTCTCTGTCTTATAAGAGCTTATAATCCAGTTACAGAAATAAGACCTTAAACTAAAAGCAAAAAAGAATATTTTTCCTAACCACCACTTAAAAAATGGTCTTTCCATTCACCGTCATATATAAACAGACAAGGGAAACCTTCTGGATATAGCACCAGAAAACCCAAGAGAATCAGGGCAGGAGCTTTCTAAGGCAATATTTGTTCCTGGAACCTGAAGTGGGAAGATCTCTAGTAATTTGGTAATTATGGAGAAATGGTTCTGAGGTCAGAGTCCTTAATAATTCACCAAATCTACTAAGATATTCTGTTTATTAAGAGCATGGCATCTGTGCAGGAGAGAGAGATGGCTCAGCCGTTCAAGGCTACACAAAAAGGATAAGAGCAGGACTTTTTTTTTCCCAAAAGACAGCTGAGTAGGGGCCTTACAGGAGTTCAATATTTTATATATATATTTAGGCTCAGGCACGGGTGACAGGGATGAGAAGAATGTAATGAGGAGCAAGTATATTGTACATATGTAGCATATTTAACAATCAGTGAGCTATGTATTCAGTGAGAGAGCATGTCTTAAAAAAATAATTGGCAAGATAGCTTAGTAGACAGAGTTGCTAGTGCACAGGGATCCTGACCTGTGTTTGGTTCCCAGAGCCCATAAAGTGGAAGAGTTGAAACAATTTCCCAGAATTGTCCTCTGACCACGTTATTACTGTGTCAGGTACACTCACACACACACACACACACACACACACACAAACACACAAATCTAAATAAGTAAATTTAAAAACAAATTTTAAGGACTGTACCCTGTGTGACTGGATAAACTATTCCCGGAAGCCATGAGCTATTAAACATAGCCAAGGTTGGGCTACCTCCCCATGAGTTGTTGGTCATAGAGGTCCTTGAGGTGCTAAAGCAATACAAGCAATTGCTGTTGGATTTTCACCAAAACCAAGATATCCTAGTCAGAAATAATTGGTGGAAAAAAAACACAAGCAATAGATAGTCTACAGCAAAGAGACATCTACTTACATTCTATCTAAGTATTTGTTCACATCTTCATCTTTTTCATAATCCTTGCATAGCTGGGCAACCAGGGCTCCATAGGTGAGGACGAAAAGGTCTTTGTTCTGTGGGGAAAACGTGCATGGTTTTATTACAGACGGGTTATGACGGAAGATTGCTGTATTACTTATTTTAATCTGTGGGTTGGAATCACACCCAGAGATCATTTCTTCACCTTTCCCACTCCCCAGGACTGCAGCCATTTGCACTCTTGAGTTATCACTTGCACTTATTTTCACACACGGCTAGACTGGGAGAAGAGCTGAGTGGTCTCGGCACTCACATGAGAACATCTGACCGATTTGTGTCTATTGAGTACTTTGATACATGTTTTCATAGAGAAAGGACTGTTTTGTAACCACTAACTTCTGATACAATTATTATTATTCTGGAATGCCTTGTTCTTTACATTGCCTGTTCTTATCTGGAAGGAATAGCTGGTGAGGCTAATTGTGAGTACTTGCAGCCTCTTCTGAGTTCCAAATCTGCCAGTGGGCTTGGGAATGATCCCAGCCACAGCAGCGAGCTGGCAGGAATTGTTGTTTGCAATATGTTTAGAGAAAAGAGGAGATTTTTAGAGGATCCAAATATAAAAGCCTCTGCTTTAAAAATAGAAATTATGTTCCATATTTTTTTGAGCGAATTACAAGCAAAAATTAAAACTGAGGTCCAGTCGGGCTTCATTTAGTACAGAGAGGATGAAAATAAAAGCAGAAAACAAAGTTTGGCCAAGTTTTTATTTGAAAAAGTCTGTCTTGTTCCTGCCAAGAAGTGCTGCTTCTGAAAGGGAAAAAACAAACAAACAAACAAACCTGTGGAGAACGTGTTCCACAATGTCCATCCCACAGAGCCAAAGGGGGACCCAAAGAAAGCAGATACTCGCCCAGCCATCTGGAGCCAGAAGGCTCCCTCCATCTCCAGGCTCCAACTCCACACAGCGTTAATCACTGAGGTACTTATGTGGAGGGGACGGAGGAAAATGGAAGAGGGAAGGGAAACACTAGTGAAAGTAAGCGTGTTTCACAGAGGACTAGATTTCCATGAGAGGTCACTGCGGATTTCAAGCTAGGAGAGTCATCCTTCCCTCTCCCATCAAGTGACTTCATTTGTAGGGGAGCAGAGCCCTGATAATGGATGGGTTTTCGTTTTAAAGATGGATGTGAATGTCTTTTTGAAAAACAGTAAAATTATTTACTCAACCAAATAGCTTCTGTAAAATACCGTGATTTTTTATGCAAATGATTTCAAAGTTCACCCAGTGCCTCAGTGTCCCCACTGGGGGACATCTGAATGAGATGTACGGGTTTATATCCTAACAAAAAATGGCCTCTTTGTCAAGTAGATAGATTTATTATTGCTATATTTTAAAAGAAAAGAATCTAAATATTAGTTGGTACATCTGTACCAATTTATGTGAAACTAGAAACAAAATGCCATAAGTATATGTAGAATAAACATTATAAACTAATTCATATTGCATGTTAATTGGTATTATAACAATGCATACAATTCAGATCTAGGAAAATAATGTGTTAAAAACCTTTTTTCACAGGAAATAAGGGATGAAAGTAAGAGATTTGAACAAAAATAATATGAACCTAATACTGAGGGTCACAAATACTTAGTTTTATTCCTGTTCTTGTGACATAAACTTTCCAAGAGGCTCAGCACAGAACACACCAAATACCGATGTATTATACACAACGCTTCTGCCTAATATAGAAGCCACAATAGAAAGCTAAACATTGCTGTGTACCAATGCTGTAGCATAGAAATAAACAAAAGAGAATGGAGGGGGTGACGGGGGTAGGAAGGAGAGGAAGAGGGGAGAGAGAGAGAGGAAAGGGGGGAAGGAAAGAGAAGAGGGAAAAAGTGAGAGGTAGAGGAAGTGAGAGGAAGACAAGGAATGTGTTTGTCACTACTCTACACAAAGAATTTGTACTGAGAGAAGAAATTGTGCCCTTCCTGTCTGTCACAGCCTGAGCCTGCTTTGGAGTCTCAGCTCTCTCTCTCTCTCTCTCTCTCTCTCTCTCTCTCTCTCTCTCTCTCCACCACCTGCCATGGGTTATACTAATACATCCTGAAACATGTTAAGTTCCACCTGAGTTTCAAATACACTGTCCATAAAGGTCCATTTCTGAATCCTGCTTCATGACCAGACATTATACTGTGAACGGCATATCTAGTGTTCTCTGTAGGTCTACAAAGCCATACTACAGACCCCAAGATAGCAACCAGAATTTCTTTCAAACAATAGAGAACCACTTTCATATGAAAAATAGAACTCCTGTAATTGTCCCTGCCATTTTGGGTGCACCCATATAAAAAGGTTTAAACTGTGGTGCATACGTGTGTGTGTGTGTGTAATGATTTAGGCATAATATGAATTATGTACTATACATTTTTGCCATTTGATAGTTCAACAAAGTGGTTCAAGACTCCAGAATGCCAGACGAGGTATTCATGGGCATTTCCAATTGCAATGTACACCCATTAGTCAATGCAGCCTTGAGAGCACAGGGCTGAAATCACCTACTTAACATTAAACGTCCACCAGCCCCCGAAATAACTAAAACAACATTAACCATAACTCTAAGTTTTCCTACCTGCAATATCTGAATTAATAAAACTATAATGAGGTTTATTAAAAAAATATTGCTTCAAATTAAATGTACCAAAACATTTTAGAAATGAACCAATTTCAAAGCTATAGAAAGGGCAATAGCACACACCAAATACAAACACATTTAAAGTAGGGAATGTACTTTTAATGGCAATCTTTTGATTCCTCGTGTGTCAATGCTTTTTTCCTATTTAATTTCACATAATTGATTATACATTTTCTTTGCTATTTAATATAACATAAAATGCAAATAATTGATTGATGTTTTCACATTTTATTTTAGACTCAAAAGGAATATTTGATGCCTATATTCAAGTCATCCATCAGAAAAGAAGATCCTAAAAATCTGTATCAAGAATTGATTATTCTGCTACACTATTAAAAGATACTTATAACTCTTCCCAGAAGGGTCATTCACTTAACATCATCTTTGCTTCACTGAAATCTTCTACTTGTAGCATTATTTTCCAAAATTCATAAAACATCCCCCAAGGACACATTTACTGGGAAATAGAAGCAAGGCTATTTAAAAAAAAAAAAAGGTCTTACTATTTTTTGATATTCTGGTCTTTTGGGTGCAGGGCGAGACATCTCTCCTGGCAGGTAAAGAGTGATCTTCAGTTCTTTTCTTCGTAGTTCTTTTTTTCAGTAGTCCTCTCTTGCCTTTTGTCTTAGCAAGTTCCTCCTGGCCTTGGTGCAGGAGCCTCCACTACTGCCTTTGCTCTTTGCTGAATGGAAGAGAAAAGACAAACAAACAAAAGCCCCACCAAAAGACTAGAACAGCAGCACTGTTTTGTATCTCTGTAACCTGCTACTGATCAAGGAACAGCCTCACTTGTAATCCAGGCCAGTAAAAGCTCACAGTGTGTGTGAAGTCAGAGCAAAAGCACCAAGACACTAAAAACTCTCTAGCCCCAGGGAGTTGGTGAGTGGTGTTTTGTTCGAATGCCAAGGCATTGTTTTAAAATCACGAACAGAAACCTTTGCAATCCAAGACAGATTTAACGTTAGCATTATTCACTTGGTATTGATTGTTCTGTGCGTTACAGAGGCGGGATCAGCAATCTTCGGGCACGAAATCCTGAGTTTAAACCTCATCAACAAATGAGTTTTACATTGTCCCCAGAGCACTTTCTCCCCCCCCCCATCATGTGTGTTTACAGCATTGAAAAGGTAACTTTTCCTAATGGCAATCAGCAACTTTAAGGAGGCGTAAAGCTGATATTTTCTTACAGAGCTGTTGCTCAGAATGGGTGCTCTGTAGTTTAATAATGTATAATGATTCTGGCAGAGAGTGCAAGCCCTTGGCTTTCTTTTGATAGTTCCTGAGCTATTGGAGGCTTTCTTTATTTATGCAAAAGTACACATATTTAAAGTTCAAATAAGAACTCTCATCGTGACAAATGCAGACAGGGTACGTGAGTTCAAAGCTGTTCCAGAAATAGACATGGAAAACTCGGTTGAGAAGGCAGCCTTCCGCTTTTTCCATCTTGAGACATTAGTCCTCTTGGTTCCGGTACACTCTTCCTGCAAGGTGAAGATGGGCGAGCACTTTGAAGAAGAGTGTGGCACAGTTGAAAGAGCCCAGGATGGTTAGCAAGGCTCTGATTTAGTTGATGTTCCCCTGATTACTGGCTATGTGGCCTTGGACAAGCCACTTTATTGCTCCATGGCTCAGTTTCCACATCTGTGAAATGGCAGTGGTAATACTTACCTCACAGAATAATTTGGCTATCAAAGAGATGGTATGCACCGTAAAACATATTATAATGCACCATATAAAAACTAATTACTGCAGGCTCTTCTTAGAGGTGAATATATGGGTTGGAATTCTACACTATGTGAAGTAGTGCCACACTGTTAATGGTCTATGAAACCAGGGTCTCAGGGAAATCAGTAATACTGGGCTTGGGGATTTGACAGCTTTCTTAGGGGCACACTAATAACTTACATTTACCACTTCACAGCTCACAGCTTGGTTTTCATGGTCTATATCATATTAATTCAACTACAGCTGGTGAAGTAGTCAGTATGACATTCATTGCCATTTTACAAAATAGGAGTATAAAAATAAAAAGACTGATAAAGCTCTCTGAACTGATCTGAAGAGTAGGGATCAGAACTACATTTGCAGATTCCCAATTACCCCCTCCCCTTGTCTATTGTACACATTTTAACATAGTCAATAAAACAAACTTTAGAATTAGGTACTAAACAATATGTGCATTTGACAGCCTGATGCCAATGTGGGGGTAATTTTGGCTTCAAAGATAAGAGATCCCTGAGAGAAACAGGACAGGTCTATGCGCTTGTAGTGGGGAAAAGCGGCACTGCAATCAGCAACCATATGTGACCATGGCTGTGTTGTGGGCTTATCTAGGCCACTACAAAGCTTGAGATGTCACTGGTACCTGAGAAGAGGTGGCTCCTTCCTCCAGACTGACAAGGCTGTTTGCTAGCCCATGGCCCTCCACATCAGACTCAGGACCTGACTGAGGAAGGAGCTGAGTGCCTGGCAGGCACACAGTACACATCACAGGCAAACACAGCCATGGCTATTGTCACCTGGACACTGGTCTGCTCTTTTTCAGACTATGACACTCAGCATCATTCATCATCAGGGTACATCCTGCGTTCCCCAGGTCCTTCTTTTTATGTAAAATCACCCCACTGTTAAACAGGAGAAAACGTGATTTGGTGCTTCCAAAGGTAAATGACCAATGTGCTTGGGCACTAGAGCAGGGAGGAGAATTGGTTCAAAATAATGCCCAAGTATTACATTTCTACTTTTACTGAGAATAGTTAAGCTGGCTAGAACAGAATTTGGAGTAGGGATTGAGAAAGAAGCATTCTTCAATCTTGTCAAATATACCCAGCTGTCAATGACTACAAGTAAACAGTATCTTGGACCACACCTCTACCCCAGTTCTTTGGGAGGTAGCTGGGCAATTGAATAAAGATTGGGAAGATCCTAACAGAAGACAACAATAACCTCAGCTACCAAAGGACTTGTATGGAGTCCTATTTCTTCTTATGCATCTTTACTAGGATCTAAGGAGATGGTTCAATGAGTAACAATATAAAAGCAAGAGGACTTGAGTTTAGATCCCCAGCATCCTTCTAAAAAGGCAGGCATAGCTACATGTCCTTAGGACCCCAACATTGGCAGATTCTGTAAGTTCATGGTCAGCCACCCTAGTGGAACCAATGAAATCCAGTTCAGTGAAAGTAAGAAGTGACAGAGGAAAAAAAACCAATGTCTTCCCATGGCCTCAACATGTGTGTATGTATGTATGTGCATGAACACATACATACACACACACACCACACTCTTTTCACTTTAAGCTGATCTTTTGGTTTATTTTAACCTTATTTTCTTATATAAAATTAATCTGATTTGTTCTGTGACCCCCACCAGCTAAGGATAACTGTAATGCTCAGATCAGATTTTCTCAGGCATTCCGGCGGTTGTGTTCAATGAGAGAGATTGTGAAAAGGGGTCCCTGTGGGTCATATACATGTGAAAGCGACATGAGGGACAGACAAACAGCAAACTAACTTTGGGATTCATTTTTATCAATGTAAACAATGAAGAAGACTGAAATTAAGAAATTTACAGGAGAATGCTTGGGACTGGAACATATGATACTAAGTGAGGACACCTGGGCTCAGAAAGACAAGCATGTTCCTTCTCTATGTGGGTTCTAGCTTTGAATTTTGATACATGTGTATTTATGAGAAAAGGGGTGTGTGGTCAGCAGAGGCATCTGGGAGAGGCATGGGCAGGGTATTTGGGCACACAAGACATTAATGTGAAAGGTAGAACATGGGGACAGAAAAGCTTAAGTGTGTGGAGTGGGGCGGGACGGGGGGAGTGTTCACCAAAGCTAGCACATGTGGCTATGCCATAAAGGAATCTACAAAGCAAATCCTTACAGATTTGCTTTAAGGAACCCCTTACTCCAGGAGGGGTCAACCTATGAGCTATTGTGTCCTATGCAGCTCCCAGAAGGAATGCTCTATAATTCACTTGGCCATTTTCTTATATACCAGATACTATAATGAATGGATTTTAAATTATGAGATAATAAACACAAAAAAGGATATGGTACATTTTACCAAGCCTTGCTATATATGCTTTGGGCTGAACCAACTAAAATCTCCAGGAACCTCTTAGACACTATCTTCTTTTCCTTCTTAATGGTTATCACTCTATGGACTTTGGTATTTATCACTGCTATGCATGTTTTAAAGTTCCACATATGTTACTACCCATACAGAATATGTAATAGCACTTGCAACCTTACATTGTAGAGGTGCCATACGGCTCACACCTCATGGCCAGAACTTTTTCCTCAATGTTTGTTGACATTTATCCGCAGTAATATTTGGCATTGTAGATAATTAATTTATACAGATTAACATCAAGTCAGAAAAATCTTCTATAAAGAACCAGAGAGTAAGCTAAGTTATGCAGTCATACAGGTTCTGTAATGATAACTCCATACTGCTGTCACTACAAAAGCAGCCGTCCCCAAGCAGACATGGCTATTTTCCAATAAAACTTTATTAATAAGCACTGACATTTGAACTTAATTTAATTTTCATGTCAGATTTTTTTCAACCATTTTAAAATGCAAAAGTCATTCTTAACTCCTAAGCCAGACAAACAAGCAGTGACCGATTTGATTTCTACACCATCCTTCACCAACCCCTCCACTATGTTGCATCATTGTCATTGCTTCTGAATACATCTCCTTGCTATTGGATGTCAATACCGAGAGCTCCTTGGTGACCCCCTGCATCACCCACACAATTTATAGGGAAATGATTTGTGAGACTTACAGAATAAAATATATATCCTCTATTTTTAGGTCATAGAATGCCAAGTATCTTTAACAATCTGACTTAGGCAAAACCTGCTAAATTTATTCTTTTTAATCTTTTAACTAATTTGTTTATTTGATCAACTCACTTGTTAGTGCTACATTAAAAACCTTTCTGCGAAAGAATTCTTCCTTATTATTTGGCCAGATCTTCCTTTTGTATATTTTAGAGTTATGCAATCATGGATGTACAAATTGACATTTTCATATCCTTGTGATGTATTGTTTTAATGATGATGGAGTGTGCAGTCAGCCAGTCTTGATGTCTCCTGATTCTGTTACTCCCAGTGACCCATGATCCTGTGTCTTTGCTTTCAGGCTTTGTGTGTGGTAGTTTTGGGATTGTCACTTGTAGGCAGCATGGCATGGGAAGGTTTAAACCAGTTTTTGTGGTGGCTAAAGACATGTGCCAGACTACCTGGGCCCTAGTCTTGACTCCTCCATTCATCTGTGTGTGCTGCTAGGCAAGTTCTTCAATCTTGTCGTATCTCAACACTGGACTGTTGAAAGAGATTCAGTGTCCTTAACACGACGCCTAGCAGAAAGTAAGCAGTGATGGTTAGCTATTGAAAATATTTCATTGTTATTATTGGTCTCATTTATACTGTGGTTTTGTCTTTTCTCGCTATCATTCTTTGGTCTTTGCTTACTCCCTCCTTTCTTATAAAGATTTTACTTTCATTCCCTCTGTTTTAAATGATCTAAAAATATCTAGTCTTTCAGTGATCATAATTTAAATGTTTATGGTTTATTAAGACGTATTTGATACACAGTTTGATAAATAGAGAGATCATTTTTTTAGTCAATGTAATTAACATTGCTATCGCCCTGTCCTATGTTAATCTATTTGGTATCCATTAATTACAGGGTCAAATACTAAGCTATCTGTATTTCCCCTGTGAGCCAGAGGTCAAATGCCAGAGTCATCATCGAATGCTCACAAATTGAATTAATATTGTCCTTCCCTAATCAACCCTTGCTAGGCTGCAGATATATAGGGATAATTTCCACACCCCAAAGCCACTAGATTAAGTGTTCCCTGCCCTGCCTTATCTTCCCCACAGATACCCCAGTAAAGGTTCTGTCTAGGCTTTCTCTTCCTTCTCCCACCTTCTGACCTAGGCTGCTACTTCCTGGTGTGACCTTGCTTGGAATTCCCTGGCCTACTTTCCTGGAAAAAGAAAAAGTCTTTTGATAATGTTGGCATTTCTTCTACAAATCCGAACACTGGGGTAGAAATGTATACTTCCCAAAGGTTTTCTCATGGCTTTTCACCTCTCTTCATATTCCTTCTTCCCCACTCTCCCGGCAACACAGGTCCACTTTCTGTTGGTATACATTTGTATTTCCAGAGTTGATTTTCTTCTTGTCTAGAGATAGAGTCTCTCCATGTAGTCCTGGCTGTCCTAGAACTTACTACGCAGACCAGGCTGGCTTTGAACTCAGAGTTCTGCCTTCCTCTGCATCCCAAGTACTGAAATTCAAGCTTTGTGACTGATGCCTAGTTATATTTTCTATATTCTGTGTCCTCATGTGCTTTTTGACTATACTGTGTATCCTTCTGTGTTGCACTTTGGATGAATTTCTCATTATACTGTCTCATTTTGCTAAAGATATGCTTCACCACCTCCACCCTAGAGTCTGAGAAAAGACATTTATAAATCCAGCCAAACTCTGTCCAGTACCCTGGACAAAGAAATTGTATGGTAAATATTTCCTAATTAAATAGCACAAACAGCTTACATGTTTGATTGTTATATTCTTATTTAAAACTACATAACTATTACAAATAATCACATTTTCATATGAGCAAAGGATTATCAGCAAAATAAGTTTGCAATTTAACTTTTAAATCATCATATAGCAATATTGTGTTGACAAACATCAATATAACTTTTAAATCATCATATGGCAATATTGTGTTGACAAGCATATTTGCTTAGGAAAGGCTTTGCTATGCCTGGCCTCTTTTCTTTTAGACAACGTTTTGGGAGCACCTTGAAATTTTGGATTTCTCTAATATTTGTTAGTTTCCATTTGTCTGTGTTTTGTGATGCTTTGGCTATAAAATCTATCACTGATTTAAGAGTGCCTCTGTTTTGCTTCCTAGGCTATGTTGGCTGACGCTTAACATTCGTATTGTACAAAGTGGTGCATAGCAAGATGGGGGGGGTGTCTGTCTGGCAAGTGTGCTGTGGTCGTCCATGAAGGGATGTTGAAAAGTTCTCTTTTCACACAGAACTGAGTGAGCTCTTTTCTCACAGCTGCTATCTGGTATGAATTTATTAGCTCAGGATTTACAAAGAACCTGAGAAGAGTCTAGGGATCCTTTAAACACACAAAGGATGTTGGGTCACTTGACACGACCAGTCAAACCAGTGCGATCCTATAAAATGGTCACAGCTGGTGGAGTCCAGAGATCAGAAAGGGCCACCAGCTGGCTGGGTCAGAGCTTCCAGGATGAGCCCAACTCTCAGTTGTCTTCTCTCGTCACTACAGAAAAGCGGAACGTGCACCAATTCTTTGATTGCCATCTTGACTATTTGCGGGCAGCAACTGTTCTCTTCTTACACATTCAGTTGTCCGTGTCAAGCCGGAAAGAACTTGTACTACGGTTCGGCTTTTCTCCTGGTTCCTGCCTTGATCCTTCTGATCGCTGGCTATGCTCTCAAAGGACAAATGTGGTCGGTCGCCAGCGAACACTGCTGCTGCAGCTGTGCCCCTCCTTACCGGAGAAGCAGCCCTCTGGAGAGGAGGCTGGCCTGCCTCATGTTCTTCAACATTACTGGCAGGGCGCTGGTTGCTCCACTGACGTGGCTGACAGTGACCCTGATGACAGGCACCTACTACGAATGTGCGGCAAGTGAGTTTGCCTCTGTGGACCAGTACCCAATGTTCGCCAATGTCACTGCCAGCAAACGGGAAGAGATCCTAGCTGGGTTTCCATGCTACACGTCGGCTCCTTCTGATGTGATTCCAGTAAGAGACGAAGTGGCTCTTCTCCACAGATACCAGTCACAAGTGAGTTTATGACTTCCTTTTCTGTGGTGCCATCCCAAACCTATTACAGTTCCTATGAACTGGATCCCGTGCACCTGAATGAATTCCAGGGCAGCTGCACAGCGTTGAGCTGCTGGAGGTCAGTAGGCCACCTTCATTCCTGTTGCCTTACCACTCCCGACTGGCACGTTGCTTATTAAATTGTACCAACTTTCCTCAGCTGTGAAAGAAAGGTAATAATAGAATATGTCACCTAAATGGTTGTGAATAAGAAAATTAACCAATACATTTAAAGAGCTCATGACTGTCCAGTCTGTTAAAAAATGAATGTTAGAATTATTTTATTATTATATGTATTATCAGAATAGTGACGTATTACTAAATCTCATTTTCTGTTTCTTTTTCACATTTGTGTTCTTCTATATTTAAAATCTCTTCTGAAATTATAGGAAGCTCAATTCTATTTTTAAAATCTCCACTGGTGGCTCTAAATAAAATGTTCATGGACAAATTAGCGGCAGAGAGTGGGATGGGCTAGGAGGAAGACATGAGCCTGGAATACTTTTAGATTAAATTTCAGAAGTGCAATTTTTCATTTTGGCATGAAAAAGTCATCAGCTTCTCTAAGGCCTGAGTTAAAACATATTTTCAAAGCACTGAAATATCTTAAAAGCTTCTTCTATCTTAAGGTACTAATTGCAAAGGCTTCCCTGGCTTTTGACCTTCTCTCCTTCGGTTATTTTGACACTGTTCTGTTAGAAAAATTACTACCAAGACACAGAATCCTGAAATAGTGCAATAATGCTCAAATGGCGAAAAAGAAAAGAAAATTTCCACTAAAATATACTCGGTCACAATTGGTTTTGGGGTTTTCTTTAGTGTTGTTTGTTTATTTCATTTTGACTGCAGGAGCTTGGGAAAGCTTATAGGAGAAAGACATTTGCAATGCCCACCTGTGACTGTGTACTGTTGGCATTCTTAAAAGTCTGTCTTCACTTTACCTTCCAGTTGACAAATATTTTTTTAAAGAATGGTACAGAAGGGAACAAAATTACTCTAAGACAAAAAAGAAAGAAAGAAAGAAAGAAAGAAAGAAAGAAGTCAGATACTGCCAGTGCCAGTGGTGGTACATTGCCTTTAATCCCAGCATTTGGGAGGCAGAGGCAGGGGGATTGCAATGAGTTCGAGGCCAGTCTGATCCACAGAGCTAGTTTCAGGACAGCTAGGACTTTACACAGAGAAACTCTGTCTCAAAAATAAATAAATAAATAAATAAATAAATAAATAATAAATATAAAAATAAAAAGCAGATACTAAGTAGTCACAAACAAAGCTAGTTTATCTAAACAAAGAAAACAATAAGAAACTTTAAGGTAGAGCCTATAGTTCTTTGCTGACATCTTTGGCTGCAAAGATAAGAGGAATGCAGGGAGATAAGTATACAAGTACTTGGTAGCAGGTCGTTGAGGACAGCTTGGGAGGCTGCCATTAGTGCCTCTGACAGCATCATTATCAAATACTAATTAAGCCCCCAACATACGTGTAGGTCTGTACCTAATGACTGAGAAGCAAAATTGGGTCCTAGCAAAGGACAAGGCTTTAGTGTTTTATATAAGGTTGATTGGTGGTTTATAGCGTCTATCACTTCAAGGGCAGTACTTAGAACCCATCCCACATGAAAAGGTCAAATTTCTCTGCACTATGAAGGCTGCACTGTCCTCCCATCACAGCTATTTCCACATCAAATGACCATCACTGTATATTATATATTAAAAACTGTGAGCAAAGACCCACATTTTAGTTCTGAGGTTTGCAGGACTCCCTGGTACCATGACTGCTTCTTGAATATGTGCTGTATTGATTGATGCCTGTGCCTACTAATTATCTTCCTGCTCATTATGTGTAGATGCTGGGCTGGATTTTGATCATTTTGGCAACCATTGCTTTTCTGGTCTCCAAATGTCTGGGAAGATGCTGCTCTCCCCTCACCTCTATGCAGCATCACTACTGGTCCAACCACCTCCAGAGTGAGAGAGCACTCTTCAAACAAGCTGCAGAGGAACACTCGCGACTTCTCATCAGACATCGCATCAAGAAAGTGTTTGGTTTCATTCCTGGGAGTGAAGACATCAAACATATTCGCATTCCTTCGTGCCAGGACTGGAGAGATATTTCCATACCCAATATTCTATGTGTGGGTGACACTACACAGGGTCCCTATAGCTTTCTCGGAGAAAGGGTGGTTGAGGAAAATGAGGAAGACAGACAAGAAGGAATTGAACTGAAGCCTTGATAGCTGTACGTTTCAAAGTTCAGGGTGCTTGATTTCCCGATGCTAGGGTTCCGGTGCAAGCTCTTCCTTTCCTATCTACAGAAGTCCACCCAAAATCTTAATTCCAAAATCAATTTATAGAGAGATAACCTCCCATTCTTATGAAATGTCAACATGGGGTCATGATGACTATTGCGTCATCGTGCTAAATAGCTATTTAGCTCTGTTAGTGGGTACCCGTGTGAAAATCAGTGTGAGTGGTATTTTGCCACACGCCCGTATTAGTGACCTCAGAGAGCTGTTGAGAAGATTGAAAGTGATGACAGCATGTCTTCCTTTCGATGAGCGCAAACCAAAATCACTTTCCTCCTTCCGCTCTGAATTCTGTCTTCTATCACTGTCTTTCCTCATTCTAATCTTTGGTTTTCTTCATGTCTTCATTTAAATGAAACACTTTATTGTCTTCTCCTTTCTCGAATCTGAATATGTAGCCTACTAGAGGGGAAAGTAGAATAAAATGGCCTCGGAGAACTGCTTAGAACTACAGATTTAGAGTATCCAATGCCTCTGTTCTCCGCAGGCACCCGCCTCACAGGACCGCAACCCAAGAGAGACGCACACACGTACACAACTCTAAAAATAGAGAAATAGAGCCTGAGGAGGGCACCAGTTTTTCATGCCAGGCTTTGCTAGCTGTAAGCTTTAACATCTGACATCGTTCTAGCGTATCTTGATTAGGTTTGCTTCAGACCTGATTTCTGCCATGTCCGCTTAAGCACCGGTTCACCAGATCACGAAAAGATCCAAAAGCTTTGGCTTATTCATGTCTTTAGTCAAAATGACTTTTGATTGCCAGAGAATCAACTGCTGAAGGTCAGCTTTACTCTCAAGGAAATCAAATAACTGGATTATTTAAAATGCCACCAACTTTTCTTTCTTTCTTTCTTTCTTTCTTTCTTTCTTTCTTTCTTTCTTTCTTTCTTTCTTTCCTTCCTTCCTTCCTTCCTTCCTTCCTTCCTTCCTTCCTTCCTTCCTTCCTTCCTTTAATGTTTTCAGACAGGGTTTCTCTGTGTAACAGCCCTAGCTGTCTTGAAACTCGCTTTGTAGACCAGGCTGGCCTTGAACTCACAGACAACTATCTGCCTCTGCCTCTCTAGTGCTGGGAATTGAAGCACAATTAATAAAAACTCAGAGAGTGAAACTGGAGTTCAACCTGAGGTCCAAAAAGCAAAGCAGCCAGCCACAGGATTTTACCTTAACCTCAGTCTGAAAATGGTGGTCCTGCCTCCAGGAATCTAGGAATGAGACTTTGACTGAGAGCTGTCTTCTCCCATTTTATAATCCTCTCTAGAGCTGGGATTAAAGACATGTACCACTACCACCTGGTTTCTATGGCAAGCTAGTGTGTCTACTGAGATTAAAGGTGTGTGTTATTTCTGCCTGGTTTATAAGGCTAATCAGTGTGGCTATTTTACTTTTCTGATCCTCAGACAAGTTTTATTTATTAAAATACAATTGAAATGTCACTGCAGGGATTAAAGGCATGTACCACGACTGCCCAGCCGATTTCTTAGTAGTAATTTTGCATACATTTATGGGGGGTTATATTTTATGTCAAATTCTGGGTACTTTGGCTTGATAGAAAAAAGAAAGAATTTCTGAGAAAACAAAGCCTTTTCAGGAGTTTCCCTGATAGAAGAGTGTTGAGTATACACTGGGCTAGCTCAGGAGACTGCCCTGTCCTCACCACTAACCACCATCAACCTTAGCAAAGGCAAGCCATCTCTCTGAGGGCCTACCTCTGACTTATAAAGAGGGGATAACGAATACCTACCTTCTGCAAGGCAAAGGAGCTGAACCAAATGAACTACTGAAGTCCCTTCCTAATCTGACAAAAAGTTTATGTTTATTGTTATACAGGTTAATTAATGTGTATAGAGTTTTCTAGAATGATGTGTTGCTTCCTCACCAAGTTGACTCTTTAGCATTCTGGAAGAACATCTACTAGAATTCTATGCTTGAGAGAGCATTAAGAGTGACTTATTTCAGGGGGTCTGGGAAAGCTAGCTCTACCTTACCAACTAACTGTGTACTCAGTGATGATACAATGTTACATAGGCAATTTGAAAAACAAAGACAATGTATGTTGTAGAAGGCCACCCAGGTTCCCTCTAATGCCAGAGTAGTAAATATAGAAGGCATTATTTTATTCTTAACATCCTCTCAAAGCACTAGAATTCTCAGTCTCCATGGCTACAAGAGCTTTAGAATTTCCTCTGTGCTGGGACCTACTAGAAAATGAATCATTATCACTATACTCAGAAGTGACCTATTCATTTTCAGGACCTTTACCATAAAAAGAGACTCTAATAAAGTTTTCAATTAACAGCACAACCAAAGAATGTATGAAGTTATAGTGTTACATCACCAGGAATATTTACAATTGCCTATGACGACATAAGAAAACAGCCTGTGCTGGCTTCTGAATCCCTTTCTACATCACACTCAGAGCAGAGCATAGAAAGTCTACCTTCTGATCCAGTTCATCATGACCATGGCGTTTTGGTAAAGGAGATGAAGAAAGCCTCATCCACACAGCTCCAAAGAATTCTTACCATCTATATGAACATTTGAAGAATAGTATATACTCTTGGGATTTTATTGCTTTGTGTATCATGCATTTTAAGTAAAATAAATTTACCCCCCCACACACACACAACACACGCTTTTGGTGTACTCTTTTGTTCCATAACTAGTTAGGTAAAACTTTTTTCATTAAGAACATAGCGCTTCCTCCCCTTTATGCTTAATGGATTTATGTAATTATAAAACATATAATTAAGATCAATTATGTGTGTTAACCCTACCTTGTGTTTTGCTGCCAAGTGCTTCTGACTTGGCAGAGATTGACTTGCTGACTTCTGCTTTGTCAACCCCACTCCTCCACCAGGATCCAGACAACTTCCTTCCCAAAGCTTAACCATGGCGGATTCCTCCTCCTTTACACTATCCACGCTGATTTGTACAGAAGTTACTTACACATTGCCATTCTCCTTGTTTCTATGCTCTGTGTTCATTTCCAGCTGTATTTTTGTTGAAAAATTCAAATTAATAATTGTAACTAAAAACAGCAGTGTGGGGGCTCAATATTGAGGAGTTGTATTCTGCTCCCAGCACCTGCATGTGGTAGTTTATAACCACATGTCACTCTAGACCCAGGGAACCCATCACCCTCTTCTGCTCTCCTCGGGCTACTGCACATACATGACCCATATGTGCCTGTGTACACACACACACACACACACACACACACACACACACTTTAAATAAAACAAGAAAAAGAAACATCTCTGAGAATTCGCAGTTCCTTTGCCTCAGTTTGTACTAAAAGACAAGCGCATTAACATACAGATTTTGAAATGATCAATTAAAGACCTTCTTAATGCAATATATATTTATATATTATAATTATATAATATAAATATATATATTTGTTATCTCAAAAAATACCAGGTAGAGAGACACAATTTTAGTTTCAAAATGCAGTATGTCAAAATTTAGATATGATCCAGAAAGAACAGAATGACAGGCCTGGAGAAAGCCAGATTTAAGACTGGTTATGTGAGCTGGAAGGTAGTGTGGATGGTGTCAAGTCCAAAGATGTGACTTCTGAACGATGAATGGTGGCTCTAGGCAGGCAAACCACATTGTTCTTAGTCTACATCATTTGTCTGTGCTAAGCTCAAGATAAAGCATCTCTTAGTTCAGTCTGTAAGGAGACCACATACCATGAAGTATGGTTTCCTCTGCTGCCATCTAGTGGTTTAAACGAGCATGTGCACCTATCTGTAGTGAGTGACTGCAGTACAAATGAAGCATTAAAAAAAAGAACTGTGAAGAGCTCCAAAATTTGAAACATGTAAAACAGCAGCACGATGAATTAGGAATGCTCGACCAGGAAATCTACACAAATATTCCCAACCTAAAAACGAAACAAAACAAAACAAAACACTTCTGGTCTCAAGAATTCAGAATAACCAATGGCCCAACTTAAGGAGATGAAAGTAGCTCACGGCACTCACCATGTGCCAGCGACATATAAATCTGGCAAACTGGGTAGCATATTAGGAAACAGCTTCACAAGATGACATCAAATAATGTGAGGGTCGGCAGATTATTTTCTTTAAGTCTTACACAAACAGAGCACTTTCTGCTATGTACAACTATTTTACAAGTAATTCATCAGTCTCCAGAATCCAGCAAGTTTGAAACTAACAAAATAAGTGAAGCGTTGATCTAATTAATCTTTATCAATAAAAAATCAGGAGTCAAATATTGGGGTAAGAACCTGAAAGATCAGAGAACAGGGAGCGGCCACCTTGCTTCCTATCTCTTCCGGTCCTCCATTCAAAAGCCCCCCGCCCCAGGTCCTCTCTCAACCCCACCTTTGTACTTCCTGTCTCCTCTCTGTCTACAGTCCTGCAAACCTCTAGGGTCAGCTAGTGGCTTGCTCCACCCTCTGACTCCAAGAAAGCTTTATTTGTCAGAACACAATCAAAATATTACACAACAAATAACTTCTGTTTTATTAATGAAACCATTGAGACATGCTGAGGCTGAGTACTGAAGGGCACATCATTTTATGTGGGGAAGTCAGAATGCAGGTCCAGCTGCCCAACTTCCCGTCCTGCATTCCACAGTGCTGAGCTGTGCAGCAAGGGACACAGCTCATTGGCCTTCTCAAGTCTTGTAGGTGTGCCCAGTCACCTCATATTCACCCTTGGTTCCAAGATTCTACCATCTCAGAGTAACCACAAGCCTGTCCTAGTGTCTCAGGCTCTCTCTTTCTTTCATGAAAGACCCAGTCAGAAGAGCACTAGGATCTGGTTTGTTTCCAGGAGGCCATGGTTATAAAGGGTTAAAACAGAGGTCTGGAAAGCACTGTCTAAGTTTCTCTGGAACCTCAATTTTCCTTTATATGAGGAAGGAGAGGACGATTAAGTTGTGGGAAGGTTGAGTAAAGCATTTTGATAATAGATTTATTTATTATTAATATTATATCATTATAATTAATATATTATATTAATATTATATTATAATATTATTAATATTATATTAATATAAATATTTAATATTTATTAGTTCTGGAAAAATCTATTTTCAACAGATACCCTACAAAGTTGCACCTACATACAGACACACTCACAGAACCCATCCTCAAAGACCTGCATATCCTGGCCCTTGCCACTAGTCAGTGTGATTTTTATGGAAGGAGACACTTTGCAAACGAGACCAAGTTAAGTATTTTTAGATGAGGGGTACAGGTGAGGGGTCGCTTACAGGAGTAGAGGTGTCTTAAAGGCAAGTGCATCACCCAAAGGCCTATCCATCACACATGGGTGACAACTTAAAGAAGCTAGACCCCTGGTGCTCTCTGTACAATCTTTACTGTTTATGCAAAGTTGGGGAAGACGTCTTGTGAAACAGGTAAGTTTCAGGGCTCCCCAGGACTCTTGAATTGTTTACTTCCCGAATCTTGAGAAACCTCCCTCCTGGAACAAATGTTTCAATTTGGAGTATATCATCACCCCAGAAAAGGCAAAGTCATTACTGAGTGTCCAGTGTCACAGATGGAGAGTACCCTGAACTAAAGAATGTGTCTCCTCTACAACAAAGAGGCAAAGATGTAGATGCTTCCTAGAGGGAGCAGAAGGAACACAGCCCAGCTGACGTCTTGATTTTGACCCACAGGGACCTGTATCAGATTGGTGAAAATTTTATATAGTTCTTATAAACTACAGGATGATGAACTGATATTTCTTATGCCGGGCGGTGGTGGCGCATGCCTCTAATCTCAGCACTCGTGAGGCAGAGGCAGGTGCATCTCTGTGAATTTGAGGCCAGCCTGGTCTACAAGAGCTAGTTCCAGCACAGGTACCAAAGCTACGGAGAAACCTTGTCTCAAAAAATCAAAAACAAAACAAAAAAACAGAAGGAACATAGCCCCTGACATCTTGATTTTGACCCACAGGGACCTGTATTAGGATTGGCAAGAATTTTATATAGTTCTTGTAAACTATAGGATGATAAACTGACATTTCTTAAAACCACTGAGTCTATTGAAATTTATTCTAGTGGTGATAGTGTGGTATGGAGGTGACACTACCAACACTTCTCAAGAGTTTAGGAATCCCACAAGCAGTGGGTTCTCTTCAAGGCTGTTTCTAGCACAAGACTGTATCTGTACTGGCAGTCCACTTAGGCAAAATTGTTGCTCCTAGAATCTACCATCTATCTACCTACAATTACCTATCTTTCTGTCAGTCATCAATCCATCATCCATCTACATAATGGTTTGTAAGGAAATAAAACTTTAAGGTGTTACAAACTGTGAAAGGAAGAGCTCATATTAGTTTTATGGATTCATAGATGCATTACCCCTCCCACCCCGATAAAGTCTCGCCGTGTAGCTGAGGCTTGTCTCAAACTCACTGTGTAGCTCAAGCTGGTACTGAAATAACAATACTCCTAGAACTGCAGCTGACTAAACACTGTGATTACAGAAATATATCACTCCTAGCCTACAGGCTCCAGTTGTAAACTACAACTATAATTAAAAATATATTTTCTTTTAGTTGGCAGATAGCATCAACAGAACTGTGTACTATAAGCTAATTTCATCATATATATTTCATTTTTTTGAAATGTAGGAAAGCAAATGTCATAGCAAATATATATACATACATATACATGTACATGCATGCCTGACACACACACAAACACACTTTTTTTGAGACAGGATTCATTGTGTAAACCTTGGCTGGTCTTGGAACTTGTTCTGTAGACTAGGCTGGTCTTGACTCAGAGATCTGCCTGCCCCTGTCTTTGCCTCCCAAATGCCAGAATTAAAGGCATGCCCAGCTTTAAAAATAAATGAACAAACAAAACAACAACAAAAATAACTTAAAGAAACCTCCATTTCTGTGGGACTTTATGGATTGTATGTTCATACATCAAGCTGGCCTGTCATGGGAAAGAAAGACTATACTGTCATTCTTTCATCTGAAAAAAGTCACCGGCGAAATAAGCACCTTTTGTAGACTAACTGAAATACTTTGAGAAAAGTTTTGTTCTTGTTGTGTGTACCAAAAAAGCAGGTCTTTACAGACAGAACAAGCGGTAATGATTATGATAGAATGTAGCTCTGCTGGTCATCAGGGCACCTTGCCTTTGAGCTTTCTCTGAAGAGTGCAGGGTACCGGATGGGGCACCAGCGTGAAGCCCCCATAACACCACAGCTTGTATCGTGGGCTTTACGCCCCCTCGTGACCAGCGATTCCCTCAGCTGTTAACTCCCAGCCAGCAGAGTAACTCCTTACACTCCAGCACCCAAGATGGGCTGTCCCAACCACCAGCAGCCCGGGCTTGGGCTTTATTTAAGTCTACAGGTGGAATCGTGGGACAGACCTGAGGACTTTTTAATCAAGCCTAAGGAAATCCATTAGGTCTGTCTGTCTGTCTGCCTCCTCACACCTCCTACTATACACACAGGACATGAAAGTAGAAGGGGGTCAGTGGGAGGAGAGGGACAAGAGAGGGTAGCGGAGGTGAGTGGGGTCAAATTCACATACACATGTAGGAAAATGTCTTAAGGAACTGATCATTGTGTATGTTTAAACGCATACTAGCAAAATATGAACATGTTTAGGACTTAATTCCATAAATTTAATGAAATTTAGAATTTAATGTAATAAAATTTAGAATTTATTATGGTTATTTGTTGTTATTATTATTCTTATAACACAAATTCTCATAATATAGCTCAGGCTAGCTGTAAACTCACAGTCTTGCCTAAATCCTCCAGAGCTGAGATTACAGGGTTGAACCACACAGAAGGCTCGGGATTGTTCTGTTGTTGCGCTTCTACTGCAAAGACTGTTTGGACTCGGTTCAAGATTATAGCCTGAAATCAAACAAACAAAAGCTACTGCAGCCAGGTGTGGGGGTGCACGCCTTTAATCGCAGCACTCAGGAGGCAAGGGCAGGGGGAACCTCTGTGAGTTTGAGGTTCCGGTCAACCAGGGCTATGTAATAAGACCCTTTCTTAAAACAAACAAAAGGAAGATGGTGGCATACAAAATTACAAAGGAACATTTGACACTGAAAAACAGAAAGAGTTGGCTGCTTAGCCTGAAATGGAAGAGACAAGAAACAGACAACACTCTGTGTGTGTGTGTGTGTCTGTCTGTCTGTATGTGTGTGTGTAGGCATGTGCATGGTATGCATGCATGTACGTATGCATATTCAAATATAAGTACACAGGTGGGTGTGGATGCATGTGTGTGCTTATATGTGGAGGCCCAAGCTGATATCAGGTATCGTCCTTATATGCCCTATATTTTACTTAAGGAGGCAGACTTTGTGGTTGAACCCAGAACTGAACGTTAGCCAGCTTACCTGGCAATCCTGTCTCTGCTTCCCAAGTACTAAGATTGCAAGTAGTTGTCACACCTGTCTAGTTTCTACATGGGCTCTGAGAATCGAAGCCACCGTTGTTATGTTTGCAACAGACATATATGTATCTCCTCATTTATTCTAAATCTTCATCAGTAAACCCACCATATCTTAGATTGGCCTATTAAGTCTCTTTTTTAAGATTTATTGTATATATATGTTTCTCTCTGTATGTGTTTCTCTACATGTACATCATGTGCCTGTGGGTGGCCACGAAGGCCAGAAGAGGGCATCAGATCCCCTGGAGCTGGAGTTATAGGAGGTTTTGTGCAGGTCATGGAGATGCTGAAAACTGAACTCAGGTCGTCTGGAAGAGCAGCAAGTGCTGTTAACTGCTCAGCCATCCAACCTCTCCAGCCTCGTGGGCCCAGGAAATTTTAAAACACATTTTAATGCGATGAATTGCTTTAAAAGATAGACAGCTTTATTATTGCACACTATAATAATCTAATTAATTTTGCAAAGGAGTTTATTTGTAAGGGACCATGATGGAGACAGAAGGCTCAAGTCTTTTTTCCCCAAGACAGAGTTTGAATACATTTACAGGATCGATTTCATGGCCCTTGAAGGGGTGCTGTTGTAACTTAAAAAGGGCCTCAAGAGAGAAAGACACCATGTGAC
The DNA here is from genome assembly GCA_028555095.1 of Dicrostonyx torquatus. Taxonomy (NCBI): domain Eukaryota; kingdom Metazoa; phylum Chordata; class Mammalia; order Rodentia; family Cricetidae; genus Dicrostonyx; species Dicrostonyx torquatus. The sequence goes on along the minus strand of JAQHUG010000473.1, from coordinate 284,174 downwards.
AGAGTTCATGTGGAGGGGTTTTTATTAGGGTAATGGGAACTTAAAAAGAGGGAAGGGCAGGGTGGGAAGGCTGACCTCTGGGGACAGGAGTGGCAAAAGAGAAGAGAGAGGCAGAGTAGGGGAAGACAGAAAAAGAGAGAGGGAAAGAAAGAGGGAGAGAGGGGGGAGGGAGCAGGGCCCCTTTAAAAGGGAGCATAGTGAATGTGCACAGGAGGTTCCTGTCAGGACCCCAAGGTCAGGCCAGCATTGATGCCTGGATACTAACATTCCTTTTTTTTCTTTCTTTATTATAAAAAAGTGAGGAGTTAGAAATGGTAGTAGGTGAGGCAGGGATGAGAAGGTCATGTTCTCAAGATTACTTCCTGCTGACCTGGCATGGGGACATTGTTTATCTTTGGGGGACCTGGGAAAGCTGAGGTGCTGGCACATCCTGGAGCATCTGGTGGTGTGACTTCACTGTCCAGGCTCTGTGGAACCTCAGTTGCCACTTGGACCTGGCAAAATGCTGTTCGAGGTGATCCAAGTTGACGTCCTAAGGCTTAAAACACCTGATCTTTTCCCATCGCCATAGTACCACCCGGACATGATTGACAGTCTTGCGGTCTAGTTCTTTGGCCAATGGCTGGTAGTCCTGCAACAATACTGATTAGGAATGGCCAATGGGTCTCCAAAAAGCATCCCAATGAGAGCAAGGAGGTATAAATGATGGCACAGTTACCATGAATGAGGCAGAGAAGTAAGACCCAAAGGTTGACAATTCCTAGCGTCCCAGGAATTCAGAGAGGGTTGATTTCAAGAGGGGCACAGGCTACTTTGTGTTTCTTCAAACTTACAGAGCAGGGGCCAAGGGCTCTGAGCCCAAGAGAGACACAGTCACCTGGTACCAGAACTTTGAGAAAAGCCAGAAGGCGAGGAAAGGACTGGGCTTGAAAAATGAAGCCTCAGACCCAGGGTTAGAGATCAGTAGCCCCGCAAGACCCAATTGTCAATATTGACTGAAAGGCAAAGCCGCCAATAAATGGGAAAGCAGATTTGTTGCAGGTACAAGAGAATAGATCTGGTGAGGATGGAGCAGGTGGGTAGAGTAGAGTCCCAGCCTAAAGTGATTACTGTTAATGACCGACAAACCTCTCCTCGGATGTAATAATCCAAATCAGACAAAATTAAAAGATGCCCAGATTTAATGGATGCCAACACTCCCGGGTGCTCCTCCCCCAGAAAACACAAAGGGCTTGAAGGAGAACCAGAACAACCATTGGAGAGGGAAAGGGGGAGACCACGTGTTCATTCTCTGGGGGGCAGTTTCAATAGCCTGTGGGAGTGGTCTTCACCTTCCCTGGGGAGGGGTAACCATTTGGCAGGCTTTCTCAGAGGTAGAGTTTGGACTGAGGCAACTCCCAGGGAAGGGAGCTTTGAAATAAAACTTCCCACCCAACATTCAAAAATGGATGCCAGGGGGCTGGGGTGAAGCCCCCCCCAGCTAAACATTTACCTTCCTTTAGGTGAATTTTGTCACTGAGCAAACATGCCTCACTTGACAGAGTTAGTGTAAGAGGTTTTGGGGGGGAGGGGAAAAATGGAAAGGTGAAAGGGTGATACCTCAGCTAGGCTAACTGCAGATCTTCACTCTCCCTCCTCTCCTCCAAATCCAGCAGCCCCTTAGTGTCACCCCAACTCTGTAGCAGACCAGCAGCTGCGGCCTCTCCTCCACAGCACCATCCCCCAGCTCCAGTGGATGGATCGCAGGGATCTTACCTTCCAAATTCCTTTTCCCACTCATAGCTTTATTCAAGTTACCCCCCCTACTCCCTGACCCCTACTCCCCCCGACCTCAGCCCCGACTTCTGACCCCGACACCCCAATTCCCCCACCCACAGACCCCCCACCCCCAACACCTCCACCCCCCAGACCCCCTTCTCCCCAGACTCCAGCAAACATATCTTGGGAACCCTCAGGTACTCCAGTCAGGGAAACAAATAGCCTAACCAGATCTTCTGAACTCTGTAGTAAATCAGGCGCTGTGCTGCCTCCCCCCACCTTTTCTGTCAATCAGATCTTTTCCTCCAACCATCTTCTCCACTCATCCTGTCATCCCAGCCGCCACCTCTAGCCGGCACTCCCTGGGAGCCCACCAGTAAATACTGTCAGATAAGCAAGAAGGCCAGTGAAGAAGGTCCTCAAGTCTCAGATTTTCAGGCTTCTTCAGCAGACGCCCAGTTGTGGCCTATCTGCACTCTCTGTCCCAGTCCTAGAGGAGTTAAGTGAAGCTGTAAGCAAAATGAACTTAGCAGATAATTACGGAACATTTCACCCAAACACAAAACAATATACCTCCTTTCAGTATACCTATCAGCCCCTCACACAACTTCCTCCAAAACTGACCACATCCTGGGACACAAAGCAAGTCTCAACACATGTAAGACAATTGAAATGACATTGTAAATCTTATCTGACCATCATATATTAAAAATGTTATGCCCAAATCTGCAAAACCTCCGAAAGCCAACAAGGAGACCAAGTCCCCGTGTGAAAAAGCAAAGAGCCTTTATTTTATGCAAGTTTGCAAACTTGGTCTCTCTGCATGTCCAAAGTGTTGTAATAAATGGAGAGCCCTGGGCTCACTTAAAGTTGGGTTTTTATAGTAGTAAAGGTGGAGATGAGGGGTTTCTGAGGTTCAGGACCCCTGATTGACTGATATTTGCCTAGGAGTGTCCTGGTGAGTGTGTGCTGGCAGGTGATCCTATCAACAGTGGTTGGAACTTTAAGCATTTCCTTTGAAAGGTGCTCAGGCAATCTTAGTTTATAGTCCTTCCAGCAACCAGGTATTGCTTCAGGGTAAACTACTGAGACTCAGGCTTCCATTAAACTTATGGATAGCTGAGTCCTACTCTGGTAGGTGATAATGGTTGGAAATAAAGAACTTCCTTTGGGTGATCTGTTCATATTTAGCTTATCATGGCTAGCTCCTATAAAAAGTGGGATAGCAACAATAACAGAAACCACAGAAAACTTAAAAACTCTTGGAAACTGAACAACTCACCACTGTGTGAAAAATGGGTCAAGGCAGAAATTAACACTTTCTAGAGTTGAATGAAAATGAATACACAACATACCCAAACTTAGGAGACACGATGGAGACAGTTCTAAGATACAAGCCCATAACACTAAGTTGCTACATTAAGGTGAGGAAAAGACTGGACTTGAAAAATGAAGCCTCAGACCCAGGGTCAGAGGTAGGTGGTTCAACATCCTTAGCCATTACAGAAATGCAAATCAAAACTACTTTGAGATTACTTCATCTTACACCTGTCAGAATGGCTAAGATTAATAACACCACTTGCAACTCATGTGGTGAGGATGTG
>JAQHUG010000473.1:257836-267836 GCA_028555095.1 Dicrostonyx torquatus | reverse complement strand
AGCATGCATGGTCCACACTGGCTTCCAACCTGCCAACTAAACGGTTTCCGTAAGAACTGTGAAGCAGCCCAGCAATGGTGGCACACACCCTGGGCAAACCTCTGAGTTCAAAGCCATTCTGGTCTTGTGTAAGTGGAGCACTGTAGGCTTATACCTACAATCACAGCACTGCTGAGGCCAGAGTAGGGGTCTCACGAATTCCAGCTATCTTATGCTAGACTGAAAGACCCATCCAAGTAATAACAGCAACAGTCAAAACCTAGAAAACCTAAAGTACTCGTCTATGAAACCATCATAATTTAGCAAGAGAAAGCTATACAAGAAAAGTGAGCTTTAATACACAAGAAAGGAAGAGAATTTGGGGGGAATATTTTTAGTATATCGGGTTATTTTCCCCACATTTTGTTTAAGTTAACACATGCTCCTTCATGATAGACAAATATAAGCCCTACTGTTTAATGCTCATTTCAAAAAAAATGGATTCAACTGTTTTCTTGGTTTTAGCAGTAACGGTTATTGACATTTTGATTGTTGTGATGAACTTGAAGTTGAAAAGTCTATTAGCAGAAAGAGAACTAAATCAAAGGTTTGGTACTTTTCTCAGTATTTTACCTCAATTTTTACAATGTCAAAATTGTTTCTAAAACCCATAACCTTCATATGTTCGCTGAAACACACTTTAAACATCTTGAGGCCAATTTTCCGCTTCGTTTATTTCACAACTTTAACGTGGAGTCCAAGATCTGAACCACTGGCTTGACGTCTAACCTCCCGGTTCGGCCCGGGATCCACTGCAGCCAGGACAGACCCGGAAAGCGCCCTGCCGGTCCCCAGACCTCTCAGCTCGGTTTAAACGTCTGCCCTGATCTAACCTTTGAGTGACCCAGAACCAGGGCAGCGGCGGTCCCCAGACTTCCCAGCTCGCCCCAAGCGATCCCAGAACCCTGGCAGCAATGCACCTTACGTCCCTAGACTTCCCAGCTAGCCCCCGGAGACGCCAGAATTAAGCCAGCAACGATTTCCAGACCTCCCAGCTTGGTTTCCAAGAGTTCGCCCTGTTCTAGCCCTTGAGTGACTCCAGAATCAGGCCCGCAGCAATCCTTAGACCCGAGCGACCCCAGAATCCAGACAGCAGTGATCCCCAGATCTCCCAGCTCGGTTTACAAGAGTCCACCCCTGATCTAACCCTTGAGTGACCCCAGAACCCGGGCAGCAGGGATTCCCCAGACTTCCCAGATTGCCCCGAGTGACAGCAGAACCTGGGCAGCAGCGGTCCCCAGACTTTCTAGCTTGCGTCGAGAGACCCCAGAATCCAGCCAGCGGCGATCTCCAGACCTCCGAGCTCGGCTTACAAGAGTCCGCCCTGATCTAACCCTTGAGTGATCCGAGAACCCAGGCAGCAGCGACCTCCAAACTTCGCAGCCCGCCCCGAGCTACCCCAGAATCCAGCCAGCGGCGATCCCTAGACCTCCCCAGTTCAATTTACAAGAGTCTACCCTGATCTAGCCCTTAAGTGACCCCAGAACCCGGCCAGCACTAATCCCCAAGATGCTCAGAACCGCAGGCTGGGCCGGGAACCTGGAAAGGCGGAAGCCGGCGGACCTCCGCGCCCCGCCCTCGGCGACGCCACCGCACCCTACTGGAGACCCAGACTTTCAGCCCAGATATATCGAGCGCAGAACGAGAATACCGCTCCGCCCGGCTTCTGCAGCCGAGGACCGCTGAGGCCAGCCGCCGGTCGTCGCCCGCCTTCCCGAACGCCGTCACGTTCCAGCCAATCCCGAGCGACCGTGGGGCAGCAACGAATCAGCGGCCCGCATTCCAGGCGCGACGAATCGAACTCCGACCCAGGCATCGGGCGGCCCGCCGAGCCGGGCTGTTTCGCTGCAGACCGGGCCAGGCGTGGGTCCAGGCCTTCCCATCCGGACTCTGCGCGTGCGCCCGTCCGGCAGCCGGCGGCCGCCGTGTCCGCTGCAGCGTGCCTCCGGGGTGTCGCGCCGATGCACGGGCAGCAGTGTGGGCCACGATGACAGATTACGGCGAGGAGCAACGCAACGAGTTGGAGGCTCTGGAGTCCATCTATCCCGACTCCTTCACAGGTGACTTTGGCTGCTGGGGCGGAGGCCGGGGCCGCGCGGCCCTCCCTCCGGCCGCTCTGCCCGGGCTCTCGACTCAGTTCCCAGCGCCCCGCCCGCTCCCCTCCCCACTGTCCTGAAATCTGAAGGACCGGGTGGCCCCGCCAAGGCCCCGGAGCCATCCTGAGCTCTTTGGTTTCGCGTAACCGCAGCCACCGGAGATTCACCGAAGCACGCGGAAACAAACTCTCGGAGTGCGCTGAGTTTCGCCAGAGCCGCGAAGGGTCTTTTCTGTTTCTTTTCTTTCCTTTCTCCGTTTTACCTCCTTGTGGAGCAGCAGCTGGTTGACATGCTGAGTTTTGAGAGCAGCACACTCGAGTTTGTCAGTTTTGTTTAAGTGTAAGAATGATCGGGGCATTCTGCAGAATGCCTGATGTAGGACGTGGCCGCTGTGGCTCTTAGGTGTTAGACCGCACGGTGTCTTAGACTTCGTTGAGGTTCTGGAGGTTCAGGGAAGGCAAGTGGCTTGTATTCTGGCTCCTCCTGCCAGAGGTCCCCAGTTCCTAGCTGTTTCTTAACCCTGCAGACTTAAGGTTTGGGATCCGGGTTCGACTGAGGTGAAGGAAGAGCAGATTTTGGCTCTTTGGAGAAAGTAATTAATTAGGAGAATTCTTCCTCGTGAGCCTGTTTTCTTGGATAACCTATGTATGGTTTTTCTTAGACTTGAGGTTAGTCAAGGTAAAGCCAGTTTGAACGTGTAGGCGCTGGTTTGGTGGGGTTTAGTCCTTCCTCCAAGTCTTGTCTATCACTGTCTGAATTAAGAGCCTAAGGGATATTGCTTTAGCTCCTGAACTCCAAACCCACCCTCTCATTGTTCAGATTAGCTTTTTCTTGACTTCACCCTTTCATCAACTGCTTGCAATGGTAGCAAATTTTGTTTTGCTTTGCCAACAGGCAGATGTCTCTCAGCTACCCCTGTGTAGCTCGGTTCTCTCACCAGCAGTAAGCTGTGCTGAGGGTGTTAAGGGGATGAGGGAAGAGGGGTTTGAGAGTGTCACTACCTGGTTTGAGTGTGTATGGAGTCTGGCTCCCTTCTCTATCCTGGCTAATATGTCAATGTCAAACTGAGATAGAACACTAGGGTCAGTTGCCAGATCATCTTAATCATGATGTTCAGACCTTTCTAGTACTTTAGAAATAGAATAGGCACGACCCTTTTAGGCAGAAGCAAAAATGCAGAGGCGTGTGATATTCTTAACTTGTCTTTGATGTGAAGGTACCCATGCTAAATACTGTGTTGTGCGTCTTACAGAGGTGACATATTTTAGGCTCTAAAACAGTATTGTAACTGTAGCATATGAAATTCTTGTCACATACACACGTGCTTGAGGAGCCTGTGCCGTGGTAACAGATGACAATTTGTGACTCTTTCGATGCATTCAGCTATTTCATAGTTAGCAGGCGAGCCTGTGGATAATTCCTGTCAGCATCTGTACACGTTTTGCAATAAATATAACATCTTGCTTTATGCTTCTTAGGGAGTTTTGGATCGCTCTTGGTCATTTTGTTATGAATCTTTTGGGAAAAAGGTAGGACTTTGAAATAAAATATTTGTGTGCTTGATCTTGGAAATTGTGTGGATCTCTAAGGTTTGCTGTTTGGCGGCTTGTTTCCGTCCTTACACTTAGGTTTAAGAAAGTTACCTCATATCGGTTTACCCAGAACACTAGTTTGCAGATGTCTCACTTGGTTTTGAATCACATTTAGGATTGAATTTGGCAGATGCTCCACCTGCTGAAGGACCTGGATCTCCCCCTGCCCTACCTACCCTACTTTTAGTGCTCACTTGTGAACTAGGAGAGGAGCATTTGTTAGGCACACTTGACCTTGTGTGATTATCAAAGAGTCAACTTTTGGCCCACAGACCTTGCTGAAACTTAGATTTGCTCCCGTTCTGTTTGCGATGACCTGCTGGTCCAGCGTTGCTTTTGCTGTGCGCCATCGCCTTACTACAGTTTCTTTTCGCCTGTTCTGCTGCTTGGTTGCACTTTGACCTACCCTCCTAACAATTAGTTTAGCAAAGGACGTGTACCCTCCTGATACCCTCCTCCATCAGTGATGCTTCACTTGGCAAGGATCTGTAGTGGAATTTAGTTATTTCCATATCTGCATTAGAATATGTTATAGTGGGTAGTTTTTTGGAAGTCAGTGGTTGGCCTTCAGTTAGCCAAAACCAAGTGCCCTTAATTCTGTTCGCTTTACCAAGAGTGAACTTAATTCTGTATTTGTTCTTCAGTCTCCTTTGAATAGAAGTCAATAACACTCAACAGTTTCGATTGTATCATAAAAGAAGAGTAGAAATCATATTTTAAGAGCACATTTTTTTGAGAAATACTTTCTGGAAGACTAGATATACCTCCTATTAAATAATTGACTTGTTTAATAGGTGTTTTATTTTATTTTTTGTGAAAAACCAAGGTTGTTTGTATAGTCTGTTGGCATAGCTTTTAGACTTCACCTCCGTTATGTTTTTAACCAAATTCTCAATTCCATCTGTTTCATGGTCTTCTCTGAATCAACTAGCGTCTCCTCTGATTGCTTATTAATTCCTTCCACTATGCCCAGAAACCCCCTACTTTTCTCAAAAGTATTTTGATCCTGGGCTGGAGATGTTCAGGGCTTAAGGACACTTGGTCCTCTATCTGGAAACCCATGTCAGGCGCCCCACACCTGTCTTTAACTCGAACTCTAGGGGATCCAGTACCCCTTGTGATCTCTGCAGGTTTCTCTACACCTGGGTGTGTGTGAGCACACGCCCCCCCACCCATAAGCACACACAAGCACACTGACACACACACCACACTCATGCACACACCACACATACATAAGCACACACAAGCACACAGATACACACATACAGACCACACTTATGCACACACCACACACACATAAGCACACACACGCACACTGACACACACACCACACTCATGCACACACCACACATAATAAGCACACAGATACACACATACACACCACACTCATGCACACACCATATACACATAAGCACACACAAGTACAAACACACATGCACGCACACACACAAAACAATAAACTTCAAAAGTACTGTGATCTTTTCACAGCGGCGGAAGTCTGGCATCCGTGTCTTATCCTAACCCAAAGTAGTGCTTTTGAACAAGCAGTGCATTAGAATGGGATTGCTCTATCAGCAGAACTCAGGAATGTACCAGGTGTGGTACATGCCTGTAATCCAAGCACTTGGAAGCCTGAGTCAGGAGGATTGGAAATTCCAGGCCAGCCTAGGTTTCGTTGTGAAACCCCATCTTTAAGAACAAAACAGAATTTAGGGGTCGTTAATTTTTGCAAATACAATTGAGTAATTTTCCCAACCCCACATTAGCATTATCCCCTCCCTCATTTTATTTTAGTTAATTTATTTTAGATTCAGTTGTGACAGACAACCTCAATAACAAGGTTTTAAAAGTAAGGAATTGGTTTTTATTGTATGTGAAAGTCTCATGGCAGCACCCATTCAGGAAAGTCCTTTAGAAAGGGCTGTTAGTTTTGTCATCCTTAAGGTGTGTTCTCGTCATCTTGGTCGAGTTGGTAGCAGCAGTGGCAGCAGGGGCATAGATAAAGGATTGGAGTTGGGGTTGGGTGGGGAACTAGCAGTCTTTTAAGGAAATTTTCTGGTAACTCAGAAGGCATATCTCTTTTTATTTTTGTAGCAGGAACTTACCCCATCTTTTAGTGTTTTCTGGCATTTCTTTTCTTAGGTGTCCATTTTCCTTTGTTTCTCCCTCTTTAAAGTGGCACCTTGGTGTTATGTCCTCTGCAAGCCTGGATTTCTTCAAGTGTTGGTGGGAAGTAATGTAAATATTTTGTAATAGTTCAATAAGCACAAGCTATTCCTTTTTAGAAGCACACCTTTTAGTTGTTGGTACTTCTCTTAATGGGGCCCCATCCTTCTTTCTCTCATGAGCTGCATGTGGACATCAGCACACCTTAGAAACGCCAGGGAGATTCCTGTCCCTGTTACCTTTGTGGTCCTATGGTTTTTTGTTCCCATGCCCTTACAGGACTGTTATGGTTTCTTACAGATTGGTATTCTCCTTCTCTTGCTTCACCTTTTCTCCCTATTCTTGTCTCTGAGATTAGCTACTTAGTGTTATTCTTGCTAATCTCTCTGTGTCCTTTAGGCATCTTCATTTACTAAGTATTTGTTGGTTACACAATAAAGAATTAAGTCTGTTAGGGAAGTAGGCACTATATAGCTCAAGTTGTTTTGGAAAACTGAAAGATGATCAGTTAAGTGGAAGTAGGGGAACAGTCTTTCAGAGGAACACAGTGCAGAGCCAGGACTCTTGACACATGTAGTAGACTTTCTTTTGGGCCATCATCCAGCTTCCAAATTGAAATGAAGACTTATTGTTAGTTATGAATGATTGGCCTTAGTTTATACTTATCCCACTAGCTCTTATAACTTAGTTTAACCATTTTTCTGCATCTATGTTTTGCCTCAGGGCTTCTTACCTTTCTTTCATTCCGTATTTCCTACTCTGTGTCTGGCTACTGGCAGCTGCCTGACTGGCTGGCCCCAGGCGTCTCCCTCTTTCCCCCTTCTCGTCTGGTCTCTTCTCAAGCCCAGATTCCTCCTACTACTTATATTCTTTCTGCTTGCCAGCCCCACCTATCCCTCTACTGCCTAGCTATTGACTGTTCAGTCAGGTGCCATAGGCAGCAAAGCAACACATCTTTACATTGTTGAACAAATGTAGCCTATCTTTGCCCAGTTAAACAGATATTCCACAGCAGGTGCACTCTGCTGAATGCAAGTGATGGCATTGCTAGGGCGTAGAGTAGGAATTGGGAAGCAAAGAAGTGAAAGACCACTAACTAGTGAACGTGAACCAGATGACGGGCGCCTTGTGTGTGTGTGTGGGAGGGGGGGTTACAGATGATCTGTCAGTAGGTCATGCACAAAGTGTTTTCACAAGGCCCAGGTTTTCGAGTGTTTGGACTATATAGCCCTACCTCTTTCTCTAAGTGATCTTAACTCACTGAGGACACATAGAGAGTTGCTTTTATTTTATGTTGTTTGCCCTCCTCCCTCCCTTTGTCAGGGCTTACATAGCTCAGGCTAGTCTCCTGTGCCCTGTATAGCTGAGGGCATCCTTGAATTCCTGACTGTCCTACCTCTACCTCCTAAATGCTGGGATTACAGGTAGCTGCCACCAGACCTGCCCTGAGGACTGTTTCTAAAAGCAGTGGTGTGTTACCCTCCATGCTGAGAAACAAAGGGAGCAGAGATGGTGCTGGCATGTGGTGGGGTGGGGTAGCAGGATTATCTCCCACCCTGAGACTTTCTGTGATTTGTGTAATGCTTATGCATTGTTTGTTACTGTCTTCTGTGGCTGCCACTTCTACTCTCTGACAGTTATTTTCCTTTCACTTTTTTCTCCAAATTAAGGATTCCTTACAAAGCTGCTGTTGGCCTTTGCCTTTTATCTTGTTTCTCTAATTTTAGATCTCTTTAATCTAATTCTGCTGATCTCCATAGGCTGATAGCTTCAGCTATTACCAGAAGATCCAGATTGAATTAAGGCCTTGTTTGGTTCTCCTCTTTGCTTGTTTGTGATTGCCCACTCTCCGCCTCTGCAGGGTTGCCTCTATTTGAAATATACCACGTCTGATTTCTTCCGTGTTTGTATTTGGTTTAGTGGCACTATATTCGCAGCTGCAAACTTGGCCTGTCATCACCATCTTAATTTCCTGCTATTCCCATGGCTCCCATCCTAGTTCAGGCCTCATTATCCTTGTCTGATTGATTTTACAAGTTGCCTTTTTTCGTTTGCCTCCGATCCTGTGCGCTCTTGCTGGATGTGCTGAAATAGTTGCTGTCTAGGATCACACTGTGAAATGTCCTTTCACTAGCCCACTCATGTCCATCCTATAGAAAACAAAGTTCTTCTAAATGTTCTTAGCTTCCCAGCCCTTGTCCTCTGCCACCCTCACACGCTTCCTCCATCTTTGTCTCTGCTTGCTAATGTGCCGTTCATGGCTTTCAACCTCATTCAGATAATATCCCTGAAATTTATCACCTGGAAATAAGGTGGTTTTTTTTTTCCTTTTGAAGTGAAGGCCTGTGTGTCTTGCCACTTAGAGCTGCAGCACTGTGTGTAGGTAATTGGTGTGAACACTCTGTGTCCACATCTGTGGCCTGAAGGTGATGATGTGTGTGTCTGAGATGCATGTCTTATATTTGAACGTGATTGACACAAGAACTTATGTATCATAGTTTGATTGACAGCTTTTATAGTGGTATATAAAGTAAATTGTTTTGTGTTTAATATTTTAAATTTGGTGGACTGTTTTGTTTAGAGTCTAAACCTGTGGTATTGGTACTGGATTTAAGGGATTTTTGCTTAACTGCATAACACAACACAAGTATAGTGTGGTACTCAGTCAGCATGGCCATCTGCTGGACTAGTAGCTTCTTGGAGTCCTTGTTGATGGTGTGTCATTTATTTTTGTGTCACAGTATTTACATTTTGTGATATGTTAATGCTAAGAGAGAATTATGGATCATATAATGTAATATATGGATCATATATTACATTATGGATTACTTGGTTTTTAATGTTTCCTTTTCTTTTGTCCATTAAGTCAGTATTTGCTCACTTTCCATAGCATTTTCTAATACTCTTGCGTGGGAGTAGATGACGGACAGATGTTATTGGACTTGTTCTAAAGTGGTCTCTGAAACTTCCTCATCAGTGTAAATGTTGACTTACATCGTCCGGCTTTAGTAGGTTTTAAGTAATTTGATGCTTAGATTCTTTTTTTGTTTTTTTGAGACAGAGTTTCTCTATGTAGCCTTGACTGTCCTGGAACTCACTTTGTAGATCACACTTGCCTCGATTTAGAGATTGGCCTGCCTCTGCCTTCTGAGGGCTGGGCGTGCACCACCACCACCCAGCGATGTTTACATTCTTATCTTCTATTATAATTGTGTGAAAGATGGTAAAGGCTCATTCTTTTGGAAAGATTAGATTTGACTTCATTTAAACATGTAGAAAATAACAAGATAATATAGTAAACCATTATAACATGAATATCTGTGGGTAGTGGTTGGTGAAAAAATTGCAAAGTTTTTATTTACCATTTTGTTTGGGATTTTTTTGGAATGCATTTTTTATATAGTGACAGATTTTGGAATAAAATGCAAATGACTTAATATTTAATTGATTAGAGAGTTATTTAACTAAAAGTACTTCTTTTCAGATTAAGATTACTCCTGGTCGAAATAGTGAGTTTATCATTTTAGTGTTCTGTTAGTCTGATTTGTTGAAATGAAAATACAGGTGAAATATGAATTTCTAGTGCTGAGCAGCAATAAATCGCTGGAACTGTCTGCTGCAGGAAACATCCTAATAACTGCTCTGTGTATTTTCTTGCAGTGTTATCTGAAAACCCACCCAGCTTCACCATCACTGTGACGTCAGAGGCTGGAGAAAACGATGAAAGTAAGCATGGTGAAATGACTGATTTTTCTGGGCTGCGCAGGAACTTTGTGACTGCAGTGCAGGTGCTGAGCTGCTGAGGCACCGTTGCTGTGTGCCTGTCGCCTCTGTGTGCTGTGTAGGTGTGGCTGCTGGAGGCAGAGGCAGCCCAGGCAAGCGTTCAGGTTAATATTACAGCAGATGAAGAGAAGACAATTCGTGTTCAAAGCATTTCTCAAGTGACTTCTGCTTTTCAAATGCTGCTATTTTCTTTGGAGTGTAGATTATTTATTGAGCATTTGCTGAATGTACACCTATCTACTCATCATTGCCCCCCACAAATAAAACAACTTTAAAACTAGTAAGCTAAATAAATTAAGTTTAGTGATAATATGAAGGTTATCC
>JAQHUG010000473.1:223216-245918 GCA_028555095.1 Dicrostonyx torquatus | reverse complement strand
AATAAGTAAATAAAAGCTAATATTTTTAATTAAGTTTTTGTTTGCCAGGAGTTTTTAAAAAAAATGAATATTCTCTGTCCTGTGAAATACAGTAAAATAAAATGCCACTAGTTGGTAAATGTGTATCGCAGGCAGAAAGGGATTTCTGCCTTTCCCTTATCTGTTCGACTCATCTCTTTGGGGTTGTTGCTTAAATTAGTAATCTGTTGTTCTGCTTGTCATTAATGTTATAAATTATTGATTCAATAGAAACACTAATTTTTTAAATACTTTTAATGTGTTTGCATTAAACTTTTATCTTGTGCCTTAGCTGTCCAGACTACTCTCAAGTTTACATATAGTGAAAAATACCCCGATGAAGCTCCCCTTTATGAAATATTCTCCCAGGAAAATCTAGAAGATAATGATATCTCAGACATTTTGAAATTACTGGCATTGCAGGTAAGGAAATAATTTGGCTTTATAGTAGCATATTTTGTTGACCTTAATATTAAATGTTGGTTAGAAAATATTCTTAAATATATGTAAATAGTACATTGACCAATCAGAATTCATGATGTACAATCACAAAATATCTTTAAAAAAGACAGGAGAATTTCATGTGTATATATAATGTTATCCCCAGACCTTCCCTCAGCAAAACCCCTTCCATCCATCCTCATATACTATTCTTCCTTTTTTGTTGTTTTTAAGGTTTATTTTTAAGTATGTGTGTGTATATGTGTGTCTCTAGGTCAGTCTGTGCGCGGGTGGAGTGCAGGTACCCTCAGAGGTGTTGGACGCCCTGGAACTGGAGTTATGGGCAGTTGTGACTGTCTGCTGCCGGGGCTGGGAACTGTACTCTCATCTTCTGAAAGAGAAGTTTGTGCTTTTAACCTCAGTGAGCCATCTCTCCATCCCTTCCTTTAAATAATCAATATTTGCTTGGTTAGAGACCATTCACTGGAACATGGGCAACCCCATTGGCCATACCCAAAGGAAAATGACTTCTTCTCATAGAAGCTGTCAGCTGCCCATGGCTCCTTAGCTAAGGGTGGGGCCTGGTGTCCTCTACCTTCAGTTTTGGAATTTTGCCAAGTTTGACCCAATGCAAGCCTTGTATATGTTTCTACAGCTATAGTGAACTCATGACCACAATGGCTGTGTCATGTCCGGAAGACTCAGGACATCTCCCTAACCTCTGGCTCTTAGTTTTCCACACCCTCTTCCATGACATTCTCTGAACTTTGGGGGATAGGATGGACTGATATATGTGTGCCATTTCAGGATGAGGAGTCAGCACTCACTTATTTTCAGCACTTTGGGCAGTTTTGATTCTCTCCAAGGTTGGAAACAGCATTAACCTCTAAGTACAAACATAAATACTTAGAAGACTGTTGAATGATACAACCTTTAGCAAAACAGTAGTAGGTTCTCCATTAGGGTCTAGACCTCTGCAGTCATCAACATTTGACCAGGTTTACAGTGCTACACTGTATGTATGTATACATGTGCACTGTGTGTATACTTGGTGCCTATGAAGACCAGCCGAGGGCATTGGGCCCCCTGGAACTGGAGTTATGGAGAAATACCTAAATCAAATGATACCGTAGATATAACATTTTATCCAAACACGGAAGAACTTAATCTAAAACAGATTATCATATATTAGCATGTAGTTCAAGTCTCAGAATATACAGGAAAACTGAAATAATTCCAGCAAGAGAAACTCTAGAGCATACACAAATGTATAGAGATTAAACAGTACACTGATTGTACAATGATAGTCAAGAGGGGAATAAAACATTCCTGGAAACAAATGAAAACGAAAACACAGCATACCAGATCCTATAAAATCCAATGAGAACAGTCCGAAGAAGGAAGTTTATGTTAATATAGATAACTACATTAAGAAATAAGCAAAATCTCAGATACCTTAAAGCTACCTCAAAGCTATAGAAATGGAAGAATCCAAACCCCAAATTGGTACACTGAAAGAAATTGTTACACGTATGGCCAAAATGAATGAAATGGAAAAAAAAATACAAAGAATTGGATCTTTGAAAAGATAAACAGGATGGACACTTAGCCAACTAACCAACAGAAAGAGATAAGGGGCCTGGCAAGATGGGCTCAGCACTTCAGAGTACTTACTGCTCTTGCATAGGACATGGGTTCAGTTCTCAGCACCCACATGGCAGCTCATAACTCTTTGGAGTATTGGAGTCATCCACTCTGTTGTGCTGGGATTAGTCTTTGATGTTACATCTAATAGTATTCATTTTATAAAATTGCGTGTCCTTGTTTCCTATGTCCATGGCCTAGTCATTAAAGACAAGGGCACATATAGCCCAGGGTGGCCTTGAACTCTCTATGTAGACGAGCATTTCTGATCCTTCTGTTTCCATCCCACAAGTGCTGGGTTTTATAGGCTACTACTTCTGATTCTGTATTCCAGTTTTAAATGTTCACTTAGCCAACTATGTGGTATAACTGAATGAGGAATCACCTTCTAAACATGGGATCTAGCTATTATGATAAACATTGGTGCTTCGGACAGCTTTTATTTTCCTGAGAAGTGTGTTTCTTGCCTCCTCTCTGTTTTATACAGGCTGAGGAGAATCTCGGCATGGTGATGATCTTCACTCTTGTGACAGCCGTTCAGGAAAAGTTAAATGAGATAGTCGATCAGATAAAAACCAGAAGAGAGGAAGAAAAGAAACAGAAAGAAAAGGAAGCAGAAGAAGCAGAGAAGGTATACTTGAAAATCTTCTCTCTTTTTTTTTTTTACATCTCTTGGTTGGCTTGTTTGATATTTAGCTTTTTTTTCTGATTATTTTAATAACTTGGTTTTTGGAAGTCACAATAGTGAACTAAGAAGTAAATTTAACTAGGAGTGGTTGATGACATGTGAGTAACAAGTGACAGATTGATAAAGCTCACTCATGTAAGACCAAGAATTGTAAATCATTCTTGTATTGTAAATCAGTATGTCCTAAGTTCCTAATTATACAGAGACCAGCACCAAGCTCTGAGTAAAGTAAAAAAGTTATGGCAGTGTTATAAATTGATGTTTATCCAAAATATATTAAAATCAAGAACTTGGCTTAATAGTAAGTAGCTATGACAAGTACAGTAAGTACATTGCATATTATCTTAAAATTTTTTAATATTTAGAAGAAGAATAATTGCCTTTTCCAGAGTAAGCTGTTGAAACTAAAGAGAGCTAGTGCAGGTGGAGTCATTAGTGTTCTTCATCTCGGTGGTTTGCATCTAGAAGACGAAGTCATTTGGCTGTGTTTGTTAAATGACTGACTCACTGCCATGCTGCTTGTGTCTTTTGTTTTCTAAGAAACTGTTCCATGGCACTCCTGTTACGATTGAGAATTTCTTGAGTTGGAAAGCCAAGTTTGATGCAGAACTCCTGGAAATTAAAAAGAAACGGATGAAAGAAGAAGAACAAGCAGGAAAAAATAAACTAAGTGGTATGGGTGCCTCCCTGGCATAGTGACTCCTGCTACCCTGCAGCTGTGCTGTCCCCTGACAGCAAAGATTACCAGGACAGGTTGCCATGACAAACACGTGTCTCGTCACACACAATTCATAGCTACTGTTTGTTGTATATCTTTGTTTGGTAATTGGCGAGTTTTGGTTTGTATTCTGGATCCTGGAATAAGAATATTGAGGATCAAAAACCTTCAGAGTGAGAAGTCTTCCAGGCCTGAGGAGCTTTGGTTTTTCATTTTTCTGTTTTAGTGTGAATACAGGTCTTCTAAGCTACCGCACAATCCATAAACTTATTGAAATTCCCAGAAATACAGATGTCTAGATTTGTTTTGTTGAGCTCGTACCCTTTTAGGTAGTTGTAGGGATGAAGGAGTGCTATCCCTTTTGAATTAAGCATATTTATTTCTTTTAGGGAAACAGTTATTTGAAACAGATCATAATCTTGACACATCTGATATCCAGTTCCTGGAGGACGGTAAGATACTCGTGGATGTAATGCATCATCTTTTTATTCTATGAAAAGCAAATTATATTTTTATTTAGTGTGAAATTATCCTGCCAAAGCTGTGAAAAATCACATTCTGAAGATAAATTCTAATAGATGATCAATTTGTACACTATCTAAATGTTTAAAGTGTATAGCAATGTGTGTTTTTTAAGTTTTCTCAGGGTGGCTTTCTCATAGTACATGAGCCTTTGTCAGCTGGAGAATTGGGCAGCATAGTTCAGGGGATGTTTTCCTCAAAAGCCTGTATTAGACGTCAGAGAATCAAATCCACGATCTGCTCTTGGTGGGGAGCAGCCCCAGCTGTGGAGCTCCTCGCTTCCTCTGCTGGCAGGGCCCTTCCTCCTGCTTGTGCAGCTGTTGGGCATCTTGTCCGTGTGCTCTCATTTGCTCCTCCCCTTACCTCCTTTGTTCTCTCTGCGTCTACCAGCTACCCATGTCACCATGCTCATGGCAAAGAGTAACTGGACCATTGCCTGGTCTTGCTTGTGTTTTTAGACTGGCCTCCATGCTCGGTCCCACTTGGTTGCAGGAGTAGCCTTCTTAGGGTTGTAGGTCTCTTTAACCTTCTCTGTGTCTCCTGTCATTTGGAGTTCTCTAGGTTTGGCCTCTCAAACATGCCCTGGATTGTGTGTTGATGTGGCTCACTGCTAAGCCATTCTTCCTGACCTCATGGGGGCACTTACTGACACTCACCCTGTTCCTTTCTTTATGGTGTTAAGAACTGAACCCCAGGCTTTGTGTAT
This sequence comes from Dicrostonyx torquatus, assembly GCA_028555095.1. Classification (NCBI taxonomy): domain Eukaryota; kingdom Metazoa; phylum Chordata; class Mammalia; order Rodentia; family Cricetidae; genus Dicrostonyx; species Dicrostonyx torquatus. Next base: position 241,181 of record JAQHUG010000473.1, on the reverse strand, counting down.
GCAAGTAAATACTGTCATTGAACTACACTGCCAGCCCTCATTTTTTTTTTTCCTCAAGTCTTCTCTAGCAAATAGGTCAAGATTTTTATTTTTATGATCTTAAAAACAAAACCCAAAGCTGGGCATGGTGGCTTACCACCTTTAATCTCTGTACTTGGTGACTGAACAAGTTAGAGGCCGTACTGTTCTGCACTGTGAGTTACAGGCCTGTCTAGGCTACAGAGTGAGACTCTCACAGACTTAAAAAAAAAAAAAGTCAAAAATTTAGTAGGATATGAGGATTTCCAGCTCTCCAAAGTCTCATCTCATTCTCTTATGCTATAGAAACTTCATTATTTTTACTTTTCTCTTTCTTCCTCCCTCCCTCTCTCCTTCTCTCCCTTCCTCTTCCATAGTGTCTCACTGTATAGCAGTGGCCGACTTGGAACTTACTACATAGACCAGGCTGGCCTAGAACTGAGACAGATCCTCCTGCCTCTGCCTCTCAAGTGCTGAGATTAGAAGTGTGCTCCAACATGCTTGTCTTCAGTTATTCTTGACTGCTTTCTTCTTCTCTTAGGTAAGGATTTCTCTTCATCTCTAGATTTCCCAAAGAGACCTGTTGAGTCTACCTTGGAAATATCTCCCAACAATCTCCTTTTACTTGAAGGCTTTATTATTTTTGCCTGAACTTTTATTGTAGCCACCTAAATAATTTCTCTGAATCTCTTTCTCCTTTTCTTTTAAAGGTTTGTTTATTTTATGTGTGTGAGTATGACTGCATGTATGCTTAGTTGCCATGGGGCCAGAAGAGGGCACCACATCGCCTGAAAGTGGAGGTGGTTGTAAGCCACCATGTGGGTGCTTGGGATTGAATGTGGGTCCTCTGTTGGAGCAGCCAGTGCTCTTGCCATCTCTCCAGCCTCTGAATCTCTTTTTTTCTTCTCAGGGTCTTAAACATTCTATATTTCCTGCTCTGCTCTGTGACAGTGAAACTTATATTTAACCATAAAGCGTTAAAATTCTTTGATAGGGGAAAAAACCCGCAGTGTCTCTCAGTCTGGCCTTTCCTGTGTTACTTCTAAGTATTTTCCCTCAAGAATCTTGTCTTCTAAATAGAAGTGTCAAGATCCTACCTTTCCTTCTGACTTTTCTGTACTTCTAGAACTGCTTCACACTGACCCTTACGTTCTTGGTGGATTCAGGTGTATCCCGACGATATTTGACAAGCTTTCACTACCCTCAAATTAGTTGTTCTTTGGCCTGGACTTGGTATAGTCTAGTTTTAGTTCTGAACTGCTCAAGGCTCTATTTATATTCTTATTGGATTGAATGTGAGTAAGCTACACTCCCAGAGGGAAGGAAGATACCATTTGCACAGACTGGGGAGTGCTGTGTTACCCTGCTATATCTGACTCAGGCCGTCTCAGGGTATGGTTCTGTGGCAGAGCCTGGCCAGTGCTTAGACAAAGACGTAGACATGAGAGCCTTTGCCATCTCTTGTATAGAAAGGGAAATAGGCAAGTATATAAGGCAAGTTGTATTTGACAGAAAGTTAAGAAGTGCAGTTGAGCTTGAATGATATGTCTATCTGCCATCACTAGATGAGATAGATGATCTGTGGGGCTGGCTGGTCTCAGTGATGGTCCACCATGTAGAAGACAGCAAGTCATTGTTTTCAACAGTAACATGCTACATTGTCATTAAATATTCTATGAGTCTTTTCTTAAAATAGCGAGACTTTAGACCATGACCATGAAGACTGGAGTTGCTCTTCTATTGTCAAAGTCTATGCTGATAACTTAGTTTGAAAGGATTTTCACTGGTAGCCTGGGTATCCACTTTGGGTGTGTTTTCCTGGGAGTCCATGGTGGGCTTGTCTCTGGAGTATAAGGCGAGGCTGTCTTGCTCTTCACAGCTGGGAACAACGTGGAGGTGGATGAGTCCTTGTTCCAGGAGATGGATGACTTGGAACTGGAGGATGGTGATGACGATCCCGACTACAATCCTGTTGCTGCAGGGAGCGACTCCTCAGACTGACAGACTGCCCCTGATTCCAGAGAGGCGTGACCGCCACAGCATCTGTGGCTATACTGAGAGGGGTTTCCATCTTCCTTTCGTTTTTTTTCTAAGAAAAAACATATTTTTCAGGAGAATATTCTTCTGATAGCTTTCAACATTGAACTTAATAAACTGCCCATAAAATTTCAAATATAAAATGTTTGCTTCCTCTTATTGATGAACAGTCTAAATATTTAAAATCATTTAGTGTTGGAGAGAGCCCTCCACTTGAACACATAGGATACTACTGTCGTGTGTGGGTTTACAAACAGAAATTGGAGTACCCAGGATTTCTGTGTTGGAGTCAACAGTTACTTTGGGTTGCAAGTGTCTTATAAGAAGACTCCAGTGAATAGAAAAATAACCTGGACTCTGGGTACAATTTTGAGTCTTAACAGAATTAGGAAATCAAATATTATGTAGGGAAGAATAAAATAGACTTTATTACAGTGGTGGCAGTACATGAGGAATTTTAGGTATTCACCCTGAGCTTTTCTCAGGTCAGATCCACAATCTGGGTCCCAGTCTGACTTAAAAATAGTTCAGTCTCATTATAGCAGTTCTAGAGGAATTCTAACCCACATTTCTGATGAATGCTGCCCTGTTGGTGTTTTCCCTGCCAACTAGCTAGTCCGAAGGGTTATTTTGGGACTGTTCATTACTTAGAAGAGAAATAAATCCAGATACGTGTGTGTGGAATGCCATCTTTATATTGAATTGAGATGGTTGGTTGGGGCATCAGGTAAGAGAGCCAGGCTTCATAAATACTATCCATTCGCTACAGTTTTAGAAGGTTGACTTGACCCTGGTGGAAATCACTTGTGCTGTTCCAGGTAGCTACTTCCAGTCAAAAATACCCACATATTTTTGTCATATATTTGTGTCATATACCCACAAATGCAAGATCAATCTCATGGATATTTTTGGAGTGAGACGACTAAAATCAAACTATTTAAGATTCAACTATCATTATGGAATTTAATACTGTTTGAGGATGTTTTGATTGGCCTTGGTGCCAGGTGGCAGCAATAACTTTCAGCATTTCTATGTAGAGAGAGCCAAAAGTTCGTCTTATGTGAACATTTCTTTTTCTTAAAAGAGCCTTGGAAGCTGATTAGTAGATATATAAGAACCTGAAAGAAGCTGTTGAATTAAGATTATGATAAAACAAAGAATATTTGCCTAGGTCAGGTCTCTGACCTTAATGTGCCAAGGAGTCTCTTCCTTCTGTATTTAGATGATTTGATACTGAAGTTGGTCTCTGCCATGGTTATTCTAGACTAGTGAAAAGCAAGTGATAACAAAGACAACCTGGCTCGTTCTAATGACACTTTAAGATTTGTCATGTGAATGTAAGTCACATATTGATTCATATTCTGGGAATAAGCCTATGATTCCATTTGTGTAGCAGCCTGACTAATGGCATTGGTACTAATATCTGACCACTTGCATGTGGGGAAATTTGTTTGTTTTTTTCTGTTTGTCCCAAGCAAATAGAAATATTAGTAGGATAAGAAAGTAAATACATCAGCCTGGTCTACAGAGCTAGTTCCAGGACAGGCTCCAAAGCCACAGAGAAACCCTGTCTCGAAAAGAAACAAACAAAAAAAAAAAAAAAAAAAGAAGAAGAAGAAAGTAAATACATGTCACCATGCTGGACCCTTGTGGCATAGAGGAACACTGGGTATGGGATGTGTGAGTTATGGGAATAATGAGGATTCTCTCAAGAGTTCAAATCAGTTTTCTATTTCCACTCACATTCTTGAATAAGGGTCCTGAGTCCTCATCCTTTCATGCTGTCTACCAGCAAGACTCCTCAGGGGCAAATTGAGGAAGTGGTGATCTGAGGCAAAACAGAAAAGGTTATTTGAATATTGTCCAGTTGAGGTCAAACTAAAAGAGGGGCAGGGTCAGTGTCATCTCATTGAAGAGTTCATTTTACTTCACAAACTGTATTAAGCAGCTAAAGATGAGTTTATAGAAGTTTCTAGAAGAAAGATGCCTATGAGTTGTTACTGTGTGTTACAGTACCCATTGTTGGGACTACAAGCTGCAAATGGAAGGCAGGTGAGCTACCTGACATCACCTGAAGTGCTTCTGTTTTGTAATGTTTTGTGTCAGGTAGTAAACAAGCCAGGAGTATGTGTCAAGATGGTCACACGTTTACATGGAGTAACTGGGAAGAAACCTTCAACTGGAGGTGTAGCTTTTCAGAAGCAGTGGCACATGTAGTATGTATAAAAATGGGCGGCATTGGCTTATTTGCTCCTTAGCCATTGCTTAGCAGGCGATACATATTGCCAAAAAGGTAGTAAGTTGTCAGGCTGTTTCTGCTCAGGTGAAAGCTCACATGACCCCTTTGTTAATTCACTAGTATCAAAAGATGGCCAAAGAGGTTGTTTTGATTATTAAAACAACTCATCAAAGAAAAATGGCTTGTGCTTATTTTGTATCTAGAACTAATTTTGCATTCTGAGTCACACCCACTTCTCATCCTTGATTCAGTCTTTGGTAATTGCATTGACACTGGAGATGCGCAGTTATAAAACACAGATTTGCTTTCTAGTTGTTTACTAGGGACAGTCACTTAAAAGATGTGTTCAGTAAGCTGAACAAGTCACTCTATCACAGTGCTTGTGCCATTTGCTGCTGTGTGCCATTTGTCCTTTGTAGTAGTGTTAATGTTTTCCTATCCATGAAAAGAAACAACACAGTCCAGAGTTTTACTATTGTGACTAGACCCTTACCACTTTTAGCCAGCACAACGAATGGATTTAATAATATACCAAATTTTCAGTTGGTCCCCATTACAAGGCAATACCCAGACACTGTCCATGGTCCTGAACCATCAATGCTAAACTGCATTAAGTTTCTCTTTAACTGTGTGATTCAGGTAAGTATCTCAGGAATACTGAACCAAAGGAGAGGTAGGTAGAAATGGAGGTGGAGAGAGTATGAGAGGCTGGCTGACAGATACTGATTGGCATGCATAGCCTTACTAAAGTAGCAAGTTAGGAGAGGTAGGTAGTAGTCTTTCTAAAGAAGGCAACCAGAATTGGGGATGGGGGTGTTCTGTTGGGTATTTCTTCATGTGTCTGGTCTTGATTTTGATAGATTGCAAAAAGATGAAGAACATTTGCATTTCAAATCCTTTGTGTGGAACATTAGGCTTTTGAATCTTAGACAAGCAATCTTAGAGAAACAAGTATGGAGTAGGATTTACTGCAATCAAGAACAGCTTTGAAATTAAATTTTTTTCTCAAAAAGCTTAGGAATAGATTATGAACAAAAAGAAGAGCCTCAAAACTACTTCATGATCTACCAGTACACTGATAACTATCTAGATTTAACAGCAACAGCAGAATCAGTGTGTGTGGGTGGGGTGGAAGGCGATTGCTGGGTGGTTTTTGCATTTCGATCAAAATCACTTGCTGTTATCAGATATTTTTTTCTTTTTTTCTTTTTTCTTTTTTTGTTTTTGTTTTATTTTTTTTGGTTTTTCAAGACAGGGTTTCTCTGTAGCTTTGGAGCCTGTCCTGGAACTAGCTCTTGTAGGCCCGACTGGTCTCGAACTCACAGAGCTCCGCTTGCCTCTGCCTCCCGAGTGCTGGGATTAAAGGCGTGCACCACCACCGCCCGGCTATCAGATATTTTTCTGGAATTCTGTTGATTGCAAGTCTGAAATTTTTTTTTTTTTATTCAGGAAGGCTAGAGCTTTTTATCTTTCTCTCATTGGTACTTGATTGATAATGAACCTATGCACCTTGACCTGACCTTGAAAACTGAGCACAAAGGAAAAATAAGATAGTGAAGATTTGGTTTTCATTATTTTAACTTACCAGTGATGTTTGACACATTTCTTCACACAAAGATGCATGATTCGGTTGTCAACACTGGGGAGATATCTCAGTACAAGACCCTGTGTCGCCAGCAGTAAGATTGAGCTGGGTCACCAGAACCCTGGTAGAGCCAGACATGGTAGTAAATGTATATAACCCCAGTGTTCCTATAGAGAGATGTGAGGCAGAGAAAGGAGATTGCTGAAGACTCTGGGCCAGCTAGCCTGGTGTATGTAGTGCTGAAGAAAGGACTGTGTCTGTGTACAAGGTGACAAATAACACTTATGGATGTCCTCTGACTTCCACACATGTGCTGTGGCATATGAACACGCCCAGTGAACATGTACATATGTATAACCACACTATACACATGCAAAGGTTTTTTAAAAAGAAAACATGATTGTCTCAAATGATGTAAAGTGTTGAGAATTGGACTAATGACCTCTAGAGTTGGAACAACAGCTGTAGGAGTGAGATGATGTTACTGGATGCCTGGACTTAGTTTCCTCTGGAAGGAGAAGATAATGACTAATTCATTTTCCAAAACATAAAACTGAAAGCTTTAAGAATGGCTCAGTGGTTAAGAACTTTTTTTTGTTCTTCCAGAGGACTTGAGTTCAGTTCCTAGCACCCACTTGGAGCAGCTCCCTTGTAACTCCAGCTCCAGGGAGTCTGACACCCTCTTCTGACCATTGTAGACCCTGAACTCACCCTCACCACACACATTAACAGAATTCAAAAGAAATAAAAATTGATCAACTGCTTTACTAAGATGGGTACTTACTGAAAATTCCCATGAATCTTTATCTTTAATTACCATAAAAAATTAAGTGTGTCATCTCTTTTCTGCCATTATTGTATCAAAAACTAATCAATCAGCCTGGGCAAACACTGAAAGGTTGCTGAGCACAGCACTGGCACTCTTCCTTCAGCTACACTTGCCCAGCTCTTGCCCATCATCCCTGTCTATAGCTGCAAAACCTCAATTTTGAATAATTCTGAGGAACAGAAGAGAGATGTCCTGGGTACCCAATTGATCAACTGTGACTTCTGTCTCATTGACTTGGTCCTTGCTCATTGGTCCTTCCTTTACTCTCTCATAGATGTTCCCCCCCATTTCAGTGCTGTGCAGTCTCAGAGGCCTGCACACTTATCTTGTAGTCTATTTTGAGTTTTGTCTGCAGCATCTACTGCCATTGCCATTACTATTAGATCAAGGACCATGATGTTTACTGCAGTGTCAAATGTTCCTGCCTCCATGGTTGTCATGGCACTCATCATCTACATCTACCACTACCACAGTTAGCCCTAATCCCATTACTATGATTACTGGTGACTTTAACTTGTATTTATAACACTGGTTTAGTCAATGTGTTTTTCTTTAGTCTTTCCTGACTCTTAATTCAGTAGTAACTCCTGTGGTGATATGTGCACTATTGGATAGTCCAAGAACAAAGAGAACAAGATCTAGAGAGGCACTTCCTTTGCCATGCCAACCAATCCATTTTTTTTTGATTAGAAAACACCCAAACAAGAATTAGGCAGTCTCCTCATGTCTTACCAGTAGGCATGAAAGTATCTTCTGATAAGCATCCTGTCAGCATCTGAAGGGACAGAGTCAGTCTTCATCTGCTCTGCAGAGGATATAGATGCTGAGCTGAAGCAAACATTTGAAGACTTTGAGACTATTGTTCATCTAAATACACTGGAAAGTTTTGCTGGCATAGCTGAACCCTCCTGGCAGATCTGCAACATTCTGAATCCCAAGGACTGCAGTATCTTAATCAGAAATGGTGCATAATGCAGGACAAGATAGAAGAAGGAGGGGCAGCAGGTTTTTGAGTTCCCATCCTGGGGAGCAAGAATTCCATAAGAACACTACCTTTGAATAACTGACTATTAACTGGTGATGTGGGATTCCCCTCTGTATGTTGTGAATACCAACCATTGGTTAGTAAAGAGGCTGTTTTGGGCCTGTGATAGGGCAGAATAGAGCTAGGCAGGGAAAACTAAACTGAATGCTGGGAGAAAGAAGGTGGAGTCAGGAGAAGCCATGTAGCCACCAGAGGGGAAGGATGCAAGCTGTCAGCTGGAACCTTGCTGGTAGGCCATAAGCCTTGTAAAATATAAAATAATAGAAATGGGTTAATTTAAGATGTAAGAGTTAGCCAGAAATATGTTTAAGCTATTGGCCAAACAGTATTGCAAATAACATAGTTTCTGTGTGATTATTTCAGGAGTCTAGGTGGTCAGGAAACGAATGAGCAGCTTCTCTGAGATTGGTGCCCAACGTGGGTCACAAACTTATGACAAAGCTCTACTGACTGAATTGGGGTGATATTAGAGTAGTGTTTACAGTTACAACTTAACCTTTGATTGCAATAAAATTATGTGTGTGTTTGATTCTATAAGTACTATGATATGAAACACACTATAACTTTACTTCCAGAACTAAATAAAATCAGCCCCTGAATTTAAAACCAGCCCAGCAATGAATGCTTGCCTAGGGCTAAGTGGAAGTGCTATTAAATCTTTGTTCAAGCAGTTACCTATAAATATAATTTTGTGTGTATAATGAATGTATATCCCCCCCAGGTTCGTTGTGTACATTATTAGAGATACACACCTACTCACTGCAGCTGATATGTGTGAGGATGTCACCTAAAAAGTTCATGCCAACCAGTCTTTATGGCGTGTTGGTTACAGTTTATGTGAACTCCTACTAGATACTGTAAAGTCTTGAATAAGTTCATTGTCTGCTTTCAGATCTGACTCCTTGGGATATAATTCTTTTCTGCTTATAAACAATATGGGCAAGTAGTATGTTATGAATGATAAGAAGTGAGTTACAAGAATTCTGAGAAACAACATTTAGTAGATGTGGAATTTGATTTAAGTCTTTTTTTTTTTTAATTCCTCCCAGTCAAACCCTGGGCCTCCGACATGTAGAGCAGTGCTCCACCTTTGCACTATATACCTAGCACTGTATAAAAGAGCAAGACTCAGGCAATTCAGTTCTTTCTTTCTTTTTTTTGGTTTTTCGAGACAGGGTTTCTCTGTAGCTTTGGATCCTGTCCTGGAACTAGCTCTTGTAGACCAGGCTGGTCTCGAACTCACAAAGATCCGACTGCCTCTGCCTCCCGAGTGCTGAGATTAAAGTCATGCGACACCACCGCCCAGCGGCAATTCAGTTCTTACTATTGGGTTTTGTTTGTTTTTGTTTTTAAATTGTAGATAACTTAGCACTTGATGTCTTGAAATAGGATCTCATAGTGTAGCTCGGGATGTGTAGTCCTCCAGCTTCAGTTCTCTGAATGCAGAGAAAATAGCTGTGTACTGTCACATCTGGCTAGCCCATTGCTTTGTTTGAATTATGATTTATAGCTGTTAAGTTTTATGTAACTATTTTTCAAGAAAAACTGTTCTTTGTAACATTTTAATCAGTGTTTCATATAAGTCACTAATAAGTAAATTTTAAGTAAAAGTTACAAAAATTAAGTACCATGCTGATCAATAGGAAATGATGGTAGGACTGGCAGGCATGTTTGTTGGGATGGTTCTCAGTGTGTGTACTCAGTGGCTTCTCACTGACCCCAAGCTTGTGTAAATGAATCTGTACAGCATTGGTAATGCTTCCAACAATTTATCTCCTAGGTGAAACCGTGGTGTTAAGATTCTCAAATAAAAAAAAAGAAAAGAAAAAGAAAATAGTTAATGTGTTAGCTTCCATGTGGCCTAAGTAAATGAGGTGTGATCACATCTGATTTTTACCAAAAAGGCTATCTCATGTTATTCTTAACTCTAAAAATTAATTTTTAAAAAATGTTACAATTAAATTAATAATATATTCTCCCTACATCTTTTTAATAAACTAATTTTCTTTCATTTTGTTCAATGGAACTTTAGTTACTGGAAACATTTTGATATTTTATTTTAATAAAATATAGAAATATTTTACAGATATTAATATTTCACAGAATATAGAACATATGTTAATGAGAAAAGAAAAGAGTCCCAAATCCTACACAGATTTCTAATGTACTAAGTGTTCCTTACTGAGAACAGTCCATACATAGCTGAGTATAAAGTGCACACATGTGTCGAAGCTTATGTTGCGGTTTTATTAGTCACTGGTAGCATTAGAAAATAATCTTTGCAGAACCAACGGACAATTTTACTTTGTCATATTCAGAAATGTGTGAGGAGTTTTCAGCATCTAATAAAAGAGCTGTTATCTCATCAGTTTCCCAGGCAAAGGTTTCTTTATGCATAGTAATTCTGTTTATATGTGGAATGATTTAGCTATTTTTAATGTATTGCTAGTAATACTTAAGCATTCTCTATACAAATATATCTTTTATTGCTTTTTGCTTTGTATATATGTAAAACAGTATATTGACTTTTTTTTCAAGTTACTGGTATTGTTAGGTCATGTTGCTTGTGGATTTTTATCTCAGGAATGTAAAGGATTCGAGATGAAATTAAAATAATATACATTCACCTTCATTCGAATAGCTAAAATGAAGACTACTGACGCCTGGTGAGAGTGTGGAGCAGCTGGATCTGCCCTGGTGATGCTGGAGTAAAACACAATATGATGCAGATGAGGCCCATTCATCCACTCTGTGAGCCAGAAGTTTTATTTATTTTTTTGCAGAAGACTTAGGAATCCCAAATTAAATTTTCTTCAAGACTATTCATAACAATTTTATTAGAAAAGTCCAAACTGGAAACAAGTGAAATGTCATCAGCAGGTGACTATGTCACTTTTATGGAGAAGAATGCTACTGTGAGAAGGAACACAGTGGGTCACACTAGAAAAGATGTGGAGACAGTGTGTGTAGGAAAATGATGCCATTTATATAAATGTTCTGAACGGGAGACACTCTGTTAAAATGAAAGTACGTATTGCCTATGAGGTAGAGGAAATTAACTGGAAATCTGAATTGATAGAAATATATATTTTACATAATCTGTCAGTGGGTTATGACATGAGTACAATTTAAAACTTGTGAAAGAGAACACAGGAAGAAGGGTTTATTAGGAGGGGGACTGAAATCATCTTGATCCTGATTGGAGGTTTAACACTGCACAGCTTTTAGGCTTAACGAACTGTCTTTATGATGGGGCGAGAATCTCAGAAAGATGGTTAGACAGAAAATAACTCCTTGTTCCATAGTGGGGATCACAGAGCTTCAGTCTTTACTGGTTATGAGAAAATTAAATGCAATATAAGAGCTGAAGCCTTAGATTTATTTAACTTGGACTTAGTTATAGGAGTGGCTCCTAGAGTGCAAATTAGTATGAGTGGAGGTTGCCCACAACAAGCCCCACACCTATATTAAAGGTTCTACAAGACCTAGTGGCTGCTAAGAACTTGTTGATTGTGGAGAGTAGAAAAGTTGCAGATCCAGAGTCAAGCTTGTCTTTGCTTGTTGTCAGTCATCTTAGTAGCATTTGACCCCCTGCCTGGATCAGCTTAGGTACAACTTCAGGGGTGTGTTACATCAGGAGATCAGTAAAGCTGCCTTTGGGTAAGAGCTAAAATCTTTAGAATATCTCCCTGCTTTGCTGCTACCTACTGGGTACCCCACTAATTGATTAGATAAATGCCTTAATCTCTGACTTTCTTTTGTGCTGTGACTATAGAAAATCAACTTCTATAGAAAATCAACAACTATAGTAACTGCTTCTGTTACTTGGAATGTCCTTTGGGACAGTCTGTGTTCTTGAGCCGTGATTACTCATATTTGGCTCAGAGTAAATGATCTAGTATCCCCTTAGAGGTGAACTGAGTGTTGAGGTAGACATTAGCGAGTAAACACCAGAAACAGAAGACAGCTTGGCTGTGAAGAAACCTGTGAATTCAAAGTCACACAGGTCTCCTAGCTTCAAGAATATTGGCTGTCAAAGAGAAAGCAGTGTTTATATTGGAGCTATGGAGTATGGGTTGCTTTTCCTTTTATTGTTTTATTTATGATGGAAAAGATTTCGGTTTAACTATGTGGTTCTAACAGAAATGAGATATATCTGAATTTCACTCTGAGATAGCATGTGATTAAATACATTACTAAATAAATATTTTTTTTTCTCATACTAGATACGCCCTTTCTAAGCATAGGGTCTTCATGGTAACTGTAATAATACAATCATTATTAGTTCGTGCAAAGACACTGTCGCCATCTATCAGCCAAATGAAGGAAATGGTCTTCAGAGTGCGGTGTTCTCGAGCGCCACCTAGTGATTAAAGCAGTCATCCATTCTAGCCTCAGCACTCTTGTGCAATCAGCAGCTCTGAGCAACAAAAGGATCTAAAATTAATATCAAAGAAGGGAATCTTGATATTAAAATGGAAAAGTTAAGTTAGAAGTGGGTCAGTGAGATGGCTCAGGGTGAAGCTATCTCCTGCTGAGCCCGATAACCTGGGTGTTGATCACATGGTCACAGGGTGGAGCAGCAGACTGCTGCAAATTTTCCTCTGAATGCCACAGGTCTCTCCCTTCCCTATCTCTCACTCTCTTCCTCTCTCACACCACACACACACACACACACACACACACACACACACACACAAATAAAATAGGAAAATTAAAGAATATTAAAAGTACGAATACTTTTTATGGTAACTGGTACAAGCTTTGTCTTAAGGATTTTCCATCTCTTTTATATTCATTGCAAATGGTGAAATACAATGGAGGCTGTTTTCTTTTTCACACACCGGATAAGGGTGGTAGGCCCAGGTGAACTGAAGCATGGAAGATCAGTCACTTGGAAAAATAAATCTGATTTACCCATAGATCAGTGCAGCTCTCAGACTTCCCTAGAGGAGTTTCTTTTTGCAGTAGTTTACTGTAGAAACTCGAGCTAGTGAAAATGCAGACTCCTGCATGTCAGCAGAGCACTCAGCCACAGAGGGGGTGTGTGTGTAGATATCTTTACTATAGAATCCAGGCTCAAGAAGCAGGTCAGAAGAGGAGGCAGAAAGACTGTAAGAGTCAGAAGTTGGAGAGGACCCAAGTGAAGCAGTGTCTTTTGTACCCATGAGTCCACAGCAGCTGTGATTGCTGCACACGTTCAATCCAGTCAACGCTCTAGCATGGAGAGGGAGGACGCTGGCAGGACCACTAGCTGGAGAGGCTGTGGACAACTGGTGGTTTCTGCACTGTGTGCAGGGCAATAGTTTACGCTAAAGGTGTGGCTCAGATGTAGGCTGTTCTCTGATGAATGGCCCATACCCAGGAGTATTTGAACAGGACAAATTTGAGTCCATAAGTTATTAAATTACAAAAGAGGGGTGAAGTTGGAGTTGTAAGGAGTTGAGGGTGAACCTGAGAGGAGTTAGGAGGAGTTGGGTGTGATTATGGTCAAAGGATGTGTATGCAGTTTTCAAATAAAATATATTATGAAAAGGAAATATATTTTACATATAGAAATAAATTCCATCAGGAAAGAAGACAGTATAAGCTAATTTTCATTAATGACATTCAAATAATTTCATGTAACTGAAAGACATTTATTTGAGATTTTAGTGATTTTCTAAAAGTATTTATGGAATGAACAAAAATTACCTGAAAATTTTTTAGCATTGGGCACAAAATTTCTGCTTTTTTTGTTTTACTTTAATAATGGACTGAATATATAGACTTGTGGATGAAGAGGAAAATACCTAATAACATGATACTAGATATTTGCCATTGTGGACACATTCTTTGAGGTAATTAATCTATTTCCTTTCTCTGACCTAGCCTGCTAATGGAACCATTTAGAAATTTTATTTATCAAATCTTACCTAGGTATTGGCAGGAGGTAGGAACAGGGAGGGCACCAGTGGAATGGCGTGGGCTTTTGAAACCTCAAAGCCCATGCCCAGTGACATATCTCCTCCAAAAAGGCCACAGACCCTAATCCTTCTGAAATAGTTTCACCAGCTAGGGACCAGTCATTCAAATGTATGAAATTATTAGGGTCGTTCTCATTCACATCACTGCACTGTCACTGTGGCAAAATGGAGAGACATGCAGTGACAACCTAGAGTGAATGTCTCAGGTCTTACTGCATGGTTGGGTGGTACTTTGGATTGGACTTGAACATCATGTTGGAGCAAGGCAGTTCATTTAATGGTGGACAGGAAGCAAAATGGAGAAGGGACTAGAGTTCCCAATATTCCTTTCAGTGGCATACCCCCAGGGTCCTAACTTCCTTCTCCTAGGTTCTGCACCCTGTCCCCCCCCCCAAGGCATCCACTACAAACGTGGTGTCCTAGACTGGTTGATCAAGCATTCAACATAGAGACCTTTGGGGAACATTTAAAATAAAAACCATATCCTCTGTACCTCTGGTTTCCAGTTTAGTGTTCTATGGGATTCCTGAGTGCGAATGAGTGGATGTCTGACTTTTGTGCCTTCTCTTGAGCTTCTTTCCTTCTGTTTGCTTTATCCACTTCTATTGTGTTAGTTTTGTTTTATTTTTTAGTATATTTTTTTATTAGAAGCCTGTTTATTTTCTAATGAGAGACAGAAATGGAGTGGGTCCATTGGAGGGGAGGTAGGGAGGAACTTGGAGGAGTAGAGAGAGGGGAAATAATATATTCAGGATATATTATGTAAGAAAAAAAAATCTGTTCTCAATAAAAGGAGAAAAAAGATCAAAACCATAACATTTTACACTGGTCAGTGAAGATTCATGTTCAGCTCTTAAATCAAAATATAATTAGTCTATCTCCAAGAACCACTATGTCCTTACAGTTCCAGTATTGCTCAGAAGTCTAAGTCCAAAATCCCCTCCAAGACTGAAGTCAGACTCTTAGCGCTAAGCCCAGTAAATTGTCTGTATTTCTGTCAGTGTTCTAACCCCCTGAGCATCCACAAGAAGTGTCAGAAGGCTCTACAACATTCTTCTCCAAACTTCGCCAGACTCCTCTCGTGAGAGTTGTGAAGGCTACTAACTTCCATCATTAGGTACTGTCACTACCACCAACAGCACGCTAAAGGTCACTTTCCTGCATTAGCCATCTTTATATCACTGAAACAAAATAGCTGAGAAAATCAACTTAAGAGGTAGAAAGATTTATTTTGGTGCATTGTTTAAGCTCCTGGTCCCTTAGGCCTCTCTTTGGATCCGTGATGGAATAAATCATGCATGTAAAAAAAGCAAAGCAATCCCGTTGATGGTGGCCAAGAAGCAAAAAGAAAGGTAAGAAGTTGTCGGAGGTTCCAAAATACTCTTCGAGAACAGCGACTGCCTTCCTTGTAGGCTCCACCACTGTGTCCCAATGATGCTGTAGGCTAGCAACGAAGCCTTTAACTTGGGGGATATTTAAGATCCAAACCAAAGCAGTCTTTTTTATATTTATCAATTACACTCACAACATAGAATATCCAGTGAAAGGGAACAGAAATAAATTATGATGGGATGCACAGACAGTTAATTCTAATCTGGGAATGGCAAGCAGCCTTTCACACCTGTAGTCTGGATGTGTCTCCAGAACTTCATGTATTTTTGCAGGTTTGGGAAAGTAGTGATCTCTCAAAACTCACAACATAGAATATCCACTGAAAGGGAACAGAAATAAATTATGATGGAATTCACAGACATTTAATTTTTATTTGGGAATGGCAAGCAGCCTTTCACATCCAGTAGTCTGGATGTGTCTCCAGAACTTCATGTACTTCCCCAGGTTTAGGACAGTAGTGGTCTCTCCTTGTGCCGCGTGCTTGACTAGAGAAATACAAAGAGATGTAGTCTCTTAGTGATGTGCCAGGAGAGGGCATCAGATTCTACCATGTGGCTGCTGGGAATTGAACTCAGGACCTCTGGATGAGCAGGCAGTGCTCTTGACTGCTGAGCCATCTCTCCAGCCCCCAGGAAAGTTTTTTACAGCCTCATCCTTCCTTCCCCTTGTGTTGGATAGCAGTTCCTGATTGTTTATAAGCATCTTTGATATATGGAGATCTAAGTTTTCTATGACATAATTTGTTCAAAAGTAGATTAAAAGTAGCCAGAAGAAATGATACATAACCCTTGCATACTTTTAATTATGTTATGGAAACTTCTTTTGATTATTTTGTTCAAAATCCTTTATTATTTTGTTCTGGTTTTTCTGAGACAGGGTATCTCTGTGTTATAGCACTGGATGTCCTGGAACATACTCTTTAGATCAGTCTGGCTTTGAACTCAAAGAGATTCATTCACCTGCCTCCGCCTCCCAAGTGCGGGGATTAAAGGCATGGGCCACCACTATCTAGCACTCAGCATCTTGTTTTTAGCAGGGTTTTAAAATGTACTGTGCTTAATTAAAACTTAGGTTTATTTCATATGTATTTAAAACTTCTAAAATTTTTTTATTTTAACTTTCAAACTGTGTTTTAAAGAACCCTAAAGATAAAATGACAATTTAACATGTTTTCAAAATTAATGGTAGAAGTTTTGATTCTAGATATATAATAGAGCAATCCATGCAAATATTTTGTAGATGAAGGTAATATTTAACCTATTAAATGATGGAGCAAACACTTTGCTCTATCTATTGAAACATCAAATTTATATTTTATTTTATTTGAGACAAGGTTGTGTCAGGTCTGGAACTTACTATGTAGAGCAGGCTGGCCTTGAACTGACAAAGATCCTCTTCTACCTCCCCAGTGCTAGGGTTAAAAGTGTGCACCACTACGCCTGCCTGAGACACTGATTTTTTATAAGAAATATATTTTTCAAGAGGAGAGTTCTATCTCTAAAACCGTGAGGTATGGCATGTATGACAATATTCAGCTCTCTATGATTGGAAGGTAACCCTTAAAGAAATGATAACAAATATAAAAAGGCCACCATGTGGAAATAGTAAGTGATTTAATGACTTTTCAAGAATTTCACTGTAGTACTAATAATAAAAACTCTGAGACAGAAATTAGGGTAAACCTGAAAACCAGAAAAGCAAAGCAGCCAACCACTAGAGAAGACTCACCTCTACCAAGGCTGGGCAACTGCAAACTAAGCAGCCAAAGCCTCTCTCTCTTCTCATTTTATATTCCCTCTAGTGCTGGGATTAAATGCATATGGCTCCCTAGAACTGGGACCAAAGGTGAGGCACCAGCACCTGGATTTGTTTCTGAATTGATCTTGTGTAGCCCAGGGTGGCCTTGAACTCATAGAGATCTATCTGCCTCTGTCTCCCAAATCCTGGGATTAAAAGGGTGTGCTGCCACTGCCTGACTTCTGGTGGCTTAGTTTTGCCCTTCTGATCTGTAGGCAAGTTTTATTTATTAAAACACAAATAAAATATCACTCTATCTCACTAGCCTTAGAACTAATGGGAGCATTGCAGCTTGCTACTGCTAGTTACTTGGAGACCAAATAGGAAATGAATACCCGTTGTGACACATGTGAGCACTTTTTAAAAAACAACTTTTATTTTTTGTGAATTTACATCATGCATTTCCAATCCCACTTAATTTTCCAGTCCCACACATCTTCCATCTACCTTTGCAACATCCTCCCAAATCAAAACCAAATTTAAAATCCAAAGACCAAACAAAACAACAAACAGACAAAAAGAATCTTGTGGAAACTGAGTGTGGGTTATTGAGTCACACAGTTTACCCTTTAGTCTATCTTTACTAGCAAGTGTTTATTGTCTTGAGTCTGGCTCCAGGCCTCTGGTTTCTGCTAAACCAATGACAATGGGCTCTCACTGGGGCTCCTCTTGGATATCCTGTATCATGGAGACCCTGCTGTTTTGGATCTGTAGGTTGGCCCCTTCACATGCTCCAATAGTTCATCGATTTGTGGATGTTGGGGTGGGCCAGCTCATAGCCCACCAGCTTTTCCTCATCACTACTGGGCAAGCTCTCCAGCATTGCCTTGGCTAGCTCACCCAATGCAGCCTACAGCAAGGGTCAGTTCTCTCAGACCCTCAGATCCAGGCCCCCCACACTCATATCACCAGGGTCAGCTCTACTTTTTGACTGTCTGACCTCTGTGACTTCAAGGTATGGTAGCACAAGCCTTTAATCCCAACACCTGGGAGCCAAAGGCAGACTGACCTCTGTTGACTTCAAGGTGTGGTAGCACACACCTTTAATCCCAGCACT
>JAQHUG010000473.1:178615-207911 GCA_028555095.1 Dicrostonyx torquatus | reverse complement strand
TTAGCCATTCTGACTGGAGTAAGATGGTATCTCAGATTCATTTTGATTTTCATTTCCCTGATGACTAAGGATGTTGAGCAATTTCTTAAGTGTCTTTTGACCATGCAACTATTCTCTTGAGAGTTCTCTGTTTATATTTGTACCCATTTTTTGATTGGATTATTTGGTAATTTGATGTCTAGTTTCTTGAGTTCTTTATGTATTTTGGAAATCAGTCCTCTGTTCAGTGTGGGGTTGGTGAATATCTTTTTCTACTCCCTAGGCAGTTGCTTTGTCATAGTGACTGTGTTCTTTGACTTACAGAAACTTCTCAGTTTCAGGAGGTTCCATTTATTAATTGTTGATCTCAGTGTCTGTGCTACCGGGTGTTATATTTAGAAATTGGTCTCCTGTGCACATGTGTTTAAGGCTACTTCCCACTTACTCTTCTATGAGGTCCAGTGTGGCTGGTTTTATGTTGAGGTCTTTGATCCATTTGGACTTAAGTTTTGTGCATGGGGATCAATATGGATCTATTTGCATTCTTGTACATGTTGACATTCAGCTATGCCAGTACCATTTGTTGAAGATGCTTTTTTTCCCATTTTATAATTTTAGCTTCTTTGTCAAAAATCAGGTGTTCATAGGTGTGTCATCATAGAACCTTCATACAGCAACTAATGGAAGCAGATACAGAGATCTTGAGTGAAGCATTGGGCTGAGCTTCCAGAGACCAATCTAAGAGAATGAGGAGCAATAGTATTAGCAAAGGGGTCAAGACCATGATGGTAATAACCACAGAAACAATTGACCTGAATTAATGAGAACTCACTGACTCTGGATTAATAGCAGGGGAACCTGCATAGGACCAAAATTGGTTCACTGAATGTAGGGGACAGTTATGAGGCTTGGACAGTCTGTGGGGCTACTGGCAGTGAGACCAGGATTTAATCCTAGTGCTTGAACTGGCATCTAGGAGCACAATCTCTTTGGAGAGATATGTTTCTCAGCTTGGATATAGGGAGGAGGGCCTTGGTCTTGCCTCAAATTCAAGTGTTAGAATTTGTTGGTTCCCCATGGGAAACCTTACTCTTTCTGAGGAGTGGATGGGGGCCCGGGTTGAGTGGGAGGATGGGTTTGGTGGGAGGAGGGAAGAGTGGGAATGGGGATAGATATGTAAAATGAGAAGAGATTGTATTAAAAAGTCTTAATAAAAAAGAATTTACAAGAAAAAAAGAAAATGAGATAACAAGTCATGAGCTATGTAGTAGAACTTAGATAGGAAATATGGGTTAACTTAAGTTGTAAGAGCTAGTTAGTAAGAAACCTAAGCTATTGGTCAATCATTTGTAATTAATATTAAGCTTTGGTGTGGTTATTTGGGAAGCAACTCCTGGACACAGTGAAATTCTGGCTCCAGTGTTGTGTCACTGGGCTCTGCTGTCAAGCATGGTGGGTGTCAGATGTACTGTCAGTCTAGGACATCTGAGAGTAGCTACAGGTCACTGGGACTCAGTTCTCTCATACATTGAAGAACATCTAGACAGGCTTTTGTTTATATCCATTCCACCCTTTATTCTCTTGTCATCCCATATTGATTGTGTATTTTTATAATGTTTTAATACATGCAGGTGATAGACTTCTTGTCCTTCTACAATGGAATGTGTATTCCCAACATGAACTCTTGTGCACACTGGGTGTTTCCCAATGTGGAACCAGATGATTTTTCTAGGACATTGACTTAATTCCAGAGAGCATTGTTTTTTTTTTCTGTCAATCTGACTCTCCAATTTCCTTTCTCTAGTCTTCAGTCCAATGGGAACTCCAACTCATCTTAGGGTTTCATTCCACTGATGACACTAGAAATACCTTTGATGGAGACTTCATAGATCTCAGTTGGGATAGCTGTTTCCATGGATCATTTCAAGCAACCCAACCAAGAATTCTCTGCATTCTGTCTGCAGCTACTTCCTCTTGTTATAATTAGCCCTTTGGGTTTCCCTGGTACCATTCCACACCACTGTGGTATCTTTAAACATTCATCAAACATTAGAATGAGAAATTTAGTTCTTCTTGGGAGCAGTTTGTTTTACTGTTTGGATGTTTTATATTTATGTGTCTATCACACAGGAACTCCCAGGAACCCAAGAACTTTCTTAAAACAAGAAACATAAAATAAACACGCACCTATGAGATGATATGAGGTCATTTAAAAGGGCGATCACAGAGTATGTAGGAATTAAAACAACTAAAGAGCACCCTGCATACTTTAAAATAGTATAAATGAACTATAATCACTATAGTGTAAAAGATAATGCAAGAAATAAGAGTAAAACAGAAAGTCATATAAAGTCTTCAACCTATGAACATGCTGAGCCCTAATAAACCCTCAGCAAATTTAGAGTTATATACCACAACACACATGGTACACCTATGTTACTGAGCAACCTCACTCAGCTGCAGAGAATACTGTAGAGTTCTGTTGTGTTCCCCTCCATATCACTGGCCAGCTGGGGTTGTGGCTTGTTACTTAGGTTGGGGAATATCAAATATTTAAATCAAAATTCTAGTTTCTACTGAATGTAGGATGTTTGCTTTTGAATTTCTGTGACATCATATTGGAAACTAGGGTTGTAGCTCTCTGGTATAATATTTGATTTGCGAACAAGAGGCCTGGAGTTTTGATTGACATCAGTACAAAAATAATCATACACTGCCATTGTTGGGAACATCATGTAAGTAAAATGTTACTTCAAGTCATAGAGTAATTTGTTTGTAAAATCATTGACTATTCAATATAGGTGAAATGAAATTAATTCACTATTTTATCATTAAAGGAACTAATATTCCTCATAAACAAAATAGAAAACATGATTTTAAAAACATCTGCAAAGGTCAGTGAAGCAAACATAGTTTAATGGTGTAGTAGTAAAACTTTCAGAGACAGATATTCATAAATGAAAATATTGGTAGATATCTTGGTTTTTTAAAAATTGTTATTATTTTGAGAACTTCATATGTTTTTTTCTTTTTTTCTCATTTTTATTAGTCTTTGAGAATTCCATATAATATTTTTTAATTTTTGTACATAGTTTTTCCTTTTTTTGTTTTTAAAAATATTTTGAACTTAAGAGCTGGAGAGATGGCTCAGAGGTTAAGAGCACTGGCTGACCTTCCAGAGGTCCAGAGTTCAATTCCTGGCAACTACATGGTGGCTCACAACCATCTGTAATGAGATCTCGTGCCCTCTTCTGGCCTGCAAGTATACATGCAAGCAGAACACTGTATATGTAATAAATAAATAAATAAATAAATCTTAAAAAATATTTTAAAATTAAAATGTAATTACATTTATCCCCTTCTCTTTCTTCCCTCCAGTCCTACTCAAACTTATGTCTTCTTTTTATTTAACTGTAATAGTTACATATATGTATGTTATCTAATACATATGATATAATATTGTATATATAAATGTATAAGCATATAAATGCAATTTTCTAAGTTTGTTTATTGTGACTTGCACTTATATAATTTCAGAGCTGACCAACTGGTTAGATTCCAGCCCAGCTAGGGGCTCATGCCTGAGAAGACCATTTCTCCTACTCTCCGCATTCATTAGTTGTGTGTAGCTCTGTGTTTAGATGTGCAGCTATGAGAGGTTCTCCCCTTCCATGTTAGTATATCTATTGGTGTTGTATTTGGTCAGGTCCTGTTGAGGGGATCATATTGTTGAGTTATCATGGGTAAGAACTTTCATGCCCTATCTGAAAGGATGCACAATCTCATATCAGATTTTCAGGTCCGTTTGCTCTTAAAGCTTTTCACTCCTTGTTTTCATTATATTTCCAACCTTAGGTGCAAAAATTGTCCTATAGATATGATCAATGGGACTGAGCACCTCGTGATTGTCTGTGTGGAGGCCCAAAAATGTGAGCCTATATCCACACTGACCAAAGGTCAGAAAGAATTGGAACTTACCTCAATTCCTTCAAGGTTATTGTGTTTCTACCTCAAACAAAGGTCCCACCTAGATTAAGCTCAGAGAGTTCTGCTCTCTCAAAGTTATTGTCAATAGGTGTGGCTAATTGACAGATCTTGTATTTCAGGAATAGAGAAGTAGATGTGTTTCTACCTCAAACAAAAGTCTAAGGATTGAACTAAGGTCCCAGTTCCCTTAAGGAGATAACTTTGGATTCCACCCAGGGATTGGTTTGCCTACAGAATGTTTTGGTCTATGGTGGAAGTGTTACTTGTTTGTTCTATGAGCAGAATGTTTAACTATGGTTGTAGCCTGCAATTTTCAACTGGTCTATTCATTTCCTTGTATCATGTTAATGCAGTTTCTTTGTCTTACTCCTGCCTTGGGCAATTTCAATATTCACTGGACCTTCCTCCTGGTACTATTCTATGTTTTTCTGTCTTACTATTTTTATGTATTCATATTATTTATTAATATTTCTAAATCCCAATACCCCTACCCTGGCAAATGGTATTGTTGTTGAGGCTGGTTCCTGAAACTCTGCATTTTGACCAATTTTTTTGTAATAGCCTTTATCTATTGGAAAGATGAGTAAAACCAACAGTTATAAGAATAAATCTTTAGAACACAGTTAGGAATTACATTAATTTAGTACATAAAGTACCGATATAAGGTTCCTCTCTAAGATCCATGACCTTACAAGCCCAGGGAAATTAGTAGGCTTCCAATACCAGGCATAATTTCCCTCTTATTGAGTGGATTCAATCTCCAATTAGAACAATCAAGATATTATTGTCACTATTGCACCATCAGGACTATCTTGCCATGTTGGTCATTTTTGTGGATCACAGATGTCACATCTGTGTAGGACTATTGGTTGTTTCCCTCCCTTGGAAGCTTGCCTAATACTTTTAGGTATTGTGAAAGCTATTTCTCTGAGAGGAGGGTTTTAGGTAAGATTTGGTTTGGACCTCTGAATCCTGTGTCTAAAGTACATGGTATCTTCAACAATGGGAACTCACCTTCAAACTCTGGGCAGCAACCAAGGGCAATTGAAATAGCCTATATTGTTAGGGAGAACAATGTATTTTTATCTACCCTCCTTCAACAACTTCTTCCAGATCCACATCCACTATCCTACTTAGCCAAATTTATGTTCTCATTTTTTTAAAAAATATGTTGAGCCCAGTATGTGTTGCCTATGTACTTGTGGGTATGTGGATATTCACTGGAGCATGGTCAGCCTACCAACAGTCATACCATCAAAAAAAATGAACTCTCCCTCTCCCAAGATCTATCATTTTCCAGCAGCTCCTCAGCTAGGAATTGAACTTCATGCTACCTTTCCTCTTCATGCTAGAATTTTGTCTGACTTGAGATTGCACAGGTCATGGGCATGCTGTCACAATCACCATCAGTTCCTATGTTCAACTTCTCTGTGGTGTTCAGAAAACACCGCCATATTATAGTGATCCACTGCCTCAGGATTTTACATTTTTCTGCCCCTTCTTCTATGATCTCCAGGATTGTTGAACCTGGGGAGGAGGAAAAGGTGTGATATAGAAAACCCATATGGGGCTAAGCATATCACAGTCTTATTCTCTTCACCTTGACAAGTTGTGGGTCTCTTTGTCAATCACTACTGTAGAAAGTGGCTTCTCTGATGAGGGTTGAATGGTACACATATCTGTTGTTTTTAAATAGTCTCTATAGTTCTATTTTATTAATAAATATTTGGGAGCTAGATGCTGAAGTGAAACCTGCTAGCTGAGAGAGACAAAGTATCCAACTACTTCCTCCTTCCCTATTGTCCCAGAAAGAAAGAATCCTCCTACACCATCTCATACAAAATCTTCTCCAATCAGATGTCTCTTTTTTCTACTTCCTGTGTATGTGTCTCTCCCCATCCTCCTTACTTCCTCTTACACTCTATAATGTTTTTCCTGTCATGTAGTTGCTTGCTGCACCTCTTGACCTATGGGGGATTTTATTTGATCATGTTTACAATATTCAAGCAGGAAACTAGGAAGAGTTATTTCTTTTGCCAGAGTTTTTGAGCAGGGAGCTTCCATAGGCAATCACCAAACACTGAAGGCTATTGACAATGTTTTTCATTACCCTCTAAAACTTGTCAGTAAGACTCTATTGCTATATTACCATATATTTATCTGAAAAAATTTGAGAAAGCAAGCTGATACTCACCTGGAAACTTTATCCCTACTGGGTATCTTTCATAACGTTGGAAAGTTCTATGCATAGTATTGGAGGAGAAAAGTGATCATTATTATTACTCAGATGTGAACCTTGTAGTTACATTAATGACTGACCTGGTAAGACATGCCTGCTGGTGTAACAATGACATTGCTATTATCGGAGTTACCAACTATTTTCTTATTGG
Organism: Dicrostonyx torquatus; assembly: GCA_028555095.1. Classification (NCBI taxonomy): domain Eukaryota; kingdom Metazoa; phylum Chordata; class Mammalia; order Rodentia; family Cricetidae; genus Dicrostonyx; species Dicrostonyx torquatus. The sequence continues at coordinate 201,555 of JAQHUG010000473.1, read as the reverse complement.
ATTTAAGGTCCATTCCACAAAAAGAAACCCATACCTGGCATTGTTACTGGGGCTAAGAGTTTATGGCTCAATTAGTTAGAACTCATTTGGGAGATCTGATGTTTCAATGGATATCAAGCACTTTAGAACTCTTTTATCGGTTTATACTCATTGTAAATTCTATTGTATTTCACTAAAATATTTTCTTTTAAGAATATTATATATAGTGACCATACTCACTGTTCTCCTACCTGTTTCATTTTCCTTTTCTCCCATCAAAGGCTAAAAATCATGAATATTTGAAAATGTTTGAATTCTTTAATCATCGGGGGAATATCAATGAAAACAATACTGAGATTCCACAAGTCTGGTCAGAATGGACATCATAAAGGAAAGAAATAAGCATGAGTGCTGCTAATGAGACTGTAAAGTGATGCCACAACTGTAGAAATAAGTATGGAGAGTCCACAGACAACTGAAACTTATCGATGTTCACTGGGGTACCAACCTTCTAAACCTCTCAGGACCCAGAAGGAACACTACAGAAAGCTAAAGGGATCTGAGGGTAAAAGGAATGAGTCAGTTCATACACGTCTTTTTCTCATCATGTCCCATTTATTCTTTTGCCCTGCTGCAAAAAGTCTCTAGATTTCTTTTCTTTTTTTTCTGTTTTCTTTTTCTTTTGGTTTTTCAAGGCATGGTTTCTCTCTAGCTTTGGAGCTTGTCCTGGAACTATCTCTTATAGTCCAGACTGGTCTCAGACTTATAGAGATCCATCTGTCTCTGCCTCCTGAGTGCTGGAATTAAAGGCATGTGCCACCATTGCCTGGCAAAGTTTCTAGTTTATACATACATACATACATACAGAATCAACAATTCTCTGGAAATAACAAGGTATAGGACTGGAATTCTTTTAGGTTCATAAAAAGTATGTAAGGATGTTTACACAAAGCTGTAACTGTCAGCTTACTTTATGGCTCAAAGTGGGAATGGTTTGTGAAAGCCTCTGTGAACTCTCAAGGGGAAAAAAGGTTAATTAAGACAGAGATTAACTCATTAGGGGGACTTAGGCGGGGACTTTGTGTGCTATTATATATTCTTTTGTATTTTTATCATGTAAACATACTACCATTTTTGTACACATACCTATATGCAAGCAAAAACACTCATACATATAAAAATAAATACATCTTTTAAAAACAACGGTTGAGGGTATAGTTAGTGGTAGAGCACTTACTTAGCAGGAAGAAGGTCCTGAGTTCAATTTTTTTTTATTTTTCACATTTTACTTATTTATTTATGTATCTATTTATTTATTACATACCAATTTCAGTTCCCCTTCCCTACTCTCCTCTTACTGCCCCTCTCCCTCTCCCTCGCATAATCTGTCATTAGTGTTTTTGATCTAAGCCATTCTGACAGGTATAAGGTGGTATCTCAGAGTTGCTTTGATTTGCATTTTCCTGATGACTAAGACTGTTGAACATTTCCTTAAGTGTCTTTCGGCCACTTGAGATTCTTCTGTTGAGAATTCTGTTTAAATCTGTACCCAATTTTTAAATTGGATTATTTAGTAGTTTGATGTCTATTTTCTTGAGTTCTTTATGTATTTTGGAGATCAGCCCTCTACCATATTTGGGGTTGGTGAAGATCTTTTCCCATTCAAGGCAGCTGTTTTGTCTTATTAACTGTGTCCTTTGTTTCACAGAAACTTTTCAGTTTCAGGAGGTCCCATTTATTAATTGTTGCTCTCAGTGTCTGTGCTACTGGTGTTATATTCAGGAAGTGCTCTCCTATGCCAATGTGTTCAAGGCTAATTCCCACTTTCTCTTCTATGAAGTTTAGTGTGGTTGGATTTATGTTGAAGTCTTTGATCCATTTGGACTTGAGTTTTGTTCATGGTGATAGATATGGATCTATTTGCATTCTTCTATATGCCAACATCCAGTTATACCAGCACCATTGTTGAAGATGCTTATTTGTTTACTATTGTACAGTTTTCACTTCTTTGTCAAAGGGAAAAACTATGGCTGTGTAGTGTAAAACCCGAAGATAATTTCAGTCTCTGTGCCAAGCATCAGGACACTTGTTCCCACTGATATCTGAGTTAGAAGGAATTCCTTTCTCTAAAGTTGGTTAAGTAATCCATAGCTTTTTTTCTGTATCTCTATGGGTAAATAGTAGAACAGGGGTAAACTGAGGTTGCCATGTCCCAAGTCAGCTGTGGGGGAATTCAAGGTATCCAATATATATTCTATATATCAAAATTATAGAGTCAAATGAAAAGTCATTTTCCAGACTACCCACAGATATACACACACACACACACACACACACACACACACACACACACATCTCACAGGCAATGGGAAATGCCTCAAGCTATTCTTAGGGAAGAAATCAAGTGACTCATGAGAGAAATTTATAGGCAGAAGCAACTGATTTCCACAGACAGCAACTCCATGGGCCTACTAGCTGGGGCTTCTTACCAGAGAGCCATTCATCTGGTAGGTCGGCCTGTTGAACACTGCTATACGTCTCATGGCCCTTGGCAAAACTAAAATGGCTATTGACTCAGCCATCCTCTTGAGTATATAGCCTGGGTTCAGAGACCTTGTCACAGGGATATGGGTATATCCATGTGTCTGATGCCCTATTCACAATAATCGAGTTACAGAATCAGGCCTGATGTGTTTTGTATTCTCATGATTATTAAAGAGAACAGCATAAATCTTAACACTCACTGGAATTTATTTTGTATGTTTATCTAGTCACAATTTTGACCTCATTTCCTATGGGATTTGGTTGCTTTTCTTACTCATTGGAAAAAATTCTTCATAAACAATGAATTTCAGTTTTTTATTTTTTGTGTTTATTGCAAAAAAAATTCTCATGGAAATCTATTAATCTCTATATTTTCAAACTTTAGTAAATGTCCCATTAATGAAAGGAGGAATTTGTTCTGCCTTCTATGAATTACAATACCATAGATTGTTTGCATTTTGATGCAAGTGTCCTGTTTCCCTTTCTCCCATCCTTTCTATGTTCATGAGATCTATATATCTTCTAAGACCCTAAAAGCATCCAGTTCAAAGACAGTTCATATTAACACAATCAGAAGGTCTTGGCTTAACTGTTTATTTTAGTAAGTAGTTTTCTCCCATTGATATTCATATTTTGTATACTGCTTCCTTCATAACCTGGATTATTTTACAAATATTTCCTTAGTTTAAAGCATTATGTACAATGGGACAAATTCAGTGTTTAGAAGCTTGAATTACCCTTAGATTATGTTCTATTATCTCACCAGGAAAGATTTGTACATTGAACAGATTAAGAATTTCTCCTGGGGCCAAATTCTGTGTTTTGTGGGAACCTGAGAATCATTGCCTAACAGCAGTGAATGTGGGAAACGGAAGACTGAAAAATGGGCAAAGACATGAGAGAAGATACTGAAAACAGGCCTTGAACAAAAGCCCATTATTGCAGAAAGCCAAAGGCAGGTAATATCTACAACTAAGAAGAGGAACAGAGTTAGAAGGAAATCATTAAGAAGGGTCTTCTAAAGGCATTGGAATGAAGAGATGTTTATAAAACTACTGGAGCCTTCATTGGTGTCATCTGTTTTTGAGATGGTGGAAGTAAAGGAGTAGGTGCAATTAACAATAGGATGGTGTCTTAGGGCTACTGCTGCTGTTGATGAAGCACCATAACCAAAAGCATGTTGGGAAGGAGAGGGTTTATTTAGCTTGTACTTCTACATCACTGTTCATCATTGAAGGAAGTCAGGACAGAAACTACAGGACAGGATCTGGAGGCAGGATTTGATACAAAGGCCTTGGGGGAGTGTGGCTTATTAGCTTGCTCTCCATGACTTGCTCAGCCTGCTGTCTTACAGAACACAGGACCACCAGCCTAGAGATGGCACAACTCACAATGGTCTCCCCGTAAACCAATAATCAAAAAATGCTTCATAGCTTACAGACATTTTCTCAATTGAGGTGCCCTCCTTTTAGATAACTCTGTGGTGTTCAGAAAACACCAAGTTGACATAAAGCTAGCCATAGCCAGCACAGATGGTGACTTAATTTTCTTTCTGTTACTGTGATAAAATGAGGAACAAAAGTAACTTGGACAGGAAAAAGTTTATTTTATTTTACAGCTTTATACTGCATTGTGAAGGGAAGTCAGGGCAAGAAATCAAGGCAGAAACCCGGGAGCAGGACCTGAAGCAGAGACAATGCAGAATTGCTGCTTATGGCTTACACTCCATGCCTTGCTTAGTGTGTTTTATTTATTTATTTATATTTTGAGCAACCCAGCACAGTTCATCCAGCTCCTTATGTCAATCACTAATTGAGAAAATGCTCCACAGTTTCCCCTACAGCGGGATTTGATGAAGCCTCAACTGAGGTTCCCTATTTGCAGATGGCCTAGCTTGAGTCAAGTTGACAAAGACAAAAACCAAAAACAAAAATATTTTAACCAGGACAAACTGGGATAAAGAAAAGAGCAATAATTCCCTGAAAAATTGAAACTAGCTACTCAGATATTCTTAAAAGGATTTGGTTATCATCATTCCCAGAATTTATCCAAGTAAGTTGTAGCTATAAGTGTCAAATATAACTTGCTGTTTACATAGTAATCCTTATAGCTAAGTAAATGTAAAATTTTTCTTCCAGATCTCTGTAATGTTTAACTATAATCTCTTAATGTTTAACTTATTTCATGCTCCAAAAGCCTCTTGTTTCCTACTACAAGCACAGTCTTACCCAACATATCTGAACCTTTACTCTTCCTAGAACTCTTCTAATTGGTCAAGAAAAACGCAGCAGGGAATATTTACACCTCAACAGCCATCAACTCCTGCTTTTCTTAACATTCCATCAGAACTGGTTTTGCTTCTTTCATTGGTCTGCAAACTGTGAGTAGAAAAGGATAGATTTAGACAATACCAAGGCTTTCCCTGCCTTCTGCATAATACATGTACAACTCTCTTCTTATAGTCTAGACATGAATTTGCATGACTTTAATTGCAGCACTCTGGAGGCAGATGAAGGTAGGTCTCTGTAAGCTGGAGATGAGCCTGGTCTATATAGTGAGTTCCAGGCCAGCCAGAGGTACATAAAGAGACCTTGTCTCAATATTTTTTTCTCATTAATTTTGTTTTCTTTCTTTTTGTGAGCTTCATTGCAAAAAATATGAAGGAGACATACACCTACTTTCTCCATATGATCATTTTTCCTGCTGTCAGTAAAAACCTCTGATGTCTATTTCCAAAATGAACCTTCTTTAGACCCTCTCTCCTTGTTTTAGAGAATGAAATTCTCTCTCTCCTTTTCCTCTTCTCCCCTGTCTCTACCACCTCCCCTCCTTCTCTTTCTTTTAAAAGATAGCCCAGCTGTGTGACTGAATACAATTATAAACAAGTGGAAATTTCACCAGTGTGCTTTCAGAGGCATTCTAACACACCTACCCAGGAAAGTCGGGAAGGAGCTTGTAATGTCTGTGTGTAAACAGTATGTGGAAGTACTGTGGGTGTCAGGTGAGATGTGGTAGACTCTTTTTGCCTCCTCTTCACTCCAGCAATAATCTCTACGAACGGACTCTCCACTGATCAGCATTGTGTGCTGTGTAGTTCCTTCAGCACACTATCAAGGATAAATTTAAGTTTTCTTTTTTTTTTTTAATACTAGTGCCATTTACCTCCACTGAAATTCTTGTGTGTGTGTGTGTTCTTTCAGCTCAACCTTTTTATTTCCAACACTCTATAGTGAGGATGGTTGGACTTGAGTTGTTAGGGAGGGAACCTGCAAGGCAGAAGGTTCCCAATTAGACATCTTAAGTTGTGGTTCACAGCAATAAGCCTTCTAGGTGATTCTTATTTAATGTTTATCTACTTGATAGATGTCTGTAAAGAAATTAGTTAGGCACATTGCATGGATGTAATTTCAGTACAGCCAATATCACCCATGCACATTGTAACTGGCCTGGTCTACACACTGAGTTCTGGACCAGGTTAGACTATATAGCGAGTTCTTGCCTCACTCAAATCATCCACATACTGAATTAAGTGTGGATTCTTGACATGCAATTTAGTCAATGCTGTATTTTCAGATTTTATCAAATTGAATTTCTTGGTGACAGAATTTTTTAAAATAAACAACTCAGGGGATGTATACTAATGCTAAGGAACTATGAGAACTGTGAGCATTCTCTGGTCACTTTAATATTCAAATAGAGAGTTATTTGGCAGTGGAGATATTTGGCTTGATCAAACTTTGGCAAGATCAGAATTATCTTGAGATTGTTTGATTTATATTTCTAGTTCATTTATTATTTAGACTTAAACTGCAGTTCTGATGTTAGATTCTTTGTTTGGAAATTAAAATTATGAAAAGTTTCATAGCAGACCTTGCAACTATAAGTTACTATAACTATAAGTGTAAGTTACTGTAGCTATGAGTTACTTTCAGAAGCTCTGGTATTGGTGCTGTTCATTTTAATAGCATCTCAGTAGATAAGTTACAGAAGCCTTGTTTGGAGAGAGCAGGTTATCCAAACCCTGTATCAAATACAAAAGATCCACCTTGGAGAGTTTCTTATTTTTGTGAGAATGAAAACACACAGGTAAAAAAATGCAAAATGTTCTAGATTATCTGCATGTCCTCTGTGCCCAACTTTTTATTATGAAATCTTCTGAGGATAGCTGGCTGGGCAACCTTGAATAATTTAGTTGACCTCTCTGTAGCCTCATTTTCTCATCTGTATATTTAGAGTTGTGACAATCTCGATAATCTACATGGAATTACAGGAAAATGTACTAACTTTTACCTCTTATTTTCCTCATGTTTAATGAGGTGTTTTAAAAAATAAAGCAACATTAAAGTATTATGAAATTTAGATAACTTATTTTTCATAGTAAATATTTATACATATAAGATATCTAAATGGTGCTTGGCACATATTAACCTCTCCACAATTGTTATTGAATATTGTATAATACTTGACCCACAGAATCTATTCTATGTATTTACTTCTAGGTGAATAATTATGGATAACACAGATGAATATTTGCTTAACTTTAAAGGATATAATTTTGAGAAATTGATTACAGATGTTGGACATTTAGAAATGATGGAAGATTTTGAAATTAGAGATGATGATGTCTTCATAGTAACCTACCCAAAATCTGGTAAGTGCCAGGAGTGGGCATGTGCTCTTAATGTCTTCTTTGGTTTACTATTATGTGTAGAAACATGGCTCCTGTCTACTCTCCACAAGCAGCAAACCTATATTTACATAACAATTTATGATCAGATAAAATCTAAATAAATAAAACCCCAATCTGTAGGAGAAGAAGCCACTATCAGAGAATGTAGTGTGTACTTCGGTGGAAAGCAGGAATGTTGTGATAATGAGATGTGAAAAATAGAGCAAGGAGCACACACTTGGTGAGTGCCGACCTGTTTGGTCTGTTGGATGGGGATCGCATCATCTGAAATAATTTCTCCTGAATGCAAATTTGCAAATTCTTCATTGTTTAGAATAAATTTTAGACCACATATCACTTGCTTTAAAAATATTTTATAGGAACTGAGGTCTACTTAATACAATTTAAGAAGCTCTTGCACTTGGGCTAGAGAGATGGCTCCACAGTTAAGAGCACTGATTGTTCTTCCAGAAGACCCAGGTTCAGCTCCCAGCACCTACATGGCAGCTAACAACTGTCTGTAACTCCAAGATGTGATACCCTCACACAGACATATATAGAAGCAAAGCACCAGTGCACATAAAATAAAAATAAATAAATTACTGAGGAAAGAAGCTCTTACACTCACCAGTATGCATGTGTGCAAACACACACACACACACACACACACACACACACACTTGTTTTCTTGAGGTGTGAAATCCATTAGTGCTGGAGCAGTGATGTTCTGCTGGGGACAGGAATCCTCTTTTAGTGGTGACAAGTGAGTCACCAGAATCAACTCTTGGAGGTTTTTATTTGTGTTTTGTGGTTGATCCAATTTAAGAAATAAATCTTTCCTTCGTAAAATTTCACATGCCGTTTTAAAATCTAGTTCATGTATGGCTGTTGACAAACACTACAGACAATGGGATTGTACATGGTGTGGACAGAAAACCTTTTCAAGACTGAGGTGATGGCTGTTGAGTGAAGTGCATGCCTTGACCTTGAAAGATGAAAACCTGAGATGGGATCACTTAAACACTTGTTGGCCAGATATGGTAATGTGTGTCTGTAATCTTGAGCTTCTTGTGGTGCGGTGGTAGACAGAGACAGGAGAATCTGCAGATGCTCTTTTGATCCGGCTGGACCACATACTCAGAATATGAACATATCTTAACCATGACTAAAGGCAACTGCATTCTTAACACTACATATAAACCAGACTGTACTCACATATAAGTGAGTACATGCACAAATTTTTCTCTCATACACACTTGTCCCTCATATCCATACATGCACCACACACACATTTACCAGATACACACCTCAAACACACATAGGCACATGTGCAAGCATGCAAAGATAAAAATATTACTTCAAAATTAATTTCATTGTTTACTTTCTGCCTTGATTTCTATTCTGGAATGTTTATATGTATCACAGAACTTCATGACTCTAAGAATAACCATTTCATTTTTACTGTGGATCCTAAACTCAAGGACTTGTCAATATCTGAAAAATACTTTGTCTTTGTACACACTAACAAGTTAAACTGTTGCATTTTTATAAATATTGGTGTATAGTTAAAGACACTTTGGTCAGAAATATAGGTTTTTGTTTTTGTTTTGTTTTACACTTACGGTACAGCCAACAGAATGCATGACTTTCTTTCAGAGGGTAATTTTCCATCAATCTTCACCGATCTCAGTGCTCTGAAATCTCATCTTAGGTATTTTTTTGTGAGACAAAAATAGGTATTTGGAGATTTATTTTTCTAGTGTATAACCACACCAAGGTCTTACAGAAATATTTTAGGAAATTCTTCCTTTGTGAACCTGGGACCAATATGCTTCTAGATGTATATTTATACACCTCAGCATGAACTGTATCCTGACTGTGGTCCATACTGGTAACCTATCCTTGTCATGGCAATAAGAGAAAAGGATTAATCAAGCTTCTTAATCACATCACACCCTTGGTTTGGTGCCTTAAATAATCTGGTATTCTCTAGAGAATTGTCAATTGCTCCTGGAGGTCCTGGATGAAGGCTAGGACAATGATTATGATTGCGATGGCTCATGAAAGATGTCAGACACTCCAATTGTTAATGTCAGTGACATCTTCCTAAGAATGGTTATTTCAAAATTTCAGGGACTGTTTCATGAAATTCACCATAATGTCATCCTCAGAATAACAAGCGTGAATGTTCAAGTCAAATTTACACTGGCAAATCATTTAGAATCGTCGCAAATAAATAAGGTCAAACATTAGTACCATTGCATTTGATTACACCCAGATCCACTTGAAGTGGAAAAAGTGTTGAGTTTTTTTTTAGTGTTTTTATTCTTTCTTTCTTTCTTTCTTTTTATTGTTAAAAGAAAAATTTACATTTGCTCCCCTTGTTCCTGGCCCTCCCAATCCCCCACTACCCCACCGCCCTCCCACTGCTTCCTAAGATGGTGCAGGATCCCATGCCCTATGGGAAGCCCAAGGCCCTCCCCCCTCCATCTCAGTCTAAGAAGATGTGCATCCATATAGAATAGGTCAGGACCGTGAGGGACTGGCCCACCAACAGAGACAGTGTGCTCGATCTATTGGGAGCTCATCAAATCCAGCTGGACCAAGACTGAATGAGCATATGACCTAACTGGACTCTATGAATGTGACTGCCAGTGGGGACTGACTGAGAAGCCAATGATAATGTCACTGGGACCTATCTCTTCTGAATGTATTGGCTATTTGGGAACTTATTCTATATGGATGCACATCTTCTTAGATTGAGTTTTTATATGTATTTCCCAAATAGTTTTATTGTTGTCATCTTACTTGAATGGTTATTAACCCAAGAATTAGTAAGTAAACTGGAAACCTTGACCTCTTCTTTCCCTACAATGTATTTATAATTCATTTATGGGAACATGGAGACCTAAGGTTGGGCTTAAGAAGTCTGGAAAGGAAGAATGCACTTCAATTTTGTTAAGTTTTCTAAAATTGTAATAACCGACTTGTAAGAGTGTCTCAGGGCGGAAGAGCAATGCCTGTAACACACAGTTAAAGGGCATCCTATAACCTAGATGAATATATTGTGAAGATCAAGAAGGCTACAAATTGAACAAAAGTTAGCAAGAGGTTAAGGTTGCTTGCCTTGATATGATTTTTGCACAGTGTGTACATGTGTGGTATTATAAGAACATACCCATTAATCTACAAATGTTATTTGTCAATTAGAAGTTTGAAATACTACAAAAAGACTTCTCTTGGAACACAGAATACAGGGAATCTATAGGAATAATTTGAATAATCTCTATCAAGAAATCAATACAACTATACAATTAAAAAAGGAATTGATTTTGTCTTTTCTAATGTTATTAATAAACATAGATAAAAATCAAACAAAAATTAAACTTGCTTGTTAGCATACATGGAATATTAAAAAAGCATCAGAGACTTGAAGATGGATGAAGCTACTATAGATATTTATTACCTCAAGATTGAAAATGGGATTGTTACCTTTTTTTACAGGTACCATCTGGGCCCAGCAGATTCTCAGCCTGATTTATTTTGATGGCCACAGGAATAGTACTGAAAACATCGTAACAATGGACAGAGTACCATTCTTTGAGTACAATATACATAATTTAGACTATGTCAATATGCCGTCACCTCGTATCTTCGTTTCCCACCTTCCATATTACTTAGTGCCAAAAGGTCTCAAGAATAAAAAATCTAAAGTATGTCATAGAGCTTTTTGAACAGACAAAATACCTTAAGCATAGAATAAAAAAAGTATTTTAGTATTTGTGTTATGATGTACATCTACCTGATTATTTTCGAGTATGTGTTCTGGGTACTCTTCTACCAGCTTCCCTAGAACTGTCACCTGTGATTAGAACTGCAGAGCCACAGTGACCAGGGTAGTCAATTTACAGAGAAGGTGGATTATTTCTGAAGAAAGTGGATAATCAGTTATTGCTGAAACTTACAAAGAACCAATTCTTGTTTTTTCCTCTAGTAACTTGACACGTTGGACTTAAATGTTTGTCAAAGTGCCAGTTATTGATGGTGACTCACACTGGTCTTACTTTTCATATGGCTGTTTAATAGTGAGATTACGAAGTTTGATATTACTGACCATGACCAGTGATAATCCTGTGAAAAGATTCTACCATTGCTCCAGCTTTTCCTTACTATAATTTTAGCATAATTTTACTATTTGTATTAATTCTGTCACTTATGCATGCTGCTCTACTTACGGCCTTTCTCATGTTTTGGAACTTTGTGGTTTAATTTGATTAGTAACATTCTTAATTTAGTATAATCAAACATGTTGACTTTTTGAAATATAAATTCATCATTTACTTATTTTATTTTAATTGTATTTTTATTACTTATAGCAATTTTAAGTTTAATATTTTGAGCATATTCTTTTCTCCCCGCAAGTCCTTCTAGATGCTCTCCATGTCCTTATCCACCCAACTTTAATTTCTTTCTAAAAAAACAAACAAAAACCTAATAAAACAACAACATTATTTAAGAAATATTTCCTTGTTTCAAGACTACAAATGTGTTTGCTTTTGGTCTAGTGCTCTTAAGAAACTTGCTAATTATCATTCCTAACAGCAGAGAGCTATTACTTTTTAAATTACATGTACATAAAAACTGTTGTTGTTTATATCAACATAATATTTTATTCTTATATTTTCTACTTGTTTCCACTGCTACTTGGCTATATATAAGCTATCTCAGAAACCTTAATGAGTATTATAGCATTAAGCTATATGGAAAACCTGTTTACCACATTTATCAACTTTAAAAATAATATATTTCTAGAACATTGACCTGTGTTCTTGTACATGTGTGGAATGCTATGTAAATGGAAGTATTCACTTTTATAACATGAAACAAAAAGTTGATAACCAACTACATTTTCATAAATATTACCTAGATGTAAATAAAAAATTATTTGGACAAGTACTATTATATAATTGTTTAGAACTTATTAGAATAACAAAGAATTACTAAAGCAACTTTGTTTTTTTTGCAGATTCTTTATATTTATAGAAATCCCAAAGATGTTTTGACCTCATTTTTTCATTTCTCAAATTGGGTGGCTACTCTAGAAGCTACAGATACCATAGAACATTATCTGGAAAAATTTCTAGATGGAAAAGGTAACTACATTTATTCCTTCTCACTTGTTTATAAAACCCAGGTGACATTTAAGGCATCTCAAAGTAGAATTATGTATCTCAGAGATGGAGGTGGCAGGAAAAGCATAGAAAGATTAATAATTCTGAACCAAAATAACCAGATACACAATGATTATCCTACCACTATCAGGGCTATTTGAGGATTGCTAACTTGTAATGCTCTCTCTATATTATTTAGGAAGCACTTTGGCTAGATTGCAAAAGATTTACAAGTATTTTATTCGTTCTTTCTATCTAGTGGCATAGGAAGAGTCATATAGCTAAAGTTGAAGGTGAATGTATGCTCTGCATGACACATACTTGCTGGAAAACTGGAAATATTAATGTCACTACTGAGAAAAGCAGATTAATGAAAGAGGCTGTGGGGTGTGGAATCAGGATCTCACACATTACTAACCTTATAATCAGTTTCTGTTTTGTTGTTGCAAGAAAACACTGCTCTTCAGAGATAGAACACAAGAAATGAAGACATATGCTTCAGAGAGAGGAGAAATATAAACATCCCTGAAGGATATCTTTGAAGTCACACACTTGAATTTCTTTATTGAAAGGTTTTAGATTTTTTATATTGTTTTGTGAGCATTTTGCTGGATGTATGCATATACAACATGCCTACAGTGATGTCAGAAGTCAGCAGAGAGTTTCAGATTCCCTGGAACTGAAATTACAGATGGTTTCTGAGCCACCGTGTGGGTACAGAGAACCACATCCTGGTTCTCTGCAAGAGCAGCCAGTGCTTTAACCACTGAATAATCTATCCTGCCCCTGCCCCCAGAATTTCTCAGTGTATGTCTTGCTACATCCCTAAACAGGTATATTGGTATGAACCTTGTGTAATTGTTATACAAAAAAGAACGCTTTAAAATAGCCCTGTAGACATCCAATGGTAGGGGCTTCATGTTTTTTCTTCTGAATACTCTAAGCCAGAAAAGAAGGAGTATCATTTGTTGTTCAGGAAGTATAGTGCCTTGACTTTGTTACTCAGTTATTTTCCCTTAAGTTGTAGGAAGCCGTTGGTTTGATCACATTAGAGGCTGGTATGAACACAGACGTGATTTCAGTATAATGTTCCTGAGCTATGAAGATATGAAGAAGGTAAGATGAGGTAGTTGTTTTGAAAATTATTTATCATCTCTGAGTTTAAACCACATGCTCCCCGCTATCCCCATACCACACCCGTTTTTGGGTTCTGTGTTGATGGAGGTTCCTGACATCCTGCCCCTGTTTTATTGACTGGTCTGCCTCAGGGCTCTCTTCTCCCTGTGGTCCTCTCTTGATATTCCTTCTTATGTTGACACAGACAACTTTATGTACATAGAGTAGACTTGTCTCTTTAAGAGATTATCAGACATTCAGTGTGGTATTGCCATCTATGAACACGGTATGCATTGGTCTTATCTCTTACATTCTAACCCTTTCTTTTCTCAGACTCTTCCTAATTCCTAATAATCATAGTTCAGCTTTCAGAATGACCAATGTATTATTTTTTCTTCATGGGAGAGAGATGTGATTTCTATTTCTCTGTATTTGTTGATTTCACATAATTTGGTGTTTTAAGGTTTGTCCATTACCAGCAACAGATTTTTACTTTTCTTCATGTAGAAATAATACTCTATTTTTGTATATATAGTGCTTTTTTATTCTTTTATATATTTATTGGTATCTAAGCACATTCCTAGCCTTGACTAGAGAGAAGAGTGCAACAACATTGGATGCCAATAAGGATTTGAATGCTGACTTTATGTTCATTGGACATACAGCTAGGAATGGGGTCACTGGATTATGGTGGGCCTATACTTAATTGTGTAAGATCAATACTGTTACCCATGGTGAATGCACTTACTGCACTCAATATCTTATCTGGCACATTGCCTTCAGTATCTTGGTTTTCTCTGCTTCTATGCTGGTGATTGAAACCCGAGTCTCATACATGCCATACAAATGTTCTCTTTCGAATTTTTACCAAGTGCTTAACCTAATTATATTTGTGATACAAGTTTGACTTGCTTTATACACATAGGAGACAGCAAAGTGAATTTATCATGAGCACTGGGGTTAATAAAGACAATTGCTTTAGTGAGCCTAGGACTGTCACAGCAGCCACGTCAGGACAGATGGCTCGGTGTTTATTCCAGTCTAGGGACTGAAATTGGCAGTAGTCAAACAAAACTCCTGAAAAGGCATGTCAGCAGTCCACAAAATGAGTTTTCTAATGTAAGAAGTCACTCATAGCATCCCATTTGAGAAATTGGAAGTACTTGCCACTTTAGTTAATTTGCCGATTTGTATACACAAGTTCTTTATTATGCATATTAATACAACTATATATGCAATACAATTGTGCTATATTCAATTAGTAACTTGCAACTGATGCATAGTAATATGTCACTTAACTATATTATTCTCTATGAGTACATATATATGTATATATATATATACATTAGAAATTAATACTAAAATGGCATCTTCCTAGGAGTATGTTACTATTTAAGCCCAGCACAGTGGTCCATTCTCACAGTTCAAGTGTGCTAGGTGGTTGAGAAAGAGGAAATGTGAGTTTTCAGCTGTCCTGGGCATCCTAGCTATATCCTGTCAGAAAGGAAAAGAAATGATGGCAAGAAAGGAAAGATGGAAGGAATGAAAAGACAGAAGGAAAGAAAAATGAGACAAAAGAGGAAGAGACAGAAAGAGAAATACCCTAATATTATATATATATATATAATGTGCTATTATATATATAATGTGATATATATATATAATATATATATCCAAATCCCATATATATTAACATATATACATACACACATTAATCCTTAGGATTAATATGCTTGTGGGCTTTAAATAGTTTTTTTATAATCTACACTGTTACTAGCATAAGAGTTTCAAGGAATTCTTTAGGAATGAGTTTAATTGGTCTTTGGAGGATTATACAGCAGACCATAGGATTTTGTGTTCTAATCAGAATATACTCTAGTCAGATGATTGCTTTGTTCTTTTGCTGTCTTTTCCTACTCAAACAACAAGTAATTAGGATTACTTTGGGGGTGAGTGAAGAATGACTGGCAATTTAAGAGTCTGATTCGATAATAAAGGTTAACTTTATGGAAAAACAAACAAACAAACAACAAATGTTCTCTTTCTAACCTACATTCTCAGCCAGAATCCACGTCATTGGACACTTTTTAATTTTGTCTTTTGTCTCCTTCAATTAACAACCAGAGTTATATTAAAATTGTTCAGGTAATTTTAGTATTTATAACATCTGTGGTTCTATTCCTGTCTAAAGAGTTTTTCATTTCATTTCTTCATGTCACTTCATGCTTATTCCACAACAAAGTTATTGGTTAGAGGTTAAGTTAAAGAATGATAAAGAAAAGATGAAAGAATGATAAAGAAAAGAAAACAGTGTGTCAGGAGGATCAAGTCAGTAAGGAGTATTTCTCCATATTTCTGCTTTAGTTCTTGCCGTACCTTGATGATGGACTATCACCTCCCAGGTGAATTAATTCCTTTTCTTCCTACATTGTTTTGGGCAGTGCTTTATCTTAATAGAGCTCAGACAAATACAGATAGAATTTTCCATAAATAGTTGTTATATCCTTTTAATCTATGATGCAATTTAACCGAGTTTTCTATGTTGATTTTTAATTTGAATGGCCTATCTAGAATTGAAAATGAGGTATTGAGATCAACCACTAATATTTTCTAAGAGTCTATCTGAACGTTTTTGTTCACTGGTGCTTATTTCATAAAAGTGGAAGTTGTAATTTTATATTCAAAATTTTACTATTCATATTTTTATCAAATATTTTGTTATAACAGTAATTTAATGCAGAGTCATTTATATAAATTATGATGCTTCATTTAGATGATTCATGGGGTTCTATTTATAGTATTACTATAGCATTTTGGGTTCCATGATTTTTTACAAACTTTCAAAATTTAGAAATATGGCCGGGTGGTGGTGCATGCCTCTAATTCCAGCACTCAGGTGGCAGAGTCAGGAGGATCTCTGTGAGTTTAAGGCCAGCCTGGTCTACAAGATCTAGTTCTAAGACAGGCTCCAAAACTACAGACAAACCCTGTCTCAAAACAAACAAACAAACAAACATACAAAACACCAAAAGCTACAAGCCTGATTTACAAGAGCTAGTTCCAGGACAGGCTCCAAAGCTACAGAGAAACCTTGTCTCAAAAAACCAAAAAATTAAAAATACTGTTTTGCAATTCATATGTATTAAACAATTCTCTGTTTTGTTTTCCTGTATTTCTTTCAGTAATGGTTGGATAGTTTCAATAGGCTATCCTACTGCCTTTGTTAACTTTAATGCCAAGATTTTTGTTGTTATTGATGCAATGTTGGTGTAGTTTCCTTATTAATGTGTAGAAATTCACCTGGTATTGTACACAGCACAACTGTAAATGGAATTGTTATTTTACTGTATTTTCTGAACTGAAAACCACATGATCTGTTTCAAATGGTTCTAGTTTACAATCCTTTTTTTTTTATTTATTCCCAAGGCTGTAGTAAAGAGAGGTAGGAACGTTTGAGTGATTCTCAACCCACCTGAAAATTTTTATATGTTTTCTATTAAGTATGATTTTATGTGTAGGTGTTTACTTGTAGCCTTTTGTATTTGAAGTACTTTCTACTGCTGTGTGCTATGTTTTACTGAAATTATTTTCTGTATCAATTGAAATAATAATATTAATTTGTTTTTCCTTTAGCATTTGTTGAGCCATCTTTGAATTCTAGGAAGGAATTCTACATGTTTATGTCACATGTTTGGCTGTAACTCAGACCTCCATCATAAAGTTAACAATTCCTCAACCCATGACTTTTTCAGGATCTCAGGAGCTCAGTGCTTAAAATCTGCAGTTTTCTGGAGAAAGAACTGAGTGAAGAAGCTGTGGATGCTGTTGTGAGACAAGCTACGTTCCAGAACATGAAATCTGACCCAAGAGCAAATTATGGAGATATTATAAACAAGGAAATTGGGACAAGAAGCAATGGCTATTTTCTGCGCAAAGGTGAGAATCACTGGTTTATAAAAATGAAAGTACTGAGACTTCCCCAAGTCTCTTCTCTTGGAGCAATAGTACTGTGCTTCCAATCTGTTTCTCTGGTGATAAAGGCACTGGGAACCTAGGAAACATAAAAAATATTAATGGACACTGAACTAAAAAATTTATCAGGAAATTTAATAATATTTTTGGAAAAACCACAATAGTTTTACTTATTTAATGTTTGGTTTTTTTTCCTTATAAGGAATGAAATATATATGTCAAATTATGTTTTAAAATGTTACATTAAATGATTTAATAAATTAAAATTTTGACTTGTGATCTTAAAGATGATCAGTTTAGGGTAGGTCATTCTTTTTTCGCAACTGCTGACACACAAAACCATGAAAGAGGTAGAGAAAGGACGAGGGAGTGGTTGGCGGCAATCAACCAGTAGATCTCATATGATTCAACTCTTTTAAGACATGTCAGGAGTCTTGTCCTAGGCAATGGATATTTTAGAAGAGGAAAATTTGAAATGAGGTGACTTTATGGATTTTGAAAGAAAGTCATACTACTTGGTCCAGTCTGGCATCACAGATACTGTGTAGTTCAGGCTGGCCTTGAACTTGATTTTTTCCTGTCTGTTGCTTGCAAGTGCTGGGAATAGATTTGAGGACATTCACTTGGTTAGTCCAGAAAAATTTTAATTTTACTTTTGTTTACTTTTTTTCAGGATATTATTAAAAAAATAACACACTGTACATTTAAAGTGCAGGAGGTTTACCTGCTTATTCCTCATCCCACTTTTGTTCATTGCCATAATTACTGCCATGTCTTATTCATCATATTGTCTGTGATTCAAATTTACATATAAACAATTAATATTTTCTTTTCAATTTTGACACACGTTCTCATTCATGTGACTCAGGCTGGTTTTGAACTTGCTATGTGTAACTAAGGATTACCTCTGATCCCTAGTCTTACCTCTACCTCCATTGTGGTGGAAATACAGGCATGAACAACCATATGCAGGCATTGTGACCTAATTGTGTGTCAGCACTTATTAAGAAAAATGAACTCACCTAAACTGGTACTCTTGAAACCCATAGCTCAAATTTTAATTCACTGTATCATTTAATGTAAAAGCATAACTCAGCATGTATTTTGATTACTTTAAGTTATTCATTGTTGACAATTATAATGATAGACATTGGCTATAAATAATGTGTAAATGATTTATTGAAATTGATGTTACTTTTGATAATTTACAAAAACGTTCCTGTTTTTATCTTTTCCCAATTAACATCCCTTTATTTCTTATTCTCCAACTAGACTAGTGCTCATCAATACTTATACCAATATTAATTTACTGTCCTTCCAAATGCAAGAAATACAGTTTGTATAATCACATGTTCCAGCAGAAAATACAATGTTTATTGTTTCCATTTTTAATGGAACAGTCCTGGTTATTCTGGAACTAGCTGTTAGAGACTAGGCTGGGCTTGAACTCACAAAAATCAGCCTGATTCTGCCTCCCGAGTGCTGGGATAAAAGGCATGTGCTACCACCATCCAGTGTTTGTTTCCTTTTTAAAAGGATGTAATTGTAGTTGCAAGTGTGTATTCTGTAAAATTGTAACAGTGGCAGCTTTGTTGTCCTCTGTAACCTTGACATCACTAATTGAAAGTCTTTGGCTTTAATTTTTCAATGAAAATGAAGGAATTTACAAGTTTGAATTGTATGTCTCTCTCTCTCTCTCTCTCTCTCTCTCTCTCTTTCTCTCTCTCTCTCACACACACACACACAGAGAGAGAGAGAGAGAACATACGTTTGAAGTAAATAACAAAATAATTTTAAAAAGCCCTCCAATTATGGCACTATGAAATTGCATTTTTTTCTGGCTCTTTCAGTTTTTATTAGAAATTTTCATTAAAATAGTGTATCACTTATCTCCTTCCCTGTCCTGTGGCCTCTCCCATGTGCTCTTCTCACTCACTCTTAAACCGATCACCTTATTTTGATTTTTACTGTTACATATGTCAGTGCATAAATATATAAATATAACCTGCTGGGTCCTCTTAGTAAGAGCTATGTGGTGTATGGCTTCAGAACTAACCACTTTGTATTGGTTAACCAGTTAGTGGGCTCACCTTTGGGAATGGTAAATTCTCCTTTTCTCAGAAGTCATTAGTTGTCTGTTTTTTTTATCTAGGGGTGGGACCCTTGAAACTTCTTCCTTCCTTATTAGCATGCCTATTGATATTATTATTGTTTAGGTCTTGCTTAGGTAGCCGTGTTATATTGGGATATCATGAGTATAGTTTCTCTGTCACTTCTAGGAGAAACAATATCAGTTTAAAAATCTTTCTGCCCTCTATTCCACAATGTTCCTTAGCTAAATCTTAGGTACAGGACTCCAGTTATAGGTGTGTTCATTGGTGCTGAGCTTCACAGGAGGCACTGATACCTGCATTATGGACTGTTATGGTTCTCTGTAATAGTTTCTGTTTGTTATAAAGAGAAATTGCTTGGATGAAGGATGGGAGCTACAGTTATCTGCAGTATAGGAATATGTTTTAGAATGCAGGTAGGGATCATTCTCATCTTTAAACTGACGGTAGTATGTCCTTTTCTAAAAAAAACCATGACCTTTATATATTTTGGAGATCAGCCATCTGTTAGATGTGGGGTTGATGAGGATACTTTTTCTATTCTCTAAAGAACTCAAGAAGTTGAACATCAAAATACTCAATAATCCAATTTAAATGTGGAGTACAGCTCTAAACAGAGAATTTTCAAAATGCCTAAAAGACACTTTATTCAGCCTGAGTCATCAAGGAAATGCAAATCAAAATGACTCTGAGATACCATCTTACATCTGTCAGAATGGCTAAGATCAGAAACACTGATGACAGCTTTTGTTGGAGAGGATGTGGCAAAAAAGGAACACTCCTCCACTACTGGTGGGAGTGCAAACTTGCACAGTCACTTTGGAAATTGATATGGTGGTTTCTTAGAAAATTGGGAATCAATCTACCTCAAGACAGAGCTATATAAATCTTAGGCATATATCTAAAAGATGCTCAATCATACCACAAGGACACTTGCTCAATTATGGTCATAGCAGCATGATTCATAATAGCCAGAACCTGGAAACAACTTAGATGTTCCTCAACCAAAGAATGGATAAGGAAAATGTGGTACATTTATAAAAAGGAGTGCTAATTGGCTGTAAAAAAGCAATGACTTCATGAAATTTTCAGGCAAATGGATTGAACTAGAAAAAAAATTATTCTGAGTGAGATAACCCAGACCCAGTAAGACAAACATGGTATGTACTCACCCATAGGTGGTTATTAAGAGTAGAGGATAACCAACCTGCAATCTATGGCCTCAGAGAGGTTTGAAAACAAGTAGGATGCAGAGGGAGTCATGTATTTCCCTGAAAATGGAAACAGGGAAGTAGAAAAGATCTCCTGGATAAACTGGGGGTGGGAGTTGGGGGAGGATGGAGGGATAGGAACTACAGGGAGCTGGTTGGGCAGACTGGGTGCTGGAGGCAGGTTGGAGGCAGGATGGAGGGGGAGAGTAACAAAAGAGATGTCTTGATGAGGGCATCATTTTGGAGTCGGGGAAAAATTTGGTGCCAGGGAACCTACAGGAACCCACAAGGATGACCCCACCTAAGACTCCTAGCAATAGTAGAGAGGATGCCTGAACTGGACATTTACTGTAAGCAGATTGGTGACTTCCCTAATTGTCATCAGAGATACTGTATCCAGTAACTGATGGGAGCAGAGGCAGAGATCCACAGACAAGCACTGCACTCAACTCTGAGAGTCTTGCCGAAGAAAGTGAGGAGGGATTGTACTAGCCAGGGGTCATCATGGGGGAGCCCACAGAGACAGCTGATCTGAGCTCCTGGGAGCTCATGGACATCAAATCAACAGCCTACATGGGACTGACCTAGGCCCTCTGCATGTGTGTGACAATCCTGTAGCTTGGTCTCTTAGTAAGGCTTGTAACAGAAAGAACAAGACCTCTCCCTGAAGGCTTAGTTGGCTTTTGATAACCTGTTCCCCATGCTCGATTATCAGGGTCCCGCTTCAGCTTAAGGGGAGGAGCTCAGTCCTGACTGGACTTGAGGTGCCATGCTTTGTACAAGTCCATTTAAGGCCTGCCCTTTTCTGAATGGAGACAGAGGAGGAGTGGAAGGGGAGGGAGGGAGATGGGAAAGGGAGGGGGACAGGAGGAGAGGAGGAAAGGGAAACTGGTTAGTATATAAAATAAATGAAAAAAGTGTTATTTAAATGAAAAACAAAAGTTAAAAAAAACTGAACAAACAAAAAAAGCCATAAAAACCAAAAAATCAACCCAAGACCTTTCTGGGGCATGATGTCACATGCCTTTAATAGCACTCTGGAGGCACAAGGAGGCCAATTTATGAGATCAAGGCCAGCTGGTCTACAAATCAAGTTCCTGGACAGCCAGAGGTACACAGAGAAAACCTTTCTCAAAAAACCCAAAAATAAAAATAAAATAAAGCACATAACCTTACAAATAGTTTTCTTTATCCCATGAGTGTGGAGCTGGTTCGATAAATGAAAGTCCATAAATGTAATAAATCATGTAAATGTACTTAGAGACAACAATCACATGATTATCTCAGTAGATGTAGAAAAAAACCTTTGACAAAATCTAACATAAAAATCATAGAGAGACTCAGACAGTAGAGTACATACCTCAACATAGTAAAGATTATATATGACAAATCCACAGCCAACATTATCCTAAATTGAGAAAAACTTAAACGCTATCTCATAAAAACCAGGAATAAGACAGGGTTGTCCACTATTATATCCAATCCACTTCATTTTAGCAAAGTGCTTGAAGCACCAGCTAAAGCAATATGGCAAGAAGGACAGTCAAGAAATATAGACAGAAAAAAGAAACAAATTATTCCTATCTGAATATGATATAAATATTATGCATAAGAGAACCCAAAATTCCAACAAAAAAGCAACAATTTCAGCAGAGTTCCAGGATATAAAACCAACTTACAAAAATGTGTAGCCTTTCGATAGACCACCAACAAACATGCTAAAAGAAAGATTATGGACACAATCCCACTTACAGGCACATCAAAGGCAATAAAATATCCTGGAATAAACCTAGCCAAGAAGGTGAAAGACCTCTGCAATGAAAGTTTAAATCTGTGAAGAGTTTGAGGAAGACATTAGAAAATGGAAATACCTCCATGTTCATGGTTTGGTAGATGTAATATAGATAGAGAAAATGACTATCTTACCAAAAGTAATGTAGATCCAATGAAATCCTGATCAAAATATCCACAACATACTACTTTGAAATTTTTTAAAAGGTCAACGTAAAATTCATTTGTAATCAGAAAATGCCTTGGATAGCCAAAGCAATCATAATCAAAAAGAATAATATTGTAGGGATATTCATTCCAGATATCAAAATACATTATAGAGTAATAATAATAAAACCGGCTGGGGGCTGGAGAGATGGCTCAGTGGCTAAGAGCA
>JAQHUG010000473.1:139046-164997 GCA_028555095.1 Dicrostonyx torquatus | reverse complement strand
ACGTAGATGACTATTGATCTACAATTCTTAATATCTATATGACTTAAAGACTAAGTGAATAAACAGCTATCTGAGCACAAACAGTGGGTTCACAATCAATCTGAACTGCCAAGCCAGCATACTGTACTGCACCAATTAACAAGTCAGTGTTTGGTGGGGGAACCTGCAGTGGTATTGTACAGTGTGGTATTTGTGCAATTTTCTTGCATTTCACTTCTCCATAACAAATAATCTCCCCCCAAAAGACAAGCCCTGCAAAGCTGCACCCAGTAACTGGGTATAAGGCTCAGTTCCACAAAGGATTCCATTAAAGCCACAGTGAAGGGAACATGAGTTACATAGGCTTATGATTACTGTTTAATGTTGTTTGATGTCCTTAAAGGCCAGAGGGTTATGCTGCCTGTTCCTCTGTCCTCTCAGATCAATAACTTCCACTACAGGATAAATTTTCCTTTCTCTACTTAGATTACTTAGTCTATTTTGGGTCTCTCACATTTTTGCCTCTAAGTCCATAGGGGCAGAAGCAGCAGCAAAAGGATTTGAAATGGCAAGGAATTGATTTTGCGGTGGAGGTTTCATGGAGGCAGCTCTGCTTCCTTTCTTCTTTTTCTAACTTCTTTTTTATCAGTGCAATCTCCTTTTCTAAAATTTCTTCTTCCTCTTCTATATCCCTTTTAGTACTCTTAGCTTCCCCCTCCTCAAAGCTCTTAATAGGACTCATAGATTCTACATCCTGAATCTCCTCCAAGGTTTTCGTCAAATTCTCTAATTGCTCTTTTATTTTGCATCATCACTGAAAAGAGCATCTCTGACTAAGTGCCACAGTGAAAGTATCCCTAAGGGAAATTCCTCTAGCCCTCGCTCTTTCAATGATTTTTGAAGGTCAGTCTTTACCTGCTCCCAATCAGTAATATTAAAGCCCCCTGTGTGTAGAAACCAGGGACAAATCTCTTAATGATCTCTTGTGCTATCTCAATTTTAATACCAGTGCCTTGCTTCTCTAAAAGAACTATCAATTGACCTGTCAATACTGGAACAGAATTACTTGCACCCCTTTTCAATTCAACCTTACTATCAATTTCTTACCTGCTGGCCAGTGTCCAAGGGTGATCTCTCAGGGGTCTCCTACTTCCCAATCTTGCTGAGGCCTACAACTGTAACCCCTGCATTACGCTTGGTACAGTTCATGTGCCATTGTACTGTTTGCCAGCCAGGCAAGTGCCTGGAAATTGAAAGAACACACAAGAGACCTGGGTCATTTGAAAGGAGATCAGCTGAATGCCATTATTCAAGCTTAGGAAAATCCTTATATACCTAGCTGATGCACAATGGAATTTCCCCCAGGCAGGTGGGAAATTACCCTGCTCAAGGTGGAGTAAACAATGCCCTATAGCTAATCACTAGGCTGGGCAGAGGGAGGACAGAAAAGCTGGAACATGCAACAAAATGTCTGGCCAGAAACTGTCCTCAAGATGAACCATGGGAGCAGTGGTAGACCCATTGGCCCTACATGTGACTACTGAGTTCTGGTGTTCCCATGTTGCTTTTTAGGTTGTTCGGTAAATTTTGTTTTGGTACCTACCCATCTCTTCCTTCAAATGGAGCCTGCAGTGCCTTTGCATCTTGGTCCAATCCTTGCATTGGTTGTCTGAGTTTTTGGGAATTGTTCTTGGTCTGCTCTGCACTGTCAATATCTGTCTCTCAGGGAGCCACTGAGGTCTTTTTAAGCTGCTGTCTTGTTCTTCTCTCCTGGTTCACTCTCTTGGTTCTTTCTTGGTTTCCTCAGTGTTGTATCAAGCTCTTGGCCCCCTCAGTATTGTAGCAAGCACTTAGTCCCCTCAGTATTGCTGCAAGTTGTGCTTCAGAGATCTATTGAGGTAGCAGGAGGATAGGTGAGTTTGGGCGTGGGATAGGGCTAATACCTTGCAGGGTCCTGTGGATGGGGGTGGGTATTAGTGTAGCCTACCTACATGAAACTCTCCTGCTAGCTGGCTAGAGAAGCCAAGGGGATTGGGGAAGGGACCCGGTGTTTTGTCCCACTGTGGAGGACCTAGAGAGTGGGGTGTTCCACCATGTGACTGTTTACTCACCTCCTAGTCCCCTCAGTATTGTAGCAGGCTGTGTTTCTTTCAAGACCTTTCTGATCCAATATAAGGCATAGGAGTAGCACAAATGAGCACTATGCATCTGTTGAACCAAAGGTGATGCTGACACGGATCTCAAATGTAACTAAAAAGTTAATAAACTGTGTTGACTTAAAGAGTACAGTAACATCCTGGTTTTATGGTTCAATGCATACCCAGTAAGGTCCTCATTCAATGGTAGTGAATGATTAACTGGAGAAAGTCCATAGTGAGGCTATCTGATTATAATATAGGTATCAGAATCATGAAAGGAAATTTTATATCTATTAATTAAAAACTCAATTTTTAAGAACAGTCCAGGCCTTGGGCTATAAAGTTCCTGCTTGACCAGGGGATATGTGAACATTACACTAGAGTAAGTAGGAACTGAGGGATACTGTGAGAACCTGACACCCTGGTCCAAGTTTGAGTCCAGGAATTTGGGCTTCAGCTGGTGTTACATGTACTGGAGCAGTCAATTTCTGCCTGGATGGAACCAATAGAGGTTCTGGTGATGTGATGGAAGCGGGGCTGCTGGATGGGTCCTGGGTTCAGAATCTGGGAAGTGGGGCAGCTTGGCTGGCAATCAGCTCACTCACCTGTTCTTCCATCTGGTGTGGACTATACCTGAGCCAATAAGGGCTCCTCTTGGACTACTTTAAGGGGGTTATTCATTTCCTCTTATTATTTGTTTGTGTTTCCTGGATTTCTTTAATTAACTTCTTCTTTAAGGAGCACTATCCTCTTTATTGAATTGATGTTTTCTCCCTTGGTTTCTGTTTACTCTCTGGTCTTGAGCCTGAGTGTCCTGTGATTCTAGTGACTGACAGATCCCTTGGTCTGGTAGGGTTCATCTGCTGGGGGATTTAATGGCCTGCATAGCCTCTGGGGTCCTGGGTCTATGGGAACTGGTCCTGGGAGAGAAGGGCCAGGATTCTGGGTACAGGTGTGGCCTTGGGAAGAACAGAGGGTTTCTGCTAGAGACAGGGGCCATAATATGGAGAAAAGGGGAGGTGGGTGTATAGGGAAACCTGAGCAGGCTCTGAATAATAATAATTGGTGGTCTGTGGGTGGGGCCTTTCCTGGGTTTGGGTAACAGCCTGGCCTCTAATACAGAAGAGGGTTTGTTGAAAGCGGCTTTTATGGTGAAGAAGGCACAATTTTTTTGAGATGATTTGATTAAAATGAAGTGATTATATATAAAAACAATATTCAGAATTGCTTGCAACCAGCTTTCTGAGTCAGTGTTACATACTTGAGATTTGTAATTAATTCCTAACGCCTTCCCATCTGGTACTACATACTTTTCATACATATCCCCAACGAAATCCAATGGTTTGACTGAAGGAGAATAAAGAACATTGCCAAAATTCTCTAAATCAAATTATGCAAGCTTTATTTTCTGCCAGGCAAGATTATCCTTCTAGTGCAGAGTTTGAAATATAACATTGAACATAGAAAAAATTAGGGCTTATGTAGTCCCCAAACTGTAAGTTTAGTTTGTTTCCAAGAGATTTTGAAGACATAGGAACTTGGGAGTTCATATAAAAATCATTTGTCAGAAAATGTTTTCTAATCGATTAGAGGTCTTGGAATAGGGTGTGAAATATATAATGAATGTAATGTAAATGATTGTCTACCTGATAGATATCTGTAAAGAAATTAGTCAAGTGTGCTGCTCATGAATATAATCCTAGTACAGGCAAAAGCATCCATGTACCTTGAGTCTAGCCTCATCTACATGTTGAGTTCTCGACCAGTCTATATTACATAGAGTATATTTGCCTCTATCAAATCAGCTGCAAACCATATTAAGTGCTGTTTGGAGTGGGTGCCTGAATTGAACTTGACCATAGTTACTTTGTTGAATATCTTAATCGTCACCATATAAATTTCGCATGATGGATGGAGATAGAGCCAGAGACCCACATTCACATCAGAACAAGGGACTGAGCTACCAAGGTCCAGTGGAAGAGCAGGAGGGAGAAGATGAGCAAGGAAGTCAGGACCGTGAGGGACTGGCCCACCAACAGAGACAGTGTGTTCGATCTATTGGGAGCTCATCAAATCCAGCTGGACCAAGACTGAATGAGCATATGACCTAACTGGACCCTATGAATGTGACTGCCAGTGGGGACTGACTGAGAAACCAATGATAATGGCACCGGGACCTAGCTCTTCTGCATGTATTGGCTTTTTTGGGAACTTATTCTATATGGATGCACATCTTCCTAGACCGAGATGGAGGGGGGAGGGCCTTGGGCTTCACATAGGGCAGGGTATCCTGCCCCATCTCAAGGAAGCAGGGGGTGGTGGTGGTGGGGTAGTGGGGGAGCGGGAGGGCCGGGAACAAGGGGAGTAAATGTAAATTTTTCTTTTAACAATAATAAAAATAATAATAATAATAAAAAAGAGAGAAAAATCAAACTGAAGGGAAGTATATTAGTGCTAAGGTAATATTAGAACTGCTAACATTCTCTGGCCACTTTAACTTCAATTAGAGGGTTTTCTGGAAGATACAGTAAAAGTTATTTGGGTTGATTAAGCTTTGACAGGATCAAGTTTGTCTTGAGATTGTTTCCATTAAGTGTTTAATTCAGTTATTAGTTAGATTTAATTTGCATTTCTGATGTTAGGTAAACTATAAAGAGTTTCATAGATGATCTTGCAGCTGTAAGGTAGTAACCTTTTAGACATACAAGCTCTGGAGTTGCTCATTTCATGTTGGCACTGAGTAGATCTAGCCCAGGTGATCCAAACTGTATTTGAAATAATGAAGGCTCACTCTGTAGAGTTATTTATTTTATTTTTATAAAAATGGAACCAGGGCTCTCTGTCCATATTATTGTTATTATTGTTATGAAATCCTCTGAGAGTGGCCAGCTTGGCAAACTTTGCCAATTTTGTTGACATTTCTTTAACCCCATTTTCTCATCTGTGTATTTAGCATTGTGATAATCTGCATGGAATTACAGAATAATGTGCTTAACTTTCTTACTCATTTCCACACATTAAATAAGGTGGTTCAAAAAATAAAGCATCATTAAAATTTCATGAAATTTAGACAAATCTATATGGTTTGTTTTTCAGAGTATATATTTATACACATAAGCTACATAAATGGTGGTTGGCATGTATTAATCCCTCCATGATTGTTATTCAGTACTGTATAATGCTTAACACACAAAACAATTTCTATGTTTTTATATCTAGGTGAAGAATTATGGACAATACAAATGAATATTTGCTTAGCTATAAAGGATATAATTTTATGAAAAATATGGTGAACATTGAGCAGTTAGAAAAGCTGGAAGATTTTGAAATTAGAGATGATGATGTTTTCATAGTCACATATCCAAAATCTGGTGAGTGTCAGAAGTGGGACATGTACCCTTAATGTCTTTTTTGGTTTAATATTATGTGTGCACATATAGCTCCTATCAACACACCACAATCAGCAAACCTACATTAATGTAACAATTTATGATCAGATAATTCTACATGGATCTCCAATCTGTAGGACAGAAGAAAAACTACCAGTGCACATACTGGACACTCTATTGTCAAGTACAATTGCTATGATAGTGATATGTGTAACATACTCCCATCAGAGGACACTATGCGAATGCTGAATTGCTTGGTCTGTTGAACAGAGATGACACAATCTCAAATAACATTTTCCAAATACAAATACTTCATAATTTCAATGGATTTCTAACACATACAGTTTACTTTAAAAATATTTCATGGAAACTGAGGTTTACTTAGCACAGTTTAAGAAGCACACACACACACACACACACACACACACACACACACACACATTTTCTTGAAGTATGAAGTCCATCAGTACTGAGCAGTGATGGAGCAGTGATGTCCTGCTGGGAACAGGAAAATCCTGCTATAATGGTGGCTTCTGAATCACCAGGTGCAATACTTGGATTCGCTATTACTGTAGTTGATACAATTTGAGAGATAAATCTGTACTCCTTAAAATTTCACATGTCCTTTTAAAAATTAGTTCATGTTTGGCTATTGGAAATCACCACAGACAATGGGATTGTACATGGCTTGACCAGAAAAGTTTTTTTCAAACTGAGGAGATGGCTCAGTATGCAAAGTGCCGGTCATGGCCTTGCAAGCATGAAGACCTAAGGTGGGATCACTTAAAATATTTGTAAGCTGGTTGTGGTAATGTGTGTCTGTAATCTTGACCTTCCTGTGGTGAGGTGGTAGTCAGAGACAGGAGCATCTGCAGATGCTCATGACTCAGCTGGACCACATAGTTGGAAAATAAATGTATCTCAACCAGGATTGAAGGTAATTGTAGTCTGGCAACTACAGATATACTGGCCTGCACTAACATATGAGCATCTACATGTACAAATCTCTCACTCATACATACATGCACAGCATACACACATGCATAGCACACAAATGTGTACACCAGACATACACACATGTATGCTACACATGTTCATGTACACCAGATCAAAAAGAAATGATTCATAAGGCTCCAAAGAGAAAAAATTAGTAAAGGTAAATGCTAGTGATTGTAATATGATTTTAGTGTATTGTGTACATGTGTGGTATAATATTAGTGTACCCGTTAATATCTAAAAATAATATTTGTCAAGGAAAAGTTAAAAATACTTCAGGAAAGATTTCCCATAGAACATAGAATACAGAGGCTTAGAATAATTTCATCTATTGTTCTTCAAAAATCTAAATAAAATAACTATCCAATTAAAAAGAAAATCAGTAAAAATCAATAAAACTGATTTTATGTTTTCTAATTTTATTGCTAAGTAAAAGTAAAAATCAAACAAAACGTACATTGGTTCATTACCATACATGGAATATTATTTAAAAAGCACCAACGGCTTGAAGATGAATGGTATTATAGTAGATATCTATTACTTAAACTTACTTCAGGATTGAAAACGAGAATGTTATCCATTTTTTACAGGTACCATTTGGGCGTATCAGATACTCAGGTTGATTTGCTTTGAGGGCCACCGGAACAGGATTGGAAACATCAAAACTGTCATCAAGGCACCGTACTTTGAGTACATGTTTAATAATTTAGACAACATTAAAATGCCATCACCTCGCATCTTCACGTCCCATCTTCCATATTACTTAGTACCACAAAGTCTCGGGAAGAAAAAGGCTAAAGTATGTCACAGGACTTAGTCACGTTCTATACAGATAAAATACCCTAAGTATTAAATAATAAAAGTATTTCAGTATTTGTGTTATGATGTACATTTACCTGATTATTCTTGAGTATGTCTTCTGGGTACTCTTCCAGAAGCTTCTCTAGAACCCTCATCTGTGAATAGAACTGCAAAGCCACAGTGACCAGGGTAGTCAACTTACTGAGGAGGTAGATTATTTCTGAAGAAAGTAGAGATCGACTATTTCTGAAACCACATAAGGACTGATTCTTATATTCCTCTAGTAACTTGACACATCAGACTTAAATGTTTGCCAGTGTGCCAGTTATTGAATGGTGGCACACACTGGTCTTAATTTTCATATGTCTGCCCAATATTGATATTAAGTTTGTTTGATGTTTATTGACATAATCAATTTTGATTCTGTGAATGGACTCTACCATCAGTTGAACTTCATATCATCTTAATTTTAGTATAACTTTCCTATTGATTTAAATTCTGTCAGTTCTGGATACTATTCTATTTATCCTTGTGATCTTTCTCATCTTTTAGAACTTCATATAATGTTTAATTTGATTACTCACATTCTTAATTTTAGTATTATTAAACATACTGATTTTTTTAAAATATAA
This sequence comes from Dicrostonyx torquatus, assembly GCA_028555095.1. NCBI lineage: Eukaryota > Metazoa > Chordata > Mammalia > Rodentia > Cricetidae > Dicrostonyx > Dicrostonyx torquatus. The sequence continues at coordinate 157,062 of JAQHUG010000473.1, read as the reverse complement.
ATTCTATAAATTATTTTCATTATATTTATTACTTCAAATTTTTTATTTTAAATATATTTTTACTATATTTTTTGTTCCATGTCTTTCTCGATCTTCTCCCCACCTACTCACTCAAATTTATTTTCTTTCTAAAAGTCAATAACCTATCACAGCAACAAACCCTTATTTAAGAAATATTCCCTGTCTTCAAGACTAGCAATGCATTTATTTTTGGTCTAATATTCTCAAAACACTTGTTAGTTATTATTCATAATAGTATGAGAGAATTTTTTTTAATTTCCATGTGGATCCTGTTGACACTTGAACCAACAAAGGCTTCGATCTTTCATGTACCACTTATTTCATTGCTCACTTGTCTATATATGAATTATCTCAGAAAACTCCATCAATGTAATTTGCAGTCACAGGGAAAGTTTATTTACTCTATTGATCAACTTTACAAATAATGTAATTTCTAGAAAGTTGACCTGTGTTCTTGTGCATGTGTGAAATATGATGTAAGTAAAAATACCCACTCAAATATCATAAAACAAGATATTAATAAACAACTACACTTTTATAGCCATAACGTGGATAAAAATGAAGCTTTATGTGAATAATGACCTATCATAATTATTCAGACCTTATCAGAATAAGCAAGGATTAATAAAGCAATCGTGGTTTTTGTTTCTGCAGATTTTGTATGTTTACAGAAATCCTAAGGACATTCTGGTCTCATATTTTCATTTTTCAAATTGGTTGATTGTCTTTGAAGGTGCAGATACCTTGCAACATTTTCTGGAAAAATTTCTAGAAGGGAAAGGTAACTACATTTATTCCCTCTCACTTGTTTATAAAGTACAGGTGATATTTAAGTTGTCTCAAAGTGAGGAACATATATCCAAGAGATGAATTGGGTGGTAAGACGAATATAAAGAGCAATAATAATCTCAGCCAAGTTATTCTAATACACAGTGGTCATTCTGTCATTTTCAGAAACATTGGAGGATTTTCAACTTGCAATGGTATACTATTTAGGAAGTACTTTAGCCAGGCAATAAAAGATTTACAAATATTTTATCCATTCTTTCTAGTCAATGTTATAGGAAGAATCATATAGCTAAAATTGAGGGTGAATGTGTGCTCTGCACGGCACATACTTGTAGGGAAATAATGGGATCCTTCATTCCAGCACTGTGGAGAACTGATTAATGCAAGCGGCTGTGAGGTGGGAAATGGGATCGCATGCATTTCTAAGGTTGTATTCAGGTTCTGTTTCACTGGAACAAGGAAACACTGCTATCCCAGAGACATCTGATAGGATGGGTGAAATGGAGATATATGCCTTCTGGTAGAAGGAAATAGGGACTTTCCTTAAAGATATCTTTAAATTCACTTAAACTTCTTTATCAAAAGACTTCATATTGATTTATTTTGTTTTATGAGTGTTTTGCCTGCATGTGTGTGTATGTTCAATCTATGTGTGCAGTGATGTTAGAAGTCAGTAGAGGATATCATATTGTCTGGAATTGAAGTTACACATGGTTTGTGGTCCACCCTGTAGGTGCAGAGAACCACACTCAGGTCTTCACCAAGATCAGCCAGTGCTTTAACCACTGAGAAGGGAGTGTATCCAATCCCTGACCCTCAAAATTCTTATTGTCTGTTTTGTTGTGTCCCTAAACAGTTAGGTAGATATGAACTTTGGGTAAGTGTTAAACTCAAATATAGTTTGTTGTTCAGTAAGTACTGTGCCTTGCCTTTATTGCTCACTTATTTTCCCTTCAGTTTTAGGAAGCTCCTGGTTTGATCACATTAGAGGCTGGTATGAACACAGACATGATTTCAATATTATGTTTCTGAGCTATGAAGATATGAAGAAGGTAAGATGAGGTAGTTGTTTTGAAAATTATTTATCATCTCTGAGTTTAAACCACATGTTCCCCACTGTCCTCATACCACACCCATTTTTGGGTTCTGTGTTGATGGAGGTTCCTCACATCCTCCCTCTCCTTTACTAACTAGTCTGCTTTAGGACTCACCTTTTCCTGTCATCCTCTCTTGTTATTCCTTCTTCTATAGCCACTTGTGTCAATACAGACAACCTAATGCACACAGAGTAGACTTGTCTTTTTAAGAGATTATCAACACTTCTTAATTATTTGTTTAAGTAATTTCAGTGTGGTATTGCCATCTCTCAACACAGTGTGCATTGGTCTTATCTCTTACTCTCTTACACGCTCCCATTTCTTTGCACAGGTCTATTCCCAATTCTGTAGTTCAACTTTCAGAATGGCAGGTGTCTTTTGTTTTGTTTTTCTATTGGGGGAGAGATGTGATACAGCATGTTTTTTTGTTGTTGTTGTTTATTTTTTGATCCTCCAGCTCCCAAGTAATGATATGAAGACTTTTATTATGAAAGCTTGGCCTTACTTTTGGCTTGTTCTCAAATAATTCTTAAACTTATATTAACCTGTTCATATTAGTCTGCATTCTGCCATGTGGCTCATTACCTCTCCTCCCTATTGTAGGCTTACCTTACTCAGTCTTGCTGATGAATCTCTACCTATTTGATGCTTCTCCTGAGCTCCTCAGTCTCTCCAAAAGTCCAACCTATCCTCTACTGTTTATTCTTTGGACATTAAACTCTTTATTACACCAATAAGAAGGTTCCTTAGAGAGGTAAGGGAGGATAAAGACACATCTTTCCACATATGGACTACATAACTAAGCTTTTGTGAGGTTTCTGCAGCCAACAAGATTTATCATGTCTCATCCAGTCTAAGAACTGTGCTCATGTAGAGGGATCAGTTCATATGGCATCATCTGTCTTGTAGTTTTTCTTGGTTTCTTTCTTTCTTCATGCCTATACTCAAGATTTTCAGGAGGTCTCTCCTGGCCAAATCTGATCTTTATTAGTTTTGAAGGAATCTGTAGCTCTTTGTTTCCTGTGAAAACAAAAGCCATTTTCATTGTATTTTAGGAAGTCTTTAATTTCTCCCTTTATTTCTTCCTTGACCCATTGATGATTCAGGTGAGCATTGTTTAATTTCCATGTGTTTGTGGGATTTCTGGAATTAGTATTGCTGTTGAGTTCTAGTTTTAAGCCATGGTGATTGATAAGGTACATGGGGTTATTCCAATTTTTTGTATTTGTTGAGGTTTGTTTTGTTACTGAGTATGTAAGTTTTGAGAATGTTCCATGAGGTGTTGAGAAGAAGGTATATTCTTTCCTGTTTGGGTGGAATGTTCTACAGATGTCTGTTAAGTCCATTTGAGTCTGTTACTTTCCTTATTTCTCTGTTAATTTTTTTTGTGTGACTGACCTGTCCAATGGTGACATGTGCTCAAATATGTTCATAGAAGCTTTGTTTGTCATAGCCAGAACCTGGAAACAACTTAATGCCTCTCGATCAAAGAATGGATGTGGAAAATGTGGTACACTTACACATGGAGTACTACACAGCAGAAAAAAATAACGACATCTTGAATTTTGCATGCAACTGGATAGAGCTAGAAAACATCATCGAGAAAGACAATTATCACATGTACTCACTCATAAGTGGTTTTTAAACATAATGAAAAGAAAACCAGGCTACAAATCACAATCCCAGAGAACCTAGACAACAATGAGGACCCTAAGGATAATACATATATCTAATCTACATGGGAAGTAGAAAAGGACAAGATCTCCTGAGTAAATTGGGAACATGGGGACCTTGGGAGAAGGTTGACGGGGAGGGGAGAAATAGGGAGGGGAGCAAAGAAAATTGTAGAGCTCAATAAAAGTCAATAAAATTAGAAAAGAAAACAAAGGAATAACCTCTCTCCACACAACATATTTCCTCCCTTCCATTCTGAAGTTAAGAATTCTTAAAATATGTAGGGTGGTTTAATTGAGCATTTTTCTGCACAGTTCAATGCTTCTCAGTGTCTGTTGTTTTGTGTTCATTAGCTTTTCAAATTTTTAATTTGATAAATCATTATATAGGATCCAAGTTCCCTCTTTTCTAATATTTCTCATCCTTATGTGACTTATTTTTATATTACTTTAATTTCCCTTTAAAGACTTTAGTATTGATAAACTATTTTTATGTGTGTCTATACCCATTTTCTTCTCTTTCTATTGCACTTAAGCTCATTTTCAAGTATACGGTAGGTATTTAGGGGTTTTCTCAGTCTGAACCTAGTTTTACTATGTGTCTGTAATGTTCTCTGACTGCATGAGCCTAATCATAAAGGGCCAGGCTATCCTTTGCAGCCAGACAGAGAGCAAGGGATAATCACAGGCAGTGAGCACTCACAAGCCTGCCATAGACTGCAGCATGTTTACACCATGGCTCCAGGAAAATGTTGCAAAAATGCTGCAAAACTCCTTCTGTTTATCTATAGGCCTCTTCTGCAGTTCTTCTTAGCACATGGCACTGGAGACTGGCTCCAGAATAATGACACAGACACTTCGTGTTAATTATAAGAGGTTGGGCTTAGCTTAGACTTGTTCCCAACTTTTGCTTATAACATAAAATATCATGATTATATTAATATTTTTGCCAAATTGCTTATTCTTTCTCCTCCATATTGCAGGTTCAACTTCCTCAGTGTCTCACTGAAAGATTTCCATCTTTGATTCTTCCCCAGAGTCCCTCTAACTCCCTGGAGGTCCTGCCTATCCAGATCTGACTAGCTGTTGCCCATTCAAATATTTATTAAACTAATTAGAAGGTGCCACAAGTAGACAAGAAAGTACAGCTACACATCTTCTCAGAGTGTATCAAATGTCCTCCAGCAATATTTTTTATTCTTTGTATTGGCAGATTTCACTTAATCTGATATTTTAAGGTGCATACATTTCCAGCAAAATATTTTTTATTTTTATTTGTGTCTAAATAATATTTTTTGTTTACACAAAATTCAGTTTTACTCTTTTACATATTTCTGGGTATCTAGGCCCATTCAGTGCCTTGGCTAAAGAGAAGAATTCAAGAACTGTGGTTGTCTGTAGGATTTGTAATGCTGACTTTTTCATTAGATATATAACTAGGAATGGAGTCACTAAATAATATGATGGGCCTATTTTTTATTATGACAGATCCATTTTTTCCCTACTGAATGCACTTAATGCATGCTATATCTAATCTGGCACACGTTGTCTTGAGTATCTTATTTTGGTTGCTGTTTTGTTTGTATGCTGGTAATTAAAAACAGAGCCCACATACATGCCATACAAATGTTGACCCACTAAGCCTGAAAATACATTTTTAGACTCCTTAAAATTTTGTCTTTTATTTTTTTGAATGTAATAACCAGAGTTATGTTAAAATTTTTCCTTGTGTCTCTAAGGGTAAAAGCATAAACAGATATGTTGTAAGGAACCCACTAGTTAGTTCCAGGCCACTTAGCCCTGAAATAATCACACAGAAGGTGTATTAATTAAATCACTGCTTGGTCCATTAGCTCTAGCTTCTTATTGGCTAACTCTTACATATTCATATAACCCATTCCTTTTAATCTGTGTTTTGCCACATGGCTGTGGCTTACTGGCTAAAGTTCTGGCGTCTATCTCTGGTGGGTCTACATGGCTTCTCTCTGACTCTGCTTTTTTCTCCAAGCATTCAGTTTAGTTTTTCCCATCTATTTAAGTTCTTCCATGCTCTGCTATAGTTGCAAAACAATTCTTTGTTCACCAAAGGTAATCACAGCATACAGAGGGGAATCCCACATCACCTCCCTTTTTTGTTTAAATAAAAAGAATGCTTTATCTTTAACAAAGTAAAATTACATAAACAAAGCATGTATCAAGCAAGAATTATAGTTACAATATTTATATCTACTTTATCTTTTATCATAACTAAGGTAAACTATAACTATAAATTCTCAACTCCGTCAAAGACTCCAGAAGAATAGAATATTATCTAAATAAACAGGAAGTGCATTTTAAGCAACTTCCAGGACTCTAGAAATGACAGAGACCTCTCACTGCCTATACAGTCCCAAAGTTCTTTTGTACTATTGGGTCATCCATCTCAGCTTACAGGCCCAAGTATCCAGCAGACTTTTCCATGAAGCAGGAAATTTTAAAGATAGTTCAACCTATAATGGCAGTTTGTCAGTCACATTTTTCTGTGTCCTGCAGAATGTCTAGTAGATTCTTTGTTGAAGCAGGAACCCTTAATGATGGTCTCACCTTTAGGCAAGTTCAGCAGTCATTTCTCTGTTAGTCCAGCATGTTCAATTTATGCAGCATATCCTAAAGCAGTCCAGGCAAGAGCAGTTTCTTGCCCAAATGTCTAGCAAACTCCATAAGGAGACTCTTTTATGCCTATCATCCTCTTGAAGTAGCTTGTTGTTGCTAGGAGCAGATGTGCCTTATTGTCATGAAAAGTCCTAAATTCTTAAAACATTTTCAATGCCATATTCTGTAGTCTTTGAAAGGTTTGTAGAATGCCTATTTATCTGAAATATATCTCTGTACATCTAGAAAATCTAACTAACATGACTACAAGCTTGACTATTATAGATGATTAACCATTAACCTATATTTCTTAATTATACATTATGTTTTTAATCAGCTACACAAACACAATACCTTAATCAAGAGCAGAAATTATATATATATATATTACAAAATTGACCTTAAATTTGTATTAATATATTAAGATCCATACCAATGCAAATTTCTATAGCATATCCCCCTTTAAATATAAGCAAACATTTGTAAACAATATTTCAAAATATGGGTGTAGTTCTCTCCAATCTTCTTTCTGCTGTTTATTAGGAAAAGTAATTTTCTGGATGGGTGTTCCCAGGCAACCTTTCAGGGCATTTTGGTTCATCAAACCACATTAGTCTGGAATTATTCCTCAGGTTCTCATCTTCTGTGGAAACAAAAGAAGAGGTTCTTTTCTAAAGGAACATATCTATAGACCAAAATTTGAAGACTAAATACCTTTAAAGTATATATGTTGGTTACTTAGCTCCTTCACAGTCAAAAAGTTCAAAAAAAACCCAATAATATACATAATACAACTCTCTGTGTAAAGTCCATCTTTACATTGCTTATTTATTTTTACTCTATTACTTTTTAATATTTATTTTATTACCTTTACTCTTTTAATCTATGACTGTCTGTAATCTGTCTATTTAAAGACTTTGTTTTTTTTTATAAACCATTTACTTCTTTTTATAACTCTCTATACTCTTTCTTCTTCTCCCAAACCTACATACATTTATCCAACCCATTTAGAGGTCTGTATCTGTCTGAATCTCTCTTTTTGTGTATCTATAATTATTTTTAAGAGGAGAGCTTCTTAAAATGCTAAACACTTCTTAAAACCTTAGGTTGCACTATTGCTAGGGTAAGCACTGCTTGCTTGCCTCACCCAGTCCAGCGTGGGGAAGCTGTTTGCTGCCTCTGAGAGCCTTGCTTACAGTCCCATTTTAGGCATTCAGCCAGTCTATATTGCCATTAAGCAAGTTGTAGCTCTCTGTTCACAAACCCTGTTTAAATGCTCCATAGCCAGACTGTTACAAGGAGAGTGGGGACCCTTTGTTTGTCCTGACTGCCCTGCTTAAACCCAAAATAACCACACAGAAACTGTATTAATTTAAACACTGCCTGGCCCATTATCTCTAGCCTCTTACTGGCTAACTCTCACATCTTGATTTAATTTAACCAATTTCTATTAATCTGTGTTCACCACGAGGTCGTGGCTTACTGCAAAAGATTCAGCAAGTCTGACCTGGCCTCTCCATGGCAACTCTCTCTGACTCTGTTTTCTTCCTCCCAGAATTCAGTTCTGTCTTCTCCACCTACCTAAGTTTTGCCCTATCAGCAGGCCCAAAACAGTTTCTTTATTAACCAATGAAAGCAACAAAAATACAGAAGGACCTCCTACACCACCAGACCTCCTGAGAAAGAGTTAGACTTCAAGCTGACAGCATGCCCAGAACGCAGGCATTTCAAAACACAGCTTTTTTTCTTGCTACCACTGAATCAGGGAAACCTCTCTTAAAAGAGCTGCTGTACGCTGCACCCTGAAAAAAATATAGCTAAACTTTGTTTTTCTGCATCTAGAATTTGTTTTCAAGCCCTCTAAGGTATAACATGGATTTAGTCCAACACGTTGGCACACCAATTTGTTCGTAGGAGGCCACTAGTTAGTTCCTGGCTACTTAGCCCCCACATAATCACACAGAAACTGTATTAATTAAACCACTACTTGGATCATTGGCTCTAGCTTCTTATTGGCTAACGCTTACATATTATTTTAACCAATTTCTATTAATCTGTGTATTGCCATGTGGCTGTGGCTTAACAGCTAAAATTCCAGTTTCTGTTTCTGGTTGGGCTACATGGCTTCTTTCTTACTCTGCCTTCTTTCTTCCAGCATTTAGTTTAGTTTTCCCCACCTAAGTTCTTCACTGCTCTGCTATAGGCTCAAAGCAGTTCTTCATTCAATAGTGATTTTCACAGCATACAAAGGGGAATAACACATCACAGGTAATCTCCTGCAATATGATCTTATGTCAATGAAAACCAAGGTGAAGGGTAAATGCAAAATATTAATAACCTGTTAGGTTAGAGCAAAGGCCAGTAGTTTACACCTTCTAGAGTCTGCTGCTAGAGAATTCAGGAGCTATTTGTCAGTAAGAACAGACATACTGTCTCTGCTCAGTGCATCCTGTTTAGAGCTTCTTTATTGTCAATAAGTCCTGTAAATTAGGATAATTGTGGGGATTAGGTTTATGTATCTTTGACTAAGAGAAAAAAGGTTTGGCTGAATAAATACTTTCATACCAGAGCCCCATAGTGTGAGAAAAGTAATACAGTTGTCTGTACAGGAAGAAGTTGTCTCAACTAAAGAGTTATACACTGTTGGGATATTTTGGAATGAATGACATTTGGGAAAGGGAGATGAGCCATGGCTTCACAAGATTTATACAATATTGAGTGACAATCCAAAAGACAAATGTTTCCAAAGCTCTACAAATCATGGTCCGTGAGTCTGTCTAGTGGTCTCTCAGTTGTACTTTTGCTGTACTGTCTTGTGGGCTCACATCAGGATATCCAGTTGTCCTATATCATGAGATTCTGCAGCTTTGGTTATGCAGGACCTGTTCCTTAATGTGCTCCAGTAGAACAGAGATGGGGTAGATGTTGGGGTGGGCCAAATAATAGCCCTGGTTATGAGCCTGGATGCTTACTGGGTTAGTAAGCTCCCCATTCTTCCTCATCCTCACCACCAGCATGAGCTGTCCAGCACTCCCCTGGCTATCTCAACCTGTGCAGCAAGCCTCAAGGCTTCTCTTGCTCTCACAGCCTTGATCCAGCTCACCCACACATGAAACACAGGGTGAGCTTTACTGAGTTTCCCAGATAAGGTAGAATGATCACTCTTTTTAGTGTGGAAGCTGGTGAGGGGCAGGATGAGCTCATCTGCTCTCAGGGCCTCATGGCCAGCTCTCCCACATGCTATGGGCAGAAAGGTTGGGAAGAACTGTTGTACTATTTTTTTTTACTTTATTTTTTTTTGGCTTTTTTTTTTAACTTTTGGGAGGACCTACCACCCATCTGCCAAATAATACTCAGTGGTTGGCTGTGTGGTTGTGTATCAGCACCCTCTCTCCTCCTTTTCTTGTTCCTTCTCCTCACCCAGATTTCTCCTTCTATTCATACTATCTGCTTACCAGCCCTGCCTATCCTTTCTCCTGCCATTGAAACTTTTCTTCTATAATCATATTAATTTATGTTCTTCCTATTGCTGAAATAACCCCATTAACTAATTTGTTATGTTTAGCCATCTTTACATTACAGAAAGTAATCTTCCATGTGCAAGTCACATGTTTGTTTGGAACTTTATAAGGTCAGTAAATTCTTAACCTATGACTTTTTCAGGACCTCAGGGGCTCAGTGCTTAAAATCTGCAGTTTTCTTGAGAAAGAACTGAGTGAAGAAGATGTGGATGCTGTTGTGAGACAAGCTACGTTTCAGTACATGAAATCTGACCCACAAACAGATTATGATATTCTTATAAAAACTGATATTGGCGTGAGATTCAAGGAGGGCTCTTTCCTACGCAAAGGTGAGACTCAGTGGTTTATAGTAAATGAAAATACCAAGTCTTCTCTGAATCTCTTCCCCTGGAGCAGTAGTACTGTGCTTCCAATGTGTTTCTCTGGTTGATAGAGACACTGGGAAACTAGAAAATGTAAGAAATTTCATAACAGACTGCGAACTTAAAGACTTTCTCAGAAAATCATAATAGTTTTTTTGCTTTGTAATAATTTGATGTAGCATTCTAAAGCATAATATGACACCTATTTTATTGCATTAAGTTATTCATCACTTATAATTATGACAATAGACATTAGTTTATAATATTTTTAAAATATTTTATTGAAATTGCTATAAATTTTGATAATTTACAGAATGTTCCTTTTTCTCTTCTCCCACTTAATATCCTTTTAATTCTTCTTCAACTAGACAAATATCCAAAAATGGACATAGCAATATTAGTTTGCTGTCTCTTCCAAATGCAAGGAATACTGTTTGTAAATCACATATGATAGTAGAAAATTTCACACTTGTTTTTATTTTAAAAATATGCAGCAAGACTTCAAAATGTTTCAAAAAGAATCACAAAATGGCAGCTCTGGTACCCACTGTGGATTTTTTTTAATCATTAATTGAAACTCTTTGGGTATCATTTTTTTACTGACAGTGAAGGGATTCACAATGTTGAATTGTATATTATATATATATATAATATTTATATGTGGGTAAATAACAATTTAATTTTTAAAAGTCTCTAATTATTGCACTATGCAGTTACAATTTATTCTGGACTTCCCATAACTCTTTATTACAAATTTTAACTAAAATGTTCTATCACTTCCTTCTTTTTCTGCTCTTCTTCCAACCCTTCCCAAGCTCCCTCACTCCAAGATCTCCCATGCACACCCTCACTCCCTTTCAAACCAGGGTCCTTATTTTGTTTCATATATAGATGCTTAAATATATAAATAAATCTTGCTAAGCTCTTTTAGTATAAGTTGTGTGCACCAATTCATGACTAACCACTTTGTATGGAGTCACCAATTAAGGGGTTCTTCACTCAGCAGTCACCAGTGTTCTTGGTCTTGGGGTAGGACCCTGTGAAATTTCTACTTTTCTTGTTAGCATATCTATTGTTTATCATTGTTCTGGCCTTGCTTAGGCAGCCAAGCTATTGATGCATTATGATTATATCTTCTCTGTCATTTCTAGGAGATACAATATCATTCTTTAAATCCTTGTCCTCCTCTCCCACAATGTCTCTTGAGTTTTATGTGCAGTAGCTGTATTGTAGGTGTATTCTTTGGAGCTGAGCTCCACAGGAGTCATTTATTGCTTTCATGATAGACTGTTTGAGTTTTCTATAATAGTCTCTGTTATTAGGAGAAAGTTCTTAGATGAAAGGTGAGAACAACACTTATCTTTGGCATAAGGATTTGATTTAGAATGCAGTTAGAAATTATTGTCAGCTAATTACACTGATGGTGGTAGCTTCTCTTCTAAAACCCATGGTTTTGGTGAGAATGGTGGGGCCCACTTCTATTCCCAGCTCTAGAGATTCAGAGGGAGACAAATCTCTGAGATCAAGTCCTGCCTGGTATACAAATCAGATTCCAGAACAAAATAGATGATATAGAGGAATTTTGTCTTATTCCATCCCAAAATGAAAATAAAGAGTAAAATAAAATCCATGTCCTTGCAAGCCCGAGGCAGTTAGTTGATGTTATGCCCAAAAAGCAGAGCTAATTCAATATATGTAACTGCATTAATGTAATAAGTCATTTACGTGGATTTAGAGACAAACCTATAATCTTTTCAATAGGATGACATAATTTAACATACTTTTAAGATAAAAGTCCTAGACAGAGTAGAACGGTGTAGAATATTTCTCAATATAGTAAAGGCTATACATGTAAAACCCAGAGCTAACAAATTGAAAAAACTCAAAGCTATCCCATTAAAACCAGGAATGAAACACGGCTGTCTACACTGCTTTTTTTTTTTTAACATAGTGTCTGAAGGACTAGTGAAAGCAATAGGGAAAGCAAGAGAAAGAAATTTAATAGATACAGATAGGAAAAGCAGAAGCCATATTATCCCTATTTGCATATGATATATTATACATATTAGAATCCCCAAAAATTCTACCAGAAAGCCTTAGAAATGACAATTTTATCAGAGTTCCAGAGTACAAACCATTTTACAAAAATCAGTAGCCTTTCAATTCACCAACAGCAAACAGGCTGGGAAAATAGTTGATGGACACAATCCCATTGACAGGAGCACGAAAGGCAATAAAATATCTTAGAATATACCTAACTAAGAAGGTGAAAGACCTTTGCAATGAAGAGTTTAAATTTCTGAAACATTTGAGGAAGATATCAGAAAATGGAAAGATCTCCCATGTTTATAGATTGGTATGTTAAATATAGATAGAAAAGTGACTATCTTACCAGAAGCAATTTGTAAATCCAATTCAACCACAATCAAAATGCCCACAACATATTTCTCAGAAATATATAAAGGGCCATACTAAAATTCATTTAAATTTTTATATTTATTTATTATAAACAGTAAATATTCTAGATAGCCAAAGAAATCATGGTCAAAAAATAATACTACATGGATTTTCATTTTAGATTTCAAAATGCTTTTTAGAGCTATTATATTGGCACAAAATAGGTATATAGACCAATGGGACTAAATAGAAGACTCAAACACATATTACATTTTATTGATTAATATGATTGTTTCATATGATACTTGGAATAGTGTAAAATATACTTTAAAATTTTCTCATGCATTCATATTTGCTAAGCATTTGATTCTTGCTAAAGATTTGTTATGACTGCTTGGTTAGCCCATGGTACAGTGAACTCAGAGTGTATTTATTGTATTATTGCATATGTTTCTTTCACTGTTCATCCTTCTATAAAGGGAAGGTATCAAATTCCACAGAGAACTAACAGTTATTTTGCATGGGTTTGGGAAAAATTTACATATATGTGTGCTGTCCGTGTGTTTCTCCCATTAGGTACCGTTGGAGACTGGAAACATCATTTGACAGTGAAGCAGAATGAAAACTTTGACATGATATTTGAGAAGAACATGAAAAACTTTCCCTTGAAGTTTATCTGGGATATAAATGAAGAATAGAATTCTAATGTTAGTACAAAACAAACATACAAATCCATTCATTAGAAGGCATATTATAGTATCAATATTAGTAGGTTTCTGTATTTTAGTCATTAAATACCAAGCTTTACTAAGGAAGAAAATGAGTAAACTATCCCTTGATTAATTATAATGAGATTAATGAATGATTTCATACTTAAAATTTAACCTAGTTTGGATCCTAGTTAGTAGTGTCACTGTGCATTAAAAGCACAAATCATGGTGTTTTGTAAGGTACAAAAATTTCTGCACAGAGTACTCTGTATGCACATTTTTCTTCATCATCTATAATTAAATTTTGTATTATGAAATGTTAAACATTCATTCATCTAATGAAACTTCAGGTTTTGCTGAGTCAAGAAGGTGGGAGGAATATTAGAATATTTAATTAGGAAGATTGTTGCCAAGCATTGAAGGAATTCTTAATCAAGAATTAAGCACTAGAAAAGAGGGAAGAAGATGTCCTTACCTATTTAATAAAGTCTAACCTTTTTGCTGATTAATTTTGTTGCTTGATGGTCTTATACTTGCATATAATGCATTGTTACTATTATTTTTTAACATTTGTTGATAATGCACTTAGAATTTTCTTATTCTCTTACATATAATGAATTGAAATGGTGAATTAATTCTTTATTTTTTTAAAACAAATCTTTTTAAATTTACATACCAGTCCCAGTTCCTTATTCCACCTCTCATGCTGTCTCTTCCCCTTACTCCTATCCAAGTCCCCATCCTTTCCTCAGAGAGGGTGAGGCCCTCCCATGGGGAGTCAATAGAGTATGTCACATCAGTGGAGGCTGGATCAAAGCTGGCCTCCCTACATCTAGACTGAGCAAAATATTTCTCCATAGATAATGAGTTCCAAAAAACCAGTTCATAAAGTGGGAGTAAATACTGGTTTTATGGCCAGTGGCCCCACAAAATGCCTAAGTCATATAACTGTCACCCACAGTGAGAGGGAATAGTTTAACCCTATGCAGGTTCCCCAGCTGAAAGTTCAAGGTCAGTGAACTCCCATTAACTCAGGTCAGCTGTTTCTATGGGTTTGCCCATCATGGTCTTGATTTCTCTGTGCATATTATCACTCCTCCTTCTTGACTATTGGACTCAGGAACTCGGTGCATTGCTCAGCGGTGGATCTTTGCCTCTGCTTCCATCAGTTACTGGATATAGGTTCTATGATGACAATTAAGGTAGTCATCAGTCTATGTGCAGGGACAAATTAAATTTTAAGCTAATTACTAAATGCATTCCTGTATGTGTGTATGTGTGAATTTATTCAGTTTTAAAACAACAACAACAACAGAACCACACCTGAGAGTTGATAACTCAGTAGTCACTACATCCTTGAGGATGAATACCTGAGAAGCCAGTGTAGTCTCACAATGGCTTCTCAGGTACCAGATATGGGGGCTCTAAAACTGTTAGCTGTTCAGTCCACAAGGCTGGGTGCCTCAGCAGTCCCAATCAGGCAATAGAAGCCTGGAAGTTCCCTGGAGAGCTTCTGGTTCCTAGTCTACCTACAAAGAAAGCTTGGAAACATTGGTTCTGATATCTGAGACAAAATCAACAGCAGCATTAATTGGACAAATTACCTGGTTGGCAAGAGGAAAGGTCAGAGAACAAAAGGAGGGATAGTCATCCTTCTGTCACACACTTTTATCTGGATTACTACAAGAAATTAACACAACTCGGGAGGGGCTTTCCACATCAAATAAGGCAAATAGGATATCTATTCAGGGTAGGCTCCCTACTGGAATACACTGATTTATGGCAAGTTGATGTTAAAACCAACCATAAAATAGCCATTTTTTAAATTCCAGGTATGCTTCAGCTTCAGTTTATTGACTTCAGAGACACCTGTGTCATGCACACCTGTGGTGGAGGGTAGAGAGCCTGAAATAAAGGGACTGAGGTCCTGGAGAAATCTGGGGAAGAATAGACAGAGATGGATATGGCAGAGGCTTGAATGGGCACATGGGGTAGTTAAGGACTAAATAGAAGTGTCATTGAGAAGGGGAGTTCTTTGACTCAACACCAAGAAAAAAAGAGAGAGGGAGAGAGATAAAGAGAAAGAGAGAGAGAAACAAAAATAAAAGAAACAAAGACAAAAAGAAAGAAAAGAAAAAGAGTCTCTGAAGCTGAAAAGAACACCACAAATTAGAGGACAACATAGTAGAAGCAGAAATTATAGAAGTATGTTAGAAAAGCCTACTAATTGAGAATTTAGGTTCCTTTTCTTTTTTTTCTGTTTTTCCCCCCAAAACATGATTCCTTGGTATAACCCTAGCTGTCTTGAAACTTGCTCTGTAGACTAGGCTAGCCTCAGTCTCACTGAGACGCACATGTCTTCGCTTTGTAAATTCAGGGATTAGAGGCATGTGTACAACTAGTCTGCAGTTTTTAGGTTTCCTAAGTCTTTGAAATTACTAGAAAAATTCTACAAAACAAGAAAGAAAGGGTTGGTGAAGCCTATGATAAATGGTTTACAGTTGCAATGAAGTTCCCACGGGAAAATGAGGATCCAATAGTGGCAATAGAGAGATATCAAAGGAAGACATCCCAGTTTTTTTCCAGCCAAGAGTGAGGGGCTTACTATACAGGAAGGAATAAAGAGAAGTTAAAGCAGATACAGACCCAAGAGAACAGGAATAATACCCACTGTGAAAGAAGAGCAAAAAGTTTCAGAACAGGAGGTACCCTTCAGATGAATGTAGAACTTTTATCCAGCTTCAGAGAGTATACCCTTAGATTCCAACCATCCAAATATGTATTTATCAGCTTCAATGAACCATTGTTGGGTGTTTGTTCATGACTTGTCTTTAGTCAAAAGTGAAATCAAAGGCTCTGAAAGAATATGTTTGCTGTCTTCAGTGATGCTTAGTGAAAATGTGGTATATTTATACAGTGGAGTATAGTTCAACTGCTAACAACATACCACACAATTATCAAATTCTCAGGTAAGTGAAGGTAGAAAAAATTATTCTGAGTGAGGTAAGGCAGACACAGAAAGACAGATAAAGCATTTTTTTATATGTGGATGTTATCTTTTAAGTTTTTGGGATGTCTGCTATGGTCTACATATCCACAGAAGTTAGATACCCAGTAAAAGACAGGCAATCAGAGAGAATCCCCCAAAAAGGGTGTGATAGTTTGAAAGTAATTGGGTCCAATAGCACATGTAGAGTGACACAATTGGGGGGTGTGACTTTTTTGGAGTAAGAATGACCTTGTTGGAGGAACTTGTTCCTGTGGGGGTGGGTGTTGAAGTCTCTTATATGCTTAAGCCATGCCCAGTAACTCAGTTCACTTCCTGATGCCTTTGAATCAAACTGTAGTATCCCTCAGCTTCTTCTCCAGCACCACATCTGACTGCACTCTACCATACCCCTCCCCGCCGCCAGGCTCCCCACCATGATGAGGTTGTCAACTATGAAGTATTTTAGATAATGCTGTAAAAAAGTTTGCATGGGAAGCACCTGACCAGAAAGATGATGAAACAAATTTCAGTATTTATGGGCACATTATTCCTCAATCACATTGAAACCTTTTCTAAAAGACATTTAAAAAAAAAACTTTGAGTTAGTTATGGTCTATCTTCTCTCAGCAAGTTTTTCAGATCAAGCTATGTGCTGCATAACAATATTCCTAAAATTAGAATGCTCACAGCCTCTGAGTATGAGTGTGAGCCTGAACTATATAGCTGGCACCAGGGCTACATAGTGAGACCTGACTCACAAAAAAAGGTAACAGAAAAAATTTGAAATGAGTATTAGCTTATGTGATAAAGCATTAAGAAAAATGCAAAGGTAAGAAACACTTAGCTCAAAAATATAGGAACAATGGGCTATTTGGTGGAAATCTCATCTTGTGATAATATAATAAAGAAAGGTGCAGAGGTTGTACATAGTTTACCATATTGTTTGTGTAAATTTTAATTAAAATTCAACTTTTACAGATATTTTTGTGGTTAGATGAATGAAGCTTCCTCGCTTTTCTTTTCCATCTTCTGGAAATCTCACATCTAACAAAAGGGAAGGTGACATCTAGCCCCTTTATGTCTCTTTTCTAACTTTTGTATCTCATATTGGAGCAATTGACAGAATAACCTAAACCATTTCCTTAATCTTTTTACTAACTGTCTTAACCACCTGTGCCTTTTACGCTAACTCATTAGATCTAATTAAATCCAATTAGATCACAGACCTAATCATAATTGCTCTTATAAAAAAACATCTTCATTATGATCTGTAAGTATCCAAAGAGAATAGGATCCCAAAAAGCCAGTACATGCAGTAGAGATAAATCCTGGTGCCACTGCCAGTGGCCCCTCAGTTTACCCCAGCCATGCAACGGTCAACCACATTCAGAGGGACTAGTTTGGTCCTATGCTCATTTCTTTCCTGTCTAGCTAGAGTCAGTGAGCTCCCATTAGCCCAGGAAGACTGTTTTGGTGGGTATACCCATTATGGTCTTGACCTCTTTGCACATATTTTCATTCCTCCCACTCTTCAACTGGACTAAGTTCGATGCTCTGATGTGGGTCTCTGCCTCTGTTTTGATCAGTTGCTGGATGAAGGTTCTATGGTGATATCTAAGATATCAACAGTCTGACTACAGGGCAAGGCCAGTTTGAATACCCTCTCCTCTATTGGTTAGGGTCTTAGCTGGGATCATCCTTGTGGATTCCTGGGGATTTCTCTAGTGCCAAGTTTCTTGCTAATCCCATAATGGCTCCCTCAATCAAGATATCTCTTTTTTTTTGCTCTCAAGATACGGAATTTTCTAATCTTTTTATATCCATTT